>CM033731.1:46623321-47158571 GCA_019671005.1 Hibiscus mutabilis
ATCAGCCTTGCCTGTCATGGAGTTACCGATATTATAGCCGACATATTTGCCAGAATCAGCTTCAACATCATAGCCAACGGTGTAGCTTCCATGCTCAGTTTGGGGAATATCAATCCCATTAATCCTTAGATACTGCATTTGATCCGTGTTGTTGCTGTCATCTATGAATTTTTGGTGTTTATATGGGGACCAGAACTCTGCATGCTTTCCAAATTTGATCAACCTCTTAATTAGCTTAGTTGGATCAACTTTTCCAGTTACTTTAACCACTTGGTGTTCTTCATCTATGTGAACTGAAAAAACCCCTTAAACCAAAAACCAAAGTAAATCTCAGCAAACCATGTACATACATAGAATAATCAATGAAACAGTAGAAATTTATGTAAAAGAACCTTCAATTTTCCGGAGAAGTTTCTTCACTCTCCGCTTGCAGCCTTGACAGTTGATGTTAACTTTGAGCAAATGAGTCTGTAGGAAAGAGATAAAAGAGGTGAAAGCTTTAGTGAACAGCCAGGGCCATGAATGCAATAATAAAGAAAGAAATATATTATAGGAACCTCAATATCTCCGAGTTCCAAACCAGTTGTTAACATTCTCAAACAGTAATTGCTGTTGCTCATTTTCTTCTCACTTTTTAGCAGTTCGGTTGTGAAGGTTCGTTTGCTTATATAAACCACCGAAATTGAAATGGAAGCAAATAGTGTGTGTGTGTCAGGGATGGAGGACCATATCAGAATCGGTTCCAGAATTGTTTGACTTCGGCTCACACAAAATTTTCACCCTTGACTGCCACTGCCACAGGCCACGTGTTATGTTGGGCCGGAAAAACAATCCAGTTTCATCCTTTGGGAATGTGTTTCTTTGTGGGGGAGATTTCGAATTGTAACAAAATCTTGAAGGATTTATAGATATTTGACAAAAAAAAAAAACATTTACACAACTTTCACCTCTATAATTTTACCGCTAATGGCTTGGTTGAAACCGAAATAAATATGTAGTGACTTAATTGACAAACAAAATTCAATTGTAAAAGTACAATCAATCTCATAGTTTAGTAATATGGAGGGTAGTTTACCCTTAAATTTAAGGAAAAAAACTTTGTTACACTGAAGTTTACACAAGCTTTTAGTTTTAGAGGTTATGAGTTTAATTTAAGGATTTAGATTTTATGATTTAAAATTTAAGGTTAGAGTTTACAATTTAAGGTTTAATTTTTTAGGGTTTAAAATTAGGAATTTAAGATTTAAGTTTAGAGTATAAATATACATGCTTGTGCAAAATAAACTTTACACAACCCATGTCAAAATTTTAGCCTAAATTTAATTCATTCAAAGTTTGTATCATTATTTAAAATGATTTCATCATTAATATTTTTTATAAGTAAATAGCTCTTATTTTAATGACTAAATAACATATTATACTTTTTCTATATTTTAGTAATCTTTTGATTTTAAATAGTGTTAATTTTTAAATAAGGACATCATTTTTATTAAAATATACAAGCTTCTTGCCACCAAGTCAAAGATGTTGGTAAATGATAATGTTAAAAAGAATGGCCTTGGGATGAAGCAAAATCAATACATGAAACCCAACTGAAGTAAAACTACAGACAATGTATTCTTTCATTTGGTCCAAGAGTTTACAACAAAACAATGTACATACATGCAATGGAAGTGATTGTTACGACAACATAAAAATGCTCAGGCCATTCAACTAGAGGTGGCAAACGGATCATTCGGATTGGGTCATTTCAGTTCGGGTCAAGTTCAGTTTTGACTATATTTGGTTTCGGTTTAGTTCGGGTCAGATCTGGTCTAGTTCAGTTTTAATTCGGGTCTATAGTGATTAGGGTTGGGTCGAGTCACATAGGTTTGATTGCTTTTTGGTCGATTGATATTGGGTCGGGTATATTCGGTTCAATTGATTTTGGGTCGGGTCAAGATCGATTCAATAGGAGATCGATATGTTTCAGTCGAGTTTTCAGGTCGGATCAGTTTTTTACACCCATATATGGCTTTATAAAGCCAATATATTTTATTTTTTGGTGAATTGTACGACAGTTCATATCAAATCTTTCTTTATTTCTTTAGTATCTTTTCTTTATTTCAGGCTGCCTTCGGTCAGATTGTTTTCAGTTCGGGTCTATTCGGTTCACTTGAAAATCGATTCGGTTCGGTTGAAAATCAGATCGAGTCCATATCGGTTCAGCTAAAAATACGTTCGATTCGATTTGTTTCGGATCATATTAGAGTGGATATCGGGTCTTGGGTCAGTTTGCCACCTCTACATTCAAACCCGGCATGTCAGCCAGCAATTGACAATAGCCTGAAGAAGGGAGCTGGGAGTTCATGGGGATCGTCTAAAGCCTTGATCAAATCTAACCTCCCATGTAGGCCAGTAGTGCAAATCCTTCTTCAGTGATAAAATCCTTTTTTTCGTCCACATCGACCGTCTCTACACGGACAAACCTCTATTGTTCCAATCGGTGCCTATACAGAAAGAACATGCACACAGATGTTATGGTCGATATAATCAGATAAAGTTCAGCTTGATTAAAGATCGAGTAATAACAACATCTAAGCAGGGATGGAGGGACATGGGTCTCGGGAGGGGCCCATGCCCCGTAACTCAAATTTTTTTAACCTTTATAATGTAGAATTTTTTTAAAAAAAATTGGATTATTTGCACATTTGCCTTTCCTCAGTTTTGAAATATTTAAGTTTGCCTCCCAGCTCCAAATCCTGGCTCCATCCCTGCATTTAAGCCAAGAGAAAGATGCATGTCGGATAAACAACTATGCTCACCTTTATGGCAATAACAAAATCATCTAAATCCCAAGTATCCCTCCCATCAACCTTAACAATCCATCGTGAAGGAAACAACTCGTATCTTTTAGGAGGACAACATCTGAGAAAAAGAACAAATGAACCATTATCAAAAACTCCCGCAAACTAAACGTGCGGAAATTGATTGCCATTTCAACTGCAAACACATATGAAAACTCGAGGGAGGAAACGAAACATTACTGTGTCACATAAATGTAATTGCCCGTTTCTGCCAGGGTAACCCAAACCCGGTTCAAGCCCAAAACTCAATACACCCAATCTAAACCGGGCCCAACTATACCCATACAACCCTAATTAACCCTAATCACCCTTAACCCTATCTGCTACCTCTTCCATTAGCCACCGCCGCCGCCGTCACCTCTACCGAGCCGCTGTCGCTGTCTAAACTCCGACCGTCCCGAAACCAAAGTTAAACTAAAACCCCTAAAATCCTAAACCGATCAACCCTAAAAAAATAAAATAACCATAACCTACCCTCTTCCATTACCAAACCGACCCATACCCCTATCAACCGGCTATCTCCAACCAAAATCCCTAAAACCCGGCGTGAAATCTGGATCTCTGCAGCAACAAATAAAAAATTAGGGTTAGTATGCTAGATTTGGTTATAAAACTGAAATCAAACATGTAAACATGGGGTTTTTTAGAGATCTAAAAAAATTGTAAGGGAAAAGATTTGGATCTGAAAAGAGAATTTCAAAATCAAAGAAAAACTGTAAGGAGCTTTGAAGAATCAAAATTTATTTTGAACTTTGTTTTTGTTTGCAATCAATATTTCTTTTTTGTTTTGTTTATCCAAATCGAAAGTTTTTTTAAAAAAAGAGGAGAGAAAGCCGAAAGCTTACCGTTCTTGCTGAGCTCGCCGCCGTTATCTCTTTTTCGCCGCGAGGCCAACCGGCCGATGACCGACATCACAAAGGAGATGAGTGGCGTCGTCCTCTAGGGTTTGAATAAGTAGAGGAAGAGAAGAAATAATGTTTAAGGTTTTTTATTTTTTAAAACCGTTTTAAACAGAAAATAAATAACCTATAATCAGTTTTAGTCCAAAACGCACAAAACGGCACCGTTTTGGTGTCTAACCCGAGTGGTGACCCGAACCCAAAGGGGAGGATCCGCGTTTTTTGCTTAATGGGAAATTTTCCTTCCAGGTCCTTCAAGTGTCGACCCGCTTATGTTTTTGTCTATGGTCTAATCCCAGTTTTAGTCTCTGTCCTTAACTCCCGCCTCTTTTTTCGTCCCCTTTTTATTTTAATGTGGCATTTCTATTTTGCTTTTTACTCAAACTGGTCATTGTTTTTAATATTATTATGTTTTTAATTTTCAGCTCTTCAATTATGAATGTTTGCATTAGTACCTCGTTATTTCATGCACTTTACATTTATGACCATGCATTTTACATTTAATTGCATTTTAGCCCATTTCATATTTTTTGTCATGTAACTTATCACATCATACATTCGAATCGCTCGTTCATGTTTTTATTTGGTTCACATATTTTAGTATTTTATTATGTTAGTATTTATTTATGTATGCCATGCATTTGTTGCATTTGTGTTTTTCTTATGTGCAAGCATGTTGTAACTATTTAACTTAATTTTGGAAGCATGTTTTTCTTCTTTTTTCATGTTTTTATGCTTTATTTTTATTAGGATGTGCTAGGTTATGCTTATTCATGCATTTTATTATTGTTTAATATTATGATCCTCATGTCTTTATTTTTTTAGTACCATGTCAATGCCATGTATGTCTTGCTAAGATTGCATAACGGAATATATTTTTGTCAAGGCGATGCCTCTTTATTCGAGCGTAAACGGGGCCGGTATCAGGTGTAGTGATAGTGGTTGGGCGTTTACTCTCGGATAATGGGGCCTTTAAAATTTACTCGCACTTATAACCAAATTTTAATTTAATCGTGACTTTAATCCGGAAAGTTTAATATTAATAAAGCGATAATTATTAAAGTTCCAATTTTGGACGGTGTGGGGGTGCTAATCCTTCCCCATCCGTAACCAACTCCCGAACCTGACATTTTTTAAAAATCTCTGGTTTTTATGGTGTCTGGCCTACCCTAGTGGCCGGTGGCGACTCTATTTTAAATAAAATATGGTTTTTAAAACCCCAATAGAAGACATTTTTTAAAATACCCAAAAGACCCCAAACATCGTAAACCCTCTCATTTTTTAGATCGCTACAGATAGCGACTCCGCTGGGGACACTTTTTTTGGTTTTCAAAAATAAAAGAGAGTCGAGCTTTTTCTAAATAATTACCGCTTTACTAATATTAGAAGTTTCGAATTAAAGTGACTATTAAATTATCATTCGGTTATAATTGTGCGTTTATTTTAATGCATTTAAAATTTGGCATATAAACCCATCATTTTAAGTGGAGGAAAACGCTAATGCTTTCGTGAGTATATCGTTCCTCCGTATAGGCCTAGCAAGTACCTTCGGGGCTCGAGTACCTTATGCTTTCATGAGGACATCGTTCCTTCGTAGGGGCATAAGCGAATGGGTCCCCCTGAGTTGAACCCGGTTGAAAGGAGCCTATAATGGGTGATGACCGGGGACATTGCTACTCTTAGTAGGGGACAACAAGGACAATTCAAGTACCTCTTAGCACCAAAACTGCATGTAGAGAATATAGAAAACCCACCCTTTTAGAGCCATGCGGATAACTTAGGTGTTTTAGATGGGATAAATAGGATTGCTCTGTTTGTTACCTTATCTACTTCGCTTTTTATTTATGTATCTATTGAGTTTATTTGGTACTAACTCTTTTCTTTTTTGTTTTATTTTATTTTTACTTTACACATACTTTTGTTGCATTAGCATTGCATTATACCTATTCATTTTGGCATTCACTGCATCACATATCATAATATTTTGATTTTTGCATTGGTGCATTCACATATAGGACATATACTTTGTTTCTTACACATATTCATTTTGAGACTGATCCTCGGGATGCCCAGTGACAACAATGCTGGGAAAGATGAAAGATCAATCGATTCAACATCCATCAGAATAAGAAGTAAGACAAAGATGGAAAATGAAGACAGACTGGATAGGATTGAACAAAACCAGAAGACTTTGTAGGCAGATTTAACCCAAAAATTAGAGGACCAGTTAGCCAAAGCTCAGCAAGAGTTAAGGGATCAGTTTACAAGATCTCAGCAGGACATACTGGTGAAATTGGCACAGATGCTAGGATGCAAATTTCCTGAACAAGGAGAGGCTTCTGCTATCAACCCTGGGGTAGGTCCCGGGGAAGAAAATGAAGATCTTATATATCGTCCAGGGTTCACTCCCATTCAAGCTTTGATGCAATTGGAAACTCAACCTCAGGTGATCATTTCTCAAGGAAAGTCTCATCTACTTCGATCCCTATAAAACTGCTCTCTACATCAGAAGTTAAGCCTGGGGGCAATCAAGCTGAAAATTTTATCTCAGAGATGGACCATCTGTTCGAGACCGAGAAACTGAAGGTGGAAACTTTAAGGGAAATCGAAGATCGATGCAAAAGGCTCGAAGAAAAGCTAGAAGCTATGGAAGTGGGTGATACTTTCAGTGGATTCGATGCTAACGAACTCAACCTCATCCCAGATTTGATTTTACCTCCTAAATTCAAGGTCCCAAAGTTTAAGAAGTATGATGGGACAAGCTGTCCCCGCGCTCATCTTACTATGTTCTTTCAGAGAATGACTGGGTTCGGTAGAGACGACAAGCTGTTAATACATTGTTTCCATGACAGTCTATTAGGATCTGCTGCCCGTTGGTATAATCAATTGAGCCGACATTAGATTAAGTCATGTAAGGACTTGGCCAAAGCTTTCCTAGAGCAGTACCGACACGTCAACGACATGGTGCCAGACCGTTGGACCCTACAACACATGAAACAAAAGTCAAATGAAAGCTTCAGACAGTATGCCCAACGTTGGAGAGATGTGGCGGCTCAAGTTTAACCCCCGTTCAATGAAAGAGAGACGATGGTCACATTTGTCCAAACTTTGGAGGGTCCGAGCTTGGGTCGCTTCATAGGCAACGCGACTACCAATTTTGTCGACCTTGTGCTATTCAGTGAACTCTTTGAGAATGCTGTCAAGACTGGCAAAATCGACGACGGAGGAAGTTCGTCCCACAAAAATCCATACCATGCAAAGAATGATTGTGAAGTAAACTCTTCAGGAGTTTATAATGTCAATTATTCTAAGCCTATCACAGTTGTGCAACCTAAGGTCGTGCCAAGTGCTCACGGTTCCTCAAGCCAGGTTTTTGGTCAAAAGAAGAATACTGAAAACATAGAATTTACTCCATTACTAGTTTCTTATGGAGAATTGTACAAAAAGTTGTACAACATCCATATGGTGGCTCCTTTTTACCGAGACCCAGTACAACATCCCTTCCCAAAATGGTATGATGCAAATGCAAAATGCGATTATCACGCGGGACAAGTTGGCCACACAATTGAGAACTGCTTTGGTTTCAAAAAGTTAGTGGAAAAATTTATTAAGCTTGAGGTGGTAAGCTTTGACGACTCAGCAGGACCAGCTACAAACAAATACCCTTTGTCGAAGCACAAAGCTGCCAATTAGGGGTGTATCGAAGGTTTTTTAACCAGATCGTGTTTATCTAGCTTAAATATTGCACTACCCTGACCATAGCAGGTTCCCTTGTAGTTTTTATCACTTTCAGAGTAATGTTTTTGTAAACCAATCTCACTGACTTAAGTACGATAGTAGTGAGGATATTTTATAAGGGATCAAAACTACAAGTTGCAATGCAAATATATTTTGTTCATATCTGAGTCTTGAGCATCCAAAATGCATAAATAACATCACCCTAAAGTTTCAAGAGCAGTTTCAGACGATGGCATAGAATGAGCAAAATTTTAGGGCACCCACCCAGATGAAGAGCTAGGTGATCGAACCCAAGATGAGGTTGAGGCTCCGCTACATGCAAAAGGCTAAGATCTTAACAAGACCAATGAAGAGTTAGAGGCATCCCGTTGAGGGCCAAAAATCATGTCACATTCATGCATTCATTGCATCTATCTTGCATTGAACCATTTTTACATACATCACACATTTAGATTAAGTGCATATTCCAAAGTCACCATGCATCTAGGGTAGACACATGCATTTAGGCATAAAAATCATGCATGCATTTTTGCTTACAAACAGGTTTGAAGAAGAGACCGAACATCCTCAACTTGAGGGGCAATCACGACGGCTAAACTTAGTCTTGGAAGAGGCCAAACACAAAGAAGATGCTGAAACATATAAATAAAAGGTATCAGCGACAATTTTTTGAACAATTACTGACAAATATTTTCTCCTTTGTAGGATTTGATTCCTTCGACGATAGTGTAACGGACGCCAACCTTTTCCAGATCCTTACTCCTGCCAACAGAGACAACTATTTCCAGATTCCACCCTCTATTGATGGAAAAACGGAGTAAATTTCTCTAGACATTGTCTCGCTGTCAGTGGCACAACAATTCAACATCTTGCAAATCATGCCTCCGTTAGTGGTGGTAGACCAACTTAATGTAGATCTTGTCTCCGTCGGTGGTGATGTAGATCAAAATTTTCATCTGAATACTATCTTTCCGTCCGTGGTGTAGTGGATCTCATATTTTGCTGATCTAGTATCTCCGTTAGTGGTGTAGCAGATCAAATCCTCTCTAGGTCTTGCCTCTTCGTCAGTGTTGCAGCTAGACCAAAATTTTACTCAGAATTTACTTTTTATTATACTTGTAGCACAAAAAAAATAAAAAAATCAATCGAGAAATAAAAAAGAAAAAAGAAAGAAGAGTCAAAAAAGAAAAATTAGAAAAAAGAGAAAAAAAGAGAAAAATTCAAAAAAAATTCAAAGAACCAAAAAAAGAAAAGAAAGACGAAATTTTTAAGTGTTATCTGATCATGTCCTTCCGTTGATGGTGTGGCCATGTTCAAATTGATGTTATGCGATTCTGCTTTTCCGTTTATGGTCTAGTGGAGTCCAAATGCTGAAATTCGATCTTATCTCTCCGTTAATAGTGTGGATAGATTCAACAAATATAACTTTCAGTTCTGCCTCTTCGTCGGTGTTGTAGCTGAACCAAATTTTCCAAACTCTAATCTTGCCTCTTCGTTAGAGTCGTAGCTAGATCAAATCTTTAGACTTTGCCTCTTCGTCGGTGTTGTAGCCTGGTCAAATATAACTTGCAGTTCTGCCTCTTCGTCGGTGATGTAGCTGAACCAAATTTGCCAAATTCTGATCATGCCTCTTTGTCAGAGTCGTAGCTCGATCACATAAAAACACCCTGATCCTGCCTCTTCGTCAGAGTCGTAGCTGGATCAAATCTTCAGACCTTGCCTCTTCGTCGGTGTTGTAGCTAGACCAAATTCATTAACTTTTGATCCTGCCTCTTCGTCAGTGTCGTAGCTGGATCAACATTACTAACTTTAGACCATGCCTCTTCGTCTGTGTTGTAGCTTGGTCAAAATTTACCAACTTTCTAGTTTTATCAATGTTGTAAAAAAAAGAAAACAAAAACAAAAAAAGGAAGAAAGAGAAAAAAAGAAAAAAACAACAAAAAATGAAGAAAAAAAGAGAAAAAAGTTTTCAAATTTCTGATACTGCCTCTTCGTCAGAGTTGTAGCTGGATCAGACATCGAAATTTTCAATCCATCGGTTATGCCTCTTCGTCGGTGTTGTAGTTGAACCAAACTTGCCAAATTTTGATCATGCCTCTTCATCGGAGTAGTAGCTTGAAAACACAAAAAGAACAACCTTCCGATCCTGCCTCTTCGTCAGAGTCGTAGCTGGATCAAATCTTCAGACCTTACCTCTTTATCGGTATTGTAACTTGGTTAAGTCTAACTTTCGGTTCTGCCTCTTCGTCGGTGTTGTAGGTAGACTAAATTCACTAACTCTTGATCCTACCTCTTCGTCGGTGTCGTAGTTGGATCAACATTACTAACTTTAGACCATGCCTCTTCGTCGGTGTTGTAGCTTGGTCAAAATTTACTAATTTCAAGTTTTATCAATGTTGTATCTAAAAAAAGAGTGAGAAAAATTCAAAAAAAGAAAAAAAATTTAAAAAAAGAAAAAAAAGAAAAAAAAGAAAAAATGAGAAAAGAAAAAATGAGAAAAGAAGAAAAAAAGAAGAAAAAAAAGATCTGATATTGCCTCTTCGCCAGAGTTGTAGCTGGATCAGACATTGGAACTTTCATCCACCGATCTTGCCTCTTCGTCAGTGTTGTAGTTGGATCAAATTTTGTAGACCCTACCTCTTCGTCGGTGTTGCAGTTGGGTCAAATTTTCTTTAGGTTTTAGTTCATCATCAATAATGTAGTAAGTCAGACTTATTTTGCTTCCCCAGCAAGCAACCCCTATTTTTAAGATTTTGCTTCCCCGAGAGTGACAAGGTAGATCATTTAAGTCAAAAAAGAAGACATGCGTCGAAGAGAAAGAAGATATACCGAAGAAAGAAGACATACATTAAAAGGGAAGATGACAAGCCAGACCGGACAAAAACGGGTCATTCTTAGTCTTTGCTCTATTGCTGTTACACAACAATGAGCAAAGAGGGGCGGCTGTAATTACCCGTTTCTGCCCGGGTAACCCAAACCCGGTTCAAGCCCAAAACTCAATACACCCAATCCAAACCGGGCCCAACTATACCCAAAACCCATAAAACCCTAATTAACCCTAATCACCCTTAACCATATCTGCTGCCTCCTCCATTAGCCGTCGTCGTCATCTCCACCGAGCCGTTGCCTATGTCTGAACTCCGGTCGTCCATAAATCCTTGAATAACCAGTTACCCGAAACCAAAGTTAAACCGAAACCCCTAAAATCCTAAACCGATCAGCCCTAAAAAATAAAATAACCATAACCTACCCTCTGCCATTACCAAACCGACCCATACCCCTATCAACCGGCTATATCCAACCAAAATCCCCAAAATTCGGCGTGAAATCTGGATCTTTGCAGCAACAAATAAAAAATTAGGGTTAGTATGTTAGATTTGGTTATAAAACCGAAATCAAACATGTAAACATGGGGGGTTTTGGAGATCTAAAAAAATTGTAAGGGAGAAGATTTGGATCTAAAAAGAGAATTCCAAAATCAAAGAAAAATTGTAAGGAGCTTTGAAGAATCAAAATTTTATTTTGAACTTTGTTTTTGTTTGCAATCAATATTTCTTTTTGTTTTTGTTTATCCACAACGAAAGTTTTTAAAAAAGGGGAGAGAAAGCCGAAAGCTTACCGTTCTTGCTGAGGTCGCCGTCGTTATCTCTTCTTCGTTGCGAGGCCAACCGGCATCACAAAAGAGATGAGTGGCGTCGTTCTTTAGGGTTTGAATAAGCAGAGGAAGAGAAGAAATAATGTTAAGGGTTTTTATTTTTTTAAATCGTTTTAAACAAAAAAATAAATAACCTATAATCAGTTTTAGTCCAAAACGCACAAAACGGCACCGTTTTGGTGTCTAACCCGAGTGGTGACCCAAACCTAAAAGGGAGGATCTGCGTTTTTTTGCTTAATGGGAAAATTTCCTTCCATGTCCCTCAAGTGTCGACCCACTTATGTTTTTCTCTATGGTCTAATCCCAGTTTCAGTCCTAGCCCTTTACTCCCGCCTCTTTTTTCGTCCCTTTTTTATTTTAATGTGGCATTTCTATTTTGCTTTTACTCAAACTGGTCATTGTTTTAATATTATTATGTTTTTAATTTTCAGCCCTTCAATTATGAATGTTTGCATTAGTACCTCGTTATTTCATGCACTTTACATTTATGACCATGCATTTTATATTTAATTGCATTTTAGTCCATTTCATATTTTTTTTGTCATGTAAATTATCACATCATGCATTGTAATCTCTAGTTCATGTTTTTATTTGGTTCACATATTTTAGTATTTTATTATGTTAGTATTTATTTATGTATGCCATGCATTTGTGTTTTTCTTATGTACAAGCATGTTGTAACTATTTAATTTAATTTTGGAAGCATGTTTTTCTTCTTCTTTTTCATGTTTTTTATGCTTTATTTTTATTAGGATGTGCTAGGTTATGCTTATTCATGCATTTTATTATTGTTTAATATTATGATCCTCATATCTTTATTTTTTAGTACCATGTCAATGCCAAGTATGTCTTGCTAAGATTGCATAACGGAATATATTTTTGTCAATGTGGTGCCTCTTTATTTGAGCGTAAACGGGGCAAGTATCAGGCGCAGTGATAGTGGTTGGACGTTTACTCTCGGATAATGGGGCCTTTAAAATTTACTCGTACTTATAACTAAATTTTAATTTAATCGTCACTTTAATCCGGAAAGTTTAATATTAATAAAGCGGTACTTATTAAAGTACCAATTTTGGGCGGTGTGGGGGTGCTAATCCTTCCCCATCCGTAATCGACTCCTGAACCCGATATTTTTTAAAGATTTCTGGTTTTTATGGTGTCCAGCCTACCCTAGTGGCCGGTGGCGATTCTATTTTAAATAAAATATGGAAGACATTTTTTAAAATACCCAAAAGATCCCAAACACCGTAAACCCTCCCTTTTTTAGATCGCTACAATAAACACCCGCACCAATAGAAAGGATAGCTGGATAGGAATGCTGAACAACACACCCACACCAATTGATCACTCGTGTTGTGCCATTCCCATCCCTCAAATCTGTCCCCCCAAGAAGATTAATTTCACGTCCCTAGCAAACGAAGTGGAAAACCTTTTCGGCCTGGATCCCAAATGCTTACCCTCCGGAAAACAGTCATGATGAGGTTCCCATCATTGTCCATCTCTTGACAAATATTTTCTATTTCTTGAAAGCAAGCAACAGGCTCTTTATTTACTGCTAAAACCAGATCACCTACTAATAAATTTTGAGCTTTTGATCCCTCCAAACATCTCCGAACAAATAAAATTTGACGACTAACTGGATCTTTCTTGAATAGAGCCTAAAAGAAATAACAAACGGGATAATGTGACATGACCATATGAAAGCTTACAAGGGGTAGATAGGGGGAACAAGCATTTGTTTTGTTTTTAAGTATCACCAAGATTTTGTTTCAAAACATTTTCCAAACAAGACAATATAAAATAAAGAAACAAATAAACATACCTGGATCCATTCTTCGCTCAATCCACAGGTTCTGGCCCTCAAAAGCGTAATATGATGAACTTCAACCTCTAGAATCCTAACAAGTGGCATCGAACTTGTGGTACCATTTATGATAAGCAACGGTCCAGAAGCACCAGATTTGATCTTGTCTAGAACTTGGCTTATTGCATAAACTGGGACACCTCCCGCAAACTTAGGATCTTTTGATGTACCAGTAAACTTCAGAGTGCTTGAAAACCTTCCCCAGAGTGCTTGAACCCTTTCATGTTCATCTGTTAGCACACCTGAAGACGTACAGCCGAAATCTGCAGAAAAACAAAATTCATTTCGTACATTTGAAACCAGAATGCAAGTACATTTAAATTCCACCTAAAAAAGTCAACAAACATACCAGTATCAAGCTCTATTATTTTCATATCTGTTCTACTCGTGTTGGTCACAACTGATTTCTTAGAGCTCACTTGTAAGCTTTCATTTAAACCCACAAGATAGATTGAATTCCCACGACGTATAAAAGCTCTGTCTCAAATAAAATGTTAAAATAAAACAAAAACTAAGGAATCAACATTAACTTTCCAACCACCATCCTCTTTCACTGCAGAAGAGAGAACAGACTTCCTTCTACCAAATTTTCAGGATGTGGCAAAGCATAATCTCACAATCTAAAGACCAAAATGTGGAGTAATTTCAAAAAGTAGAACTTACTAGGAAGTAATTGGGCAGCACGAACAATAGAAGCAGCAACAATCCCTAGAGCTGAGGGTTTATATGCAACTAGAGCATAATTATGAGCAGGGTGAAGGAAAACAACCTGCAGTGGGAAAAAAAATCAACGATATGTAGTTTCTATATTACTGAAACCATCGGTTACAACTCCAACAGAAGACATATCATCTTCTACATGTTTTTGTTTTGATCCAATACCTTTTCCATCCTCAGAATGCAATTTCCCAAGAGCCTTCTCACTACTGGTTCCTATATTACTGAAATCATCAGTCAACTCTGGTTGAAAGACTGCCTTTGCTGTCCATAAACCCGAACCATCATAACGAGCATATATCTGTGAAGGTGCATACCATTCATGTCGATCAACAGTGACCAAGACAAACTGTACCCATAAACAGAACTACAGATTAACAAGTAGCAAGGATAATCTCAATTGACACAACATTTAGTGCATGTCCACTGAGCAAACAAGTAGGATATAATAAGTCATCAGAACTTAACCCAAGAGAAGTCTTTTATACTATTTTGGATCAGTACAATTAAAAATGAAATTGAGGTTTGAGTAGATTCAGACCCAGATCAAGACCCTAACACCATCATTTTAACAGAAATTGGACATCGGAGCATAAAAATATTGATAATGCCAATTTAGAACTACTAGTGGTTGAAGGATACTTAAAAAAATATAATTCGATGGACAAGTTTAGCATGCTATACAGTGAATGGAACCAAATTGTCAAAGAATAAATTAAATTTATTAGGCATAAAAATATTAAAAGACCTGTTGCATATGGCGAGCTGTGTAGATTGTATACACTAAAGGCACTTGAGCACCTCGAGGCAGCTTAGATAAAATGGAGATCAGATCCTCAAGTTTTGACACCACCTCACCAGCAAACATCTCAATGATGGCATGTCGAGGAACTCCAACTCTATGTAGCATATATTTACAATAGGTTGAAGTCCACGGCAATAAAGAAGCAATATCATTATTGATACATATGAGTAAATCTAAATGTTTCATACAGGACTCCAATTTTACCACTATGGCCCAAAAGGATAAGCTATCAATAATGTTCATTAAGAAACACAATGTCTTGTTTGTTGGGAAACCAGGTTATTTCCCACACGAACGTAGCTTCAAATTTGAGCTGAAAAGTCAAGATTGAAACTACCAAAATTTGCACAGCGGACAAACCCGTCAACTATTGAATATTGAAACCCAATGGAAAAACCCAATAATAAACAAGCAAAATAAATAAGGGAGAGAACACACCGAATCAAACAAAGCTTGTCTCTTTGTCTGTCTTTACTTATCTCTAGTCGAGAATCTTTTTGGCCTCGCCTAGATCTTTCATCTCGAACTCTTGATTCAACCGAGCCTTCAATTTATTTATCTCATGTTGACTCTTTGAAGCGATCAGCATATCATCAACATACAAGAGATAAATGAAAGATCCATCTTGTAACTTCCGCAAATACGCACAATGGCCATATTTGCTTGTTGTGTACCTCTGTCTCCTCATAAAGCTATCGAATCGCTTGTACCACTGCCTCGAAGATTGCTTCAATCTATATAGCGATTTGTTCAGCTTACAAACCCATTTCTCACCACCAATATCCTTGTATCCTTCTGGCTGAGTCATATTGATATCCTCTTCCAAATCACTATGTAAGAAAGTTGTCTTTACATCGAGTTGAGCTAGCTCCAAATTCAACTGTGCTACCAAGGCCAACAACATTCTAATGGAGGAATGCTTCACAACAAGGAAAAATACTTCATTGTAGTCGACTCTCTCCTTCTAAGCGTAGCCTTTAGCTACCAATCTTGCATTGTAGCAAACATCTTTCTTGCTAGGAGATCCGTCTTTCTTTGCAAATACCATTTGCATCCAATTCCCTTTTATCTTTCGGTAAATACGCCAAATTCCAGGTGTTGTTCTTCTAGAGAGACTACATTTCTTCATCCATGATACTTTTTTATATGGCACTTTCTAAGCTTTGCACTGCTTCTTGATAAGTGACAGGGATATCATCATAAAAAACTAGAAGGGCATAGGCCATCATATCTGTAAATTAAGTAGGTCTACGAATTTCTCTATTTAGCCTTGTAACTGCAAGTGGTTCTAGTGTTTTCAATGGTTCTTGGGTTTGAACCTCTTCATCTTCTGATTCCTCAATTGGAGTTGGAGAATCAGTAGAATCAATTTCTAGACTAATCAACGTCTGTTGAAACTCCACCTATTTTGGAGTACTACTTGTATGAACTTCTCTATTTGTTATCTTCTTCAACATGACAGATTCATCAAAGGTAACATCTCTGCTATAAATTATCTTATTTTGGTCTAAACACCAAAGACGAAATCCCTTCACTCCATGAGTAATTCCCATAAAGATAGTCTTTTTTGCTTTAGGATCAAGCTTTGACTCATTCACATGATAATAAGTAGTGGATCCAAATACATGCAAGGAATCATAATCTGTAGCGGGTATTCCAGACCATACCTCCAACAGTGTTTTTCCTCCAAATGCTAATGTTGGTAGACGATTGATGAGATGACTGGCATATGTTACAGTCTCAGCCCAAAATGGATTGCCCAACTCAGCATTGGACAACATACATTGAACTTTTTCAAGTAGTGTTTGATTCATACGATCTGCCACCCATTCTGTTGTGGTGTATGTCTAACAGTAAAGTGTCGAACAATACCATGCTCTTGGGAAACTTCAAAGAGAGTATCACTTCTATATTCTCCTCCATTGTCCATCCTACTTCATTTGATCTTCTTACCAGTCTGGTTCTCGATCATATTTTCCATTTTAAGAAAACTTTGAGCACTTCATCTTTAGACTTCATTGTATGTAGTCAAACTCTTCTGGAAAAGTCATTAACAAAAGTTATAACATAGTATTTTCCTCCCAACGAAGCTATTACAGCGTGCACTGCTATTGCAACGTGCACTGCTCTGTAGGTTTTTCACAATATTTCAAGTCATTTAGCGTTAGTTGACTAATAGTTTTCATCCGCAGAGGAGTCACTTTGACACAAAACAAAACGTTGGGGGTTAAATTGCTTAAAAAAATAATATAGGTCAAAAAGACTATTCAATCAAATGTTAAGGGCATTTTTTGGTATTATGCCAAATTTAAACCCCTACATTTATAAACCCTAAACCTCTCTATCCTAAATTTAAAAATTTTGTGTGAACCGCATCTATAAAAATTTATGTTTTAAAGTTTGAGTTATTAGTCTATGTACTAGTCATGGAAATTTTTTTTGGACAAACATATATGATTTCACTTTAAAAATTAAAATTAAAGTATCTAACTTAAAAGTCTAAATCTTAAAGCCGTTCACTTAAACTCTAAAATCTAAATTTTAACCATATAAAACATTACACACATCCAAATTGAAGGGAGAATTTTAACATTTTTATAGATTGAATTTTAAATTTTAAATTAAATAAATAGAGAACTTATTAATAATTTTAACCTTCATTTTAGTTTACAAATTGCACACTTCTATATTTTTCTATCAAAATATATTTCTTGATACTAAATTATTTGTGAGTTTGAAAATTTAATAACTCATTTTTCCAATTTTTACATATAAATATTTTAAAATTTGTATATTTTCATAGATCATATACTTATAATTTTTTTAATAAATTTTTTTATTATAATTAAGTTGATATATTGTATTTATTATATTATAATATTAAAGAATTTAAAAATCATTTGATTATATATTTTTAACTTACAATATCATATGAATTTATATTTAATACATTGACAGTGGAAACTGAAAGTTTCTATAAGTACCTTAGTTTTAGGGTTTATGGTCTTAGTTTAGGGTGTATGGTGTAGGGGTTTAGAATTTAGGGTTTAGGTATAGAGTTTAGAGGTTAGTGTTTAGTTTTAGGGTAGTATGGTTAGGATTTAAGTTTTAACTTATAAACCCTGAATTATAATGGTATTTATCTTCAAAAGACACATATTTTGAAATCTATTAATTGATCGAGTGATCATTAATGTTTAGGATAAAGTTCGAAAATGGGTATTGAACTTTGTTAAATTATTCAATTTGATAACAAAACTTTCAATTGCTTCATTGTTACCATTAAACTTTTACTTTTGCTCCAATTCGGCCACTAAGATGTAACGGACTTTAAAAAGGTATTAACAAAGTTTGTATAATAACATATTCAGCTCTCCACATTTATACATTCAAATAATTTAGCCTTAATTCGAAACAAGTTAATAAATTTAACCCTTATTATTTACACATTGTTTTAAATTGATCATATTTTTAATTAAAAATAATTTTTAGAAAACTCCCTTGGCAACGGACACTTCTTTCTTGCCACAAAGCTCCGCTACTCGTACAAGCTTTCAAAAGACTTGTCAATGTGAAATCATTTGCTTTAAAACTCGGATTCTTCATCATATCAATCTGCCATCTTTGTGCGAATCCAGCAATGATAGTAGTTCACAAAACTGCATTTTTACAGGCATTTCTTCGAACACCTTATAAGCCTTCTCCAACTCCCCGAATTTTCCATAGAAAATAAGCAAAGAACTTCCCACATAAAAATTTCTGAAAACCCCAGTTTTTATTGCTAAGCAATCATACTGAATTCCACCACGAAAGTTATGTTCTGACCCACATTAAAGAAATTTTCTGTTGGTGAATCTGCATAGCCCAAATCATTGAAACAATTTTGGGCAGTAAATTGATCTGAATTTGTTTCTAAAAAATCTTGGATGAGATGAAGATGGCTTGGCGGGTAGTGGAAGAGGTTGGTTTCAAGGATTCAGTTTTAGTTTGTAAGAAGAGAAAGGACTCTGATCGACAAAGAAAGGAGATAAGAGATTTCAAAGTGAAGCACGAATTACTTTGGATTTATTTAATACAATTTGTTTTAAGATGTTTATATTTGTCAATTTTTAAAAGTTAAAATAATAAATTTTGCCGTTTAATTTTTGGATATAAAATGATAAAAATGTTATTTAATTATTTTTAATTAAAAATAAGATCAATTTAAAATAATACGTAAATAACGAGGGTTAAATTTATTAATTTATTTTAAATTAGGACTAAATTGTTTGAATGTGCAAATGTAAAAAATTAAATGTGTTATTATATAAATTTTGTTAACACTTTTTAACATCCGTTACAGTTCAGTGATCAAATTGGAGTAAAACTAAAAATTTAATAGTAATATTAAAACAATTAAAAATTTAATTATCAAATTAATAATTTAATAAAATTCAATAACTATTTGTAAACTTTAACCTAATATTTATATTATCTTATTTTATATAAATTTAAATCATCATCCGAATGCAATTGAATGAAAAACTATAATACTTTAGCAAATTTTGAACAGGCCCGGCTCGGCCCACCTACTCATAGAAGCATGTATTCAAGTAGTTTATTTTTTAAAAAAACATAAGTAGTTTAGTAGTATAATTTCCTTGGATTATTATCCGAAACATTAAAAAAAATTTGTTTTCATAAACACTTCAATTTTTGATTTAAAATTTAAAATTTTAATATAAAAAATTAAAATTTAAGGTCTATGATTAAAATTTAGAGTTTATAATTAAAATTTAAAATTTAAAATTAGTGTTTAAATTTTAAGTTATATAATTAGAGATTTAAATTATAACCTACTAACCTTAAATTTAAAATTCTATCCGAAACTCCTAAATTTAAAACTATTATATTTAAATTCTTAAACCCTTGAATGCGGGGCTCATGGAAATAAAGTATACACAACCATTATTTATGGAATAATTACCTAAATACCTTTGGGTTTGCTCTTGTTATCCTATTCCACTGTGTTTTCCACTTCCGAATCCGACCGATCTCCTGTCAAAGTCCTCGACGCTACCTTCTCTGAACTCCATTGAATTCTATTCCTCTCCGGAGGGCTAATCGGAAATCGAACAAAAAACCCCTGAAAATGACGAAAGACAGGAAAAGATCACATTCGCAGCGCTCCCCTTCACCCCCAATATTCCCATCCTACCAAACCGCTCCTAATCTCAACCCCAAAGTCAAACTCCTCTGCGAAATCATCTCCACCACGCCCTCCGCCGCAGTCGAGAACCTTCTAGAAGACACCGGCCTCCGCATCACCCAGCACGACGTCGAAAACGTTCTCAACCTCTCCTACTCTTTCCCTTCTCAAGCCGTCAAGTTCTTCCGTTGGTCGGGCCACCAGCTCCAGCACCAACATTCCCCTTACTCTTGGAACCTCATCGTCGACTTGTTGGGAAAGAACGGTCTCTTTGATGCTATGTGGGACGCCGTCAAGTCCATGAAAAACGAAGGGTTCGTTTCTTTGGGTACTTTTGCTTCTGTTTTTAGTAGTTATGTTCGGTTTGATAAAGTTAAGGAAGCTGTTTTGACCTTCGAAGTTATGGATCTCTACGGTTGTGATAGGGATATTGTTGCTTTGAATACTTTGATTAGTGCTATTTGTAGGGAAGGTAAAACCATTGATGGTTTGGAGTTTCTGAGAGTGGCTAAAACTAGGATTAGGCCGGATTCGGATAGTTACGCCATCTTGCTAGAAGGGTGGGAGAAAGAAGGGAATGTTAGTTTAGCGAAAACGACATTCGATGAGATGGTTGAGGATGTAGGATGGGATCCCGGGAATGTACCGGCTTATGATTCGTTTTTGAGTACTTTGGTTAAAGGGAAAGATGGGGTTAATGAGGCTTTGAGGCAAGTCGATATACTGCTCGAGAGGAAGTGTTATCCAGGGATGAAGTTTTTTAGGGATGCACTTGAAGATTTTCAGAAAGTTGGTAATGTTAAGGGTGCTGAGTTGATTTGGAAGGCGATGGTGAAGACAGTTGGGATGAGGCCTGATACTGAGATGTATAATTCGATGATTGCTTTGTATTGTTCCAAGAATTATACAGATACAGCGAAGAAAATGTTGGATGAGATGGTTTTCACTGGGGCATTTCCAGATGTGCAATCATATAATGTGTTGTTTCATTTCTTGATCAAGAAGCGGCATTTGAAAGATGCTTCAGTGTTGTTCGACGAAATGGTTAAAAACGAGTTTATCCCAAGTAAAGCAGATTGCAGCGCGGCGATTAAGAATTTTCTTGCCATTGGGGAATCTTATGTGGGTATAAAAATTTGGAAATTCATGATAGAGAATTATGATTCTGATTTGGAGGAGACTGGAAATCTGTTGGTTGACGGACTCCGTGATGCAAACATGCTTCCTGAGGCAGTTAAGTATGCTGAGGGTATGATTGAGAAAGGAATCAAGGTCACATCTGCCACATTATCTAGACTGAAACACTGCCTTTGCCAAGAAAAAAAGGATGGGGTATACGAAGAACTTTTAAGAAAATGGAAATCCTGTTAGTCATATCGGAAGTGCTTGAAAAAGGAGCATTGGACATCCCTATTTTGTTTCTTGAAGTGTCTATACGAAAAAGGTTTGAACTTTGAACTTCGAATTTCTTTCATTCTTATATGTAGGTTTGACTCACTACTCATTACTCGATACTTGATTGTGTTGATGCATGCCCTAGCTGTGTTGTGCCAAGAGCAAGGTATTTGAAAATCATAGTTTTAGTTTGCGATTTAGACCACTAAATGCTTAGACACTTGTATAATCATCTTGTGAATGCTAGTGATTATACTCAGTTTAACGGTTTTGCTTATGATATCCAATCCTATAAGAATTTCCCGACAATGCCGCAGAAACTATCTTGCTTGCATGCTTATTTTGTTGTTTTTAGACATATATGATATTTGTGCTAATTTTTTTAGACATATATAAGAAATGAAAAACAATATATGCCTTTCCATATGATCCAAGCTTGAGAATTACAAAGGCTGCCATTAAAAAACTACCTACAAAAACTAGTAGAAAAGCAGAATGATACAGTTACACGCTTGGAAATTGTTTTTTGATTTGAGCATTGCCTCTCTTTAATTCGTTTAGATTGCACGAAACTCGGTTCAAACATCTCCGTTCTCTTCATCTTCTTGAGTCAACTCACAATCCTCACTTGGTGGTGGCGAGTTGTCAATCCGAGGTGGCTATCAGCGGCCTTGTATGCCACCCAAGCATTAAACACCCATCGTTCTCCTCCGCTCTGAACCCATCACCTCCAGCAAACAGAGCCAGCAGCATGGTAGCTTGCTTGTAAGCATTTGAACCCAAGTGAACAGGGCTGAACCCAGATGTTTCCATCCTAGTCCTCCACTGAGCCAGTGACTTGTGTCGTTCAAACTCCGTCTACCCCTTCACAAGCAACCACATTACAAATCTGTCTTCCCAGATACAATTTGGACATAACCGCCACCACCCCTAGCCATCTAAGAGTCGAAAAGGCTGGAATAGTAATGCAGAGCTTCAGTAAAGCGGTGTACAAAAACAAGACTGTTGTGATTCGCTTATTCTTTTACAATTGTATCTTGGGCTTCATGGTTTTGATAGAAGAAAGAACCTTTTCAATCCCACCAGGCCGTGCAAGCAGGCGGTGAAGTTCGAAAACAGAATTCACCGCCAGTATCTCGACCTCGGGAGGACAGATATCTAGAATTTTGGGCTCGATATCAGCCCATCTATTGGCCATGAATCCCCTGAACTCGCATTCCATGGCAAAAGTTTCAGTCAACTGAGCTAAGGGTCCGTTTGTTTCATGTAGTTTGAATTCCAGAATTTAATTTCCGTAATTTACGGTGTTTGGTTCATGTAGTTTAAATGGTCAAAGGAGTTTGAATTACAATTGACTATTTTTTCTTTACATTTTGTTGCAGTTTGTTTTACCAGATTTTTTTCCGTAAAACAAACTACATTCTCTTCAACTCTTAACGCTAAACACTAATCTAAACCCTAAACCTTAAAGCACAAATATTAATATAAACCCTAAATACTAAACCCTAAACAATAACCCTTAAAACCTAAATGCTACTGTAAACCTTAAACCCTAAACCATAAATCCTAAACCTTAAATGCTACCATAAATCATAAACTCTAAACTATAAGCACTAACCTAAACCCTAAACCTTAAAAACTAAATATATGCCCCTAAACCCTAAACAAACCATAAACCTTAACCCCTAAATAATGCCCTAAAACTTAAACCCTAAACATTAATCTAAACCCTAAACCATAAACCCTAAATGTTAAACCCTAAATACTACCAAACCTTAAACCCTAAACCATAAACACTAACGCCTAAACCCTAAGCCCGACCTAAACCCTAAATCCTAAACACTAAACCCTGAATTTTAAACCATAAACACTAACCCTAAATCTTACCCTAAATACTAAATCCTAAATGTTACCATAAATCCTAAATCCTAAACCTTAATCGGTAACATAAACCCTAAATCCTAAACACTAACTTAAACCCTAAACACTAAATGCTGCCATGAACCCTAAACACCAACCTAAACGCTAAACCCTAAACACTAACCCTAAACCCAAAAATGCTACCCTAAACCTTAAACCCTAAATACTAACCTAAACACTAAACCATAAATCCTAAATGCTACCCTAAATGCTACCCTACTCTACCAAACAGCGAAAAATGAATTACACAACATCATCCAAACACCAGAAAATACTTTCTGTAGTTTGTTTTCCTAGAAAATGTAGTTTATTTTCCAGAATTCATTTTCCGGAAACATATTTCAGTGAAACAAACGGACCCTAACTTCAACCCCACTTGTTGCAAAGCATTGGTATTTTCTGGCCGAGGTGGGCCAATACCTGTCAATCGGAAAGCCGTCTTGCCCACCTGGCCTTAATGAAAAATTAAAATTTTAAAGTTAAATTGTAAAAAGAAGTTAAAGTGATAATTGAGAAATCTTGAACTTCATCTACAGAAAATCAACCGAATGAAATTATGAGATTGATAGTAATACATCAAGAGAATTTTTGTTAGCTGCATTTGAACGAAGATTTTTAGTTTTAAAATAGTACTAATATTTAACATTGTATTCTTTGTATAAATATATTTTTAGAATAATATATATTATTAAAATTTTATGAGTTAAAATAATGTAAAACAAAGAAAAGAAGAAAGTACAATAAAAAAACATTTAGCTGATTTTGAAACTCAAAATCCAGCCCCCCGTTATTAATAACATGATAAGCACAGTAATTTATTAAACACAAACTAAGCATAATCGCAAGGAAGCAGTAGAAACAACCTTGCTATTGCTACCATCAAATGACAACAAAAACCTGAGCTCTTCCCTTTGTTTGTACCATGGAAAGAGAACAACTGCATCTCAAACATGGGGCTTCTTCCCCTCATGGTTTCCACAGGATGGTGGTTTCTGCAATCATGGAAGTGACCACGTATGGATCCATGTTCGAAGCCGGCCTCCTGTCTTCGAAATACCCTTTCCCGTCTTTCTCGGTGTCTCGCCCAACACGGATCGATGCCCCACGGTTTGCAACACCCTATTTTAATTGTGGGAATGCAAACAAGAGAAATTAGAATTGGAATACAATGTTATGATGTTATGGTAAAAATGGTCAAAGATGGTTTCAATTTTTCACCCATAAGAAAGTGTTGATGTCGGCGGTCTCATGCCGGCCGGTTAGACGGCGTTCGTTGCCTTCTCCATAGGCAGCAATGTGTTCTTTGTGCCTTAGCCCAAGCTTTTCAATTGCTTTCTCGATAATCACGTAACCTCCATCACTTCTCATCGACTTTGTACTGAAACATCATATGAACTTCATAATTAGGAAAAAAGTTAATTAATCAGCTGTTTAATTAATTTCCATAAATAGATTCAAATGGAACCTGTAATTTGTGTGAGCGCCGGCTCCATTCCAGTCTCCCTGGATTGGCTTAGGATCAAAGGAGAGCACCACTCCAGCAATCTCAGTAATCCTCTGTAATTCAGAAACATAGATCAAAATAACACCCGAATTGAGTAACGAACTCGATAATCTTAACAGCAGCATGCTAGATTACCTCCAAAATGTAACGCGCAACCCACAGTTCGTCTCCGGCAGAGATGCCGACTGATGGACCAACTTGAAACTCCCACTGTAAACAAACGAAGATAGATTAAGCTTTTGAACATAATAACTGAGAAACGGAAAACGGTCGTTGTACCTGTCCCGGCATCACTTCTCCATTGATGCCACTGATATTGATTCCAGCATATAAACAAGCTTTGTAGTGAGAGTCCACAATGTCACGGCCATAGGCTTTGTCCACACCAACACCGCAATAATAAGGACCCTGTCCAAAAAAAGCAACAAATCATCACCCAAGATTCTTGGTTTTTTCTTAAAAGTGTCATGTTAAAAGGGCACGTTATAGAACTGCTAAAAAATGGCATAAAAAACAGCAATCACGTGCTAGTAATATCATCCATCCACTTGGTGGCATACCGGTATAAACTTACCAAGTTGACACAAGGAAACTGTGTTGAAATTTTAACTGTTACGGTCGATCGAACCGATTAAACCGATAGCTTGATATTCTGTCCGGATTGGTTTGAAAGAAAAGGAGTACCTGAGGTCCGGGATAGCCGCCGAGAGGCCAACCAATCGGCCATTTAACATCTTTCTGCAACAAGGTATACTCTTGTTCAATTCCAAACCAGGGCACTTCCGCCGCAACATCGGGATGGCTAAATATCTTCGCAGCGTTACATCGCTTGTTTGTCGGAATGGGCTCACCGGCTGGTGTGTAAGCATCGCACATCACCTAACACATTAGTTCGAGCTCAATCAATTCCATGATATGCACAAATCAATGCTCAACAGTTTTAACTTCTTAGAGAACAGAAATAGAAACACAACTTACAAGGATATTGCTGCCCCTCCTGAATGGGTCTTTGAAGATAGCTTGAGGACTATTCCATTACAAAGAAGATATAATTAAGAACAAAAACCAATCAATAATCTTAGCAAAAAACAAGATAAAACATACTATAAGATCACTTCGCTGTCTTCTCCCGGGGCTTGACCAGTGCTGGAACCGTCGTAATTCCACTTGGGGAGCTTCGAAGGATCGGAAACAAGGCCGGAAAGGGCTTATAACCCCACAAAACAAACAGCGTCATACTATCAGAATTCAGAAAGTATTGAAAAAAAAAAAAACACAAAACTTTCAGAAAGAGGTAAAACCAATTACCCTTGCTTTGCTTCTGAGGTCCATGCCGGATCCACCAACCCTATTCAATGAATGTAAAACAAAAAAAACAAAAGGTTCCATTACTAGCAAACAAAAGCAGGGGAAAAAGTTGAAACTATAAGAAAAGTGAACCTGGATATTATTTGATAAGCTATTCAACAACCAAAACAAGATGATAATCAAAACCATCATCATTTTGATGATCAGAAGCAGATATCTTGAAGTTTAAACTCTTTTTAAGTTAAAAATAAAATGATCCTGTAAAAAGTGAAACATTCTTGAAACAGAGATTGCACAGAACAAACTGAAAACACCTGTTGGTGGTAACACTGAGTTAAGCATAATTATGAAAGGTGAAGAAGAGACCGACCATATGTACTCAGCAATGGTTTTGTCGGTGCAGTCGGAGAGGTTAAGGTTAACTATATCTGTAAGAAGCGACATGTTGGTTATTCTCCGAGCAAATAAAGATTGTAACACAGAGATTACTTTTCTTTCTCAAACTCTCGCTAACAGAGAAGAAAATGCTGTGTGAAGAAGGTTGCTCCCTACATTACCTTTTATAGTGCAGTTGGTTGAATACGGTTGCTTTACATTTTTTTTGTTTAACTACCGGTATCTAACTCATTGGTCGACTAATTCGAATCGAGTACTACACATACTTATTATAGGGCCATTTCTCCAACCTAATTATTTCACTAAAATTTAAACTTTTAAGTTTGCTTAAAAGATTGAGTGCGTCATCCACTAGGCAAAGAGTTTTTGTTTACACTTTGTTTTTTTAGTGCAAGTAACTCATTTCGCAATTTTTTTTAATATTTTTGCAATAAAGAAAATAAGAAAATATATTTTCTTTTTAGTATTAAAAAAGTTGGGTGCAAATCGTACTTATCGCTCGTGAAGGAATCTTGTAACTAGTCATAAACGCCAGCTGGTTAGTGGTTTCTCTTTGATTTATCAAGTTTAAGGAGTTAATTCCATCGTATGTCCCTAAACTATAACCTTTATTTTAAATTGGTCTTCAAATTTTTTAACATTTTAAGCCAATTCCCAAACTATGACTCCCACTCTAATCCAATCCCCAAACTTTGAATAATTTAATTTCATTAACAAATTATTAGTATATGATAATCAAGGGCGGATTCAAAAATTTAAATTTAGTAGTTCACTAATCAGTGTAATAATGTAGAATCAATTTACATTATATAATAATGCATTGATAAGAGTAATTATTGTGCAAACAAATATGAATTATAGTCGACATATTGACATTGAAGAACCAATCAAAATTATTTTAAAATTTTAAATCAAAATTTTAGTTTAATTATTTGACATGAGTATCAGTATATTTAACCAAATTTTTTTAATGAGACTAACAAATATACTTAAGATGGTTATAGAATCATAGTTGAGGTCTTGTCTTCACCAAAAATAGTTAAGGATTCAAAGCAAAAAGTAATAATTTAGGTACTTGTTTCATATTTAATATTTTTAAGGTAAACTACACTGGTAGTCACTGAACTTTTAGGACATTTTCACTTTGATTACTGAAATCGAAAAAATTTATGAACTTTTAATTCGATTTCATTGCGACCACTGCCATTAAAAAATTTGACGTAAAAAGGTTTCGTTTGGTCAAAAGGTTAATATAATTTGGTTTCAATCTAATCTGATGGTTAACGACATACGAAAAGTAATTTTTAGTTTCAATTAAGATTTTCAGATCCGTTTCACCAATTTTTACCGTAAAGATCAAACTGAAACTAAACTATGTTAAACTTTTGGCAAAACAAATCTTATCAATTGGGTGATCGACGATCGTTCCGTCAATAGGAATTTTTGTCTTAACAATGGTTGTACATTTGAAAAATTAAGGTTCCTTTTGAGAAAGAAGACTTTAACGTGCCACATCAGTATTTCTTAACGAGGTTAATGACAATGAACATAATGAAAGTAAATAAAAAATTGAGTGACTATAATGAAAGTTTTTTATTTTTGTGATCAAAGTGAAAATACCCTACAAATTCAGTGGTTAACAATATAGTTTATCCTATTTTTTAATGGTAGGTCACCTACATGCACAAAGGTGCATCCGCCCCTGATGATATTCATATTCATGTTAATAAAATCGCTATGAAAAGTATGAATTGTTATGTAAACACTTATGTGTATTACGTAATATAATATGACGTGGCGTAAGTGATGGTTTGATGATGAAATTGGAACGCTCAAAATTTTAGGGACTAATTTAGAATGTGAACCATAATTTAATGATGAAATTGAAATATATAAAATTTTAGGGACTAATTTGAAATTATTGTTATAGTTTGAGGATGTTTGATCCAATCAACTAAGATTTAGATTAATTTATTAAAATAATAATTATCCAACAACATTTATTTAGGTAAAAAAAATTAAAGATTACGAACTTGAATATAAGTGGAAATATTAACAATTTATTAAAAGGGTAAAACTTTGATACACATGTTGTGTAAAATTAATTTTACACAATCCTGTGTATTTGCACTATAAAATCCCAAATCCTAAATTCCTAACCCTAACCCTAAAAAACTAAACCTTAAACTCTATACATTAAATTCTAAACACTAACCTTAAATTCTAAACCCTACAACCTAAACCCCTAAACCTTAAACCCTAAACTAAAACCCTAACCCCTAAAAATAAAAGGCACATATAAACTAAAGTTTACACGGCCTATGTATTTTTTCCTTATTAAAATGCAAAAGAATATAGTTAAATAAATATATTAAATTTATGTATTTATTTTTTATTATAATCCAATTTTTATCTTAATCTTTTATAACATAATTCTTATTTGTATACTCATATTAAGAATATCCAAAAATCCTAGATTTTAGTTAAAAGTTCTAGTTTTTTAATTATAATATTTATGAATATCACTATAATGAAATAAGATATATATATATATATAATTTTCCTTTGTTAAATATTTTTTTTTAACAATGACATCTGAATTTTATTAACCATAACGGAAGATAATAAAATATAATGCATCAAAAAGAGAAAAAAGAGGACAAGTCCACTAAAAGTTTCTTACAATGGCGCAAAGAAAAGCAGACACTTCCACCGAGATTAACATACCAAAATCTAGAAACCCTCATGAATTTTTTTGTCTCTATCCAAACGAGACGCTTTACGGGGTAAAAAAAAGTAGTGGGCGAATCAAGATATCAGACATATTGTTTTGCTATCCAGGCCTGATTACATCAGCAACCAACCATCAACCGAGTGGAGATTCATCTTTCTAAGACCACCGATAGAACTATTACCAGAGATTAGCGCCGTGAAGATCTCTGTACGAGCACCAACCAACCATACAAATGAGTGCACCAAATTGTGTTATTTTTCTTACTGTCTTTAAAGCATAGTAGGTAATTTTATTAAACATGTAATTGTTAATATATATATTTAATATCGAAATTCAACAAGTGTCCTAGTGAAAAAAGCGGATGATGTTCATCCTAGGAGATACATGTTCAAATCGTTTTGTCTACAAGGTGTATGTTCATTGTCAAAGAGTAAAGATTGAATATGTATGAACATATACTATCTTGTAAGCACCTTTAGACTATTCAAATATTTATATATATATATATATATATATATATATTTAATGTCGAACAAAGGATTAATATTTTTTAAAATCAATTGAATTCCTATTAAAAAAGTTGGAGCAATTTATTAAAAAAAGTTGGAGCAATTTATTAAAAAAAGTTGAATCAGTTGAACCCTTGTTATAGAAATTATAATCAATTAGCTCCATATAATTACAAAAAAAATGTTGAGGCCCCAAGGGAAGGAATAGAAATCCTCTATTTTTTGGTGCTTCTATTTATGCTCCACATTAAAAATTAAGTTTAGGGCTTGTGGTTTATGGTTAGGGTTTAGAGAATTTGGGGTAGGATATATTTTTTTAATTGTAGTGTGTACGGTTTAGGATTTAGAATTTAGGATTATGACATATAATTTAAATTTTTAGTATTTTTTAGTATTGAAAAATAGAAAGAGGCACAAAAAAAAATTATCTCTAAGGGAGGTTAACATGATTTTTAAAATATTTCTTAATTGCTTTTGTATTTTTAAGTTTTTTAATTCATTTTTTAAATATATATTTTTACATAAAAAATTAGTAGTGGGCCCTTAGTTTTATAAATATGATAATACAAGTGACCTAACTGGAAGTCTAGAACCATTCACCTATAATTATCATTCAATATTTTTTTAATTATCGATATTTAATTTATTAATTAATTAATTTAGATCAAGTATTGTAAAAGTTTATTATAATGACGACCCTCCCATCGATATTTTTTTATGTAAATTAATTTTTAAATAATTTATTAAAGATGACAAAATCACGGTCTTGATACTACAATGAAGAACTCGACTCGAACTATAATGGAGTTCATCCTAAAAAAATCTCATTTAAAAAAATAATGTTATTTCAAAACTATTTAGAAAATTAGTATTTCTTTCACCTATATTTTATAAAAAAATTAAAAAGGAAAATAATTTTAATTTTCATGAAAATATTTTTTTTTCTAGAATAAGAGACTGAAGACTGGAATTGCAAAGTTGACCCATGAATTAGTGGGTCAATGATTACAATTAAAACCACAGATTCTCAATATAATTTGTCAATTTTATTTATATATATTATAATTGTAGATTGACTTTGTCATATCTATCTGTCACCATAACTTGTAGAAAAATAAATCATTCAATTTGTTTTCTTTCAATTAGTATTATGATTTTCTAAAAAAAAAGAATATTATGAAAATTCTGTGGTAACCCAACGGCCAGACTGTTATTTGATTGTGTGAGAGGGCAAGTACCAATTTTATTTTATTTTATTTTTTTAATTTAATGAAAGGTGTTTATGAGGATTAAACAATTGAAATTGAATATTCGAGAATCTTAATATTTTATTTTTAATTTAGTTGTTATGGTCCTGATTTTGCATTGTCTAATCCTGACATCATATATCATGCATCTTCACTTCAATTATTATTTGTTAATATTATTAATAAGAATTTTTCTTGCAAATTATTTAATAATAAAGAAAATAACTTTGATTTTTTAAGTTTTTATTTTATCATGGTTGAGTCAGATCTGAAGTAATATTTTGTAATTCAGTTTTTTAAAAATTCGTTTCTAATTATTAATAAAATTATAAAATTATATTATTTACAGTTAATTACAAATTTATTAGATTCACAATTTATCTGATTCGATGTGCGAATAAAATTAGAAAAAATTTAACACACAAGTTGTATAAACTGTAGTTTACATAAATTTATTAGATTTTGGTTTTATGGTGCTATTTTATGATTTAGGGTTTAGGGGTTATTTTATAAGATTTAAAATTTATGATTTAGGGGTTAAGTTTAGAAATTTAGATTTTGAGGAAGGATTGTGTAATATTTTTTACAATTAATTATATACTTTATAATTAATTTGAATCCTTGATTATTAAAAAAATTGTAATTATTAACAACACAATAAATTTAATTCTTAATATTATATATTTTAGCAATGTATTCCTATTATTTCAAACTGAATTTAACTTCCATTCTTTTCTTCACTTAAATTGTTGTTATTTTAACGAAAATAATGCTTACACATATTTTGCACTAATGTGACATCCGTGCTACACTATTTCATTATTGATATAATATAATTTCACATCAACAGGTAATTTTGAAATTATAAAAAATATTTTTTTTATTAAAAAAATATAGATTGTCGTGCCAATAAAATAGTATGTTAAATAAAAAAGGGCAAGTCTCAATTGTTTTTTAAATACTAATAACGAAAGGTATTAATGAGGCAAGTTGAATTCTTTTAAGTTATTAAACATTTGAAATTGAATATTCAAGAATCTTAAATGTTTATTTTAGTTTGTTTAAGGTTCTGACTTTGCTTTGTCTAATCCTGGCATCACAAATCATGCATATTCACTTCAACTATAGTATATATTAATAGATTAATGATAATAATCATACTTGCTAGTTATTTAATAATAATAAAAGAGCAACTTGATTTCTTCTCATAGTTGAGTTATATTGCAGTAAGATCTTATAATTATTAATTAGTTTACTCAACAATCTCTAGAGCAGGTGATTAAAGCTCTCGGTTGACCAAAATAGGAAAGAAGCAATAGATTGGTGATCAAAATAGGGGAAAAAGTAGCATTAGTGACCAGAATAAGAAAAATGTAACATTAGTGCTGATTTTGTACAAAATAATAGTTTGATAGTCAAAACAGAAAAGCGAAAATAGTTTAGCAACCCAATTATGCTATTTACCCAAAAGAATTGAGGGGAAAAGTGTAAAAGAAGGTGGAATAGAATGAATGGAGATGAGTGATGAAGCAGGCCAGAGACGGAGCATAATGGGGCTGAATGTGGCCTTGATCCCCAAACAATTTAAAATATTCATAATAAGCCCTTTATTTTTTCTAAAAAAAATTAGTTTGATCCCTTCGAATTTTTAGAAATTTATATTAAAAATTAATTTTTTTAATATTTTTAATTAAATCATTTAAAATTTTAATTTGATGTCTTCAATTTTTTGCTCTAATGACAATTTAGGTCTCACAAATTTAAATATTAGATAAACTAGGCATTGTCACTTAATTTTGAATTTAAATACTTAATAAACTCTTATATTTTTTAAATTTAATAATTTGGCCGCTCCCGATATTCGATTTTGACTCCGTCCCTAAAGCAGACATTGATGTTTGCCCCTCCCGGTATTCGATCACGGAACATTATTGTTGTTGCCTTGCCTTGTTTGGAAGACACTGTAGAGCTAGACTAGTAGTTGGTGTTGCCAAATATGTGCGCGATGATACACCATTTGGTGTCCAACTTGTCTTTTGTCTATTCTAGTGCCAAAAACACTGGCATTACTGCTGTTTTTAGGAAGAACCAAGGTTGTATTGTTGGTGGGATGTCTAAATCTTTAAAGGCCTCTTCTAATGGCCTCGCTGAAGCTCTTGTTGTTCGGTTGAGCTCGAAGATTGCGTTCGACTTGGGAGTTCAGAAGTTGGTGGTTGAATCTAACAATGAAGGACTTATTAAACACATTAACACCGACACTTCCTTCCGGTGAGATTCAACGACTGTTGAGAAAGACATTAATTTTCGGGTTTTTTATTTTTGAAAATGTTATTTTTTCTTTTGTTTCTCGTTCCTGTAGTCGAGTGGCGGACTGGGTGGCTAGGAAAGGAAGGTTGAACTGTTTACCTCTTTCCTGGGCAACCTTTCCTCCATCTGACTTGTGTAAACTGCTTTTAAAAGTTTATTTATGAAATTTATTCTGTTCAAAAAAAAAAAAAAATAGTGCCAAAGACATGACAGCCTTCCTTTGTGTTTCTATCCATTATCCGACCATGGGTGGATGTTTGATGCCTACCAGAACCTAATTCCGCATAATTTCATGGAACCTATTCTCCCAAACATTGCATGGTTACAAGAACATGCTTCTTTTCCTTTTTAATGTTACCTCTTACCATGCTCAAATATTTGTGTTTATTTCTAAAATTGTTTTGTGATTTATGTCAACCCTTAATATATAAAAGTATACATTGATAATATACTATTAAATATAATTAAATTCAGGCATGGACGAACGTATGACTTCATGTTAGGGGGCGAATCTATAAAATTATAGGAGACGAATTTATAAAATTTTAAGAGAGACAAAAATAGATTTTCGATAGAAAATACATAAAAAATATGTAAATCTTATACGAATTTTAAATTTTAAGGAGACGATGCCCCATCGGTCCATATCTGAATACAAACCGAAACTAATCAATTTAAACCACTGAAAGATACCCAATGCCCGACCATAGGCCATAGATGTAGTATGGTTATGTGGGTGCATAATAATTCATGGGGGAACATTGGGAAACTTCACGCAATTACATATCTTTTTCGGTCCTTTTGATGATTTAATTTTAGAATCACTTAATAGACGATTTGCAATGAAAAATTATAGCATACGATAAAGTAAATTTTAATTAACTAATGGATTAGGTCAATTATATTTTAGTTGAGGCGACATGTAAGAATATTTTGATATATTATAGATGGATAGTAAAATTGAAATAGTAAAAAAAGAGTTAATTGCATTATACGTCCTCAAACTATAACTTTTATTTTATATTGGTCTTCAAGATTTTGAAAATTTTGATTTTAAAAGTTTAAAATAAAATTAAAACGTTAAAAAAGTTTGGAAACTAATTTAGAATGAAAATCATAACTGAGAAACGTGTTGTACAATTAACTCTGAATAAATACTTTAAACTAAGTAGATGAGTTTCATCCAAGTGAAAAATGCATTAAGCTTATATCTTTAGACGGCAAACACTTATGCTTTGGTCAGGGGAGGAACCTCTATGGGGCTAGAGGGGTCATGACCTCTCAAAATTTTAAGAAATTTAAATTTTACCTTTAAACTTTTAAAAAAATTTAATTTGGCCCCTCAAGATTTTTAAAAATTCATATTAATCTTCAAAAGTTTGAATATTTTTAATTAAATTAACACTTAATTTTTTTATAAATTATGTTAAATCTCTCAAAATTATTAAAAATTTTAGTTAAACCCTCAAAATTTTCAAAATTTTTCGTTTAAGCCTCTAATTTTTCAAAAAATTATTTTGCCCCCCCAAAACTCTTACTCTAAGTTCCGCCACTTGCTTTGGTACAATTGAGAGTGATGAACTAAAAATGAAAAGTTGGGCTTATTATATTAAAATTAAAAGAAATAGATGATAAAAATCAATTTAAGTCATTTCCCCCTGGTTCAACCGGTTTCGTTTTTTTTCCTATAATGGTTTTGGATGATTCAATGATTTTTTTTTATTTAATTACGGTCAGCAAACCGGTGGACCGGTCTATTCTCTATTCAATTGACCGGTTTAATTCGGTTCCAATATCATTTATATATTGACACAGATTTAATTGGACAAAATAAGTAATTAGAGAACAATTTTATTATGAGTTAATTGTATTATACGTCTTTAAATTATGATTTTTATTTTATATTGATCTCTAAATTTTTTAGTCTTTCAATTTCATCTCTAAATTATGAGATTCATTCTAAATAGATTCTTAAACTTTAGAATGTTTCAGTTTCATCCCCAAACTATAACCCTTATTATAAATTGATCCCAAATTTTGAACATTTCATTTTCATCTTTAAGTTATTATTTATATCACATCATATTATTGCATAGTACACATGATACGAGGATGAGAGGTGCCAAACTACTCATTTTGGATAAGACATTGAAGCTAGTTTTTAAGCCTGGAATGTTAGCAGACTTGCGACGTATTTTTGAATGGGATCCGGACATTTTTGGGTTGACATATCTTCTTACAACACAACCTTCTATCTTTTATTTTTCTAATGCATCCTGAAATGCGTCAATCTAATGTTGGGAGCTCAAGATACATATATTTCAGTAAAGAGGTTTTATATAGCCTTTTAATTTTTAAAATATTGGAGTTTATTTATGATACTCCCTCTATCCTATTAAATTTGTTCTTTATTGATTTTTTGTCAAAATTTTTTAAGTTTGACTCATCATTATTTAAAATTTATTATTGATAAAAATATGAAAAAATATATTTTATAAGCCTTCAATCAAGTAGTTTTAAAATATATATTTTATAAAATATAATTGTTTAAATATTTAAAATAATCATAGTCAAAATTTAAAAATTTTGACTTTTAAAAAATCAATAAGAGACAAAATTAATGGAACGGAAAGAGTAGAGTTTAATCACGTATTTTCTTCTATTTCTTTTATAGATTAAAATATTAGAGTTTTAGTTTCATCACATAATTTTATTTATTTTAAGTTAGTTAGCTTTGTTTCTAAGAACTTGAACTTTTTAGTCAATATGAAGGAGGTCTTCACCCACATTATAATTTACTACTTTCTTCTTGATTTTATTCAATTAGATACTCTTTGAGTTTTTTTAGGTAATATTTTTAGCCTTTTAAAAGTGTTTCATCACAATTTTCTTAAGAGATTTTTAGTGATTCTTTTTCACGCTTCGATCTGTCAAAATAATAGCATTTTGGAAGATTGATTAGAGCCTTTGATGAATTTTACTCAATAAAAATACTCTAATCCTCGTGGATAAAATGATTTATATAAAATTAAAATCATTTTATAAAATGATAAAATATTAACATGGGATGTGATTAGCATATATTTTTAATTTGTGGATGAAATTAAAATTTTTAAAATAAAAAGGGTAAACTATTTAAATGACCACCTAACTATGAGGGTAGTTCTGATATGACCACCATATTTTTATTTGTGTCATTATGACCACCTAACTATTTAAATGATATCAATCAAGTCACCTACCGTTACTTAACAGAGAGGGTAACATGCAATTAACAAAATTTGTATAATTATACATTTAGTTCCCATTACTTACACATTTTATCAATTGATCTTAAGAAATTATTAAACCACTATTTGGGGATTAAAAAATAACTGACCCAAATTTATGGATCAATTTTGTAAAATTAAATTAAAAATAGAAAAGTAAATCAACAAAAATCTTAATTTAGGTTTTCTTTATTTAAATTATCTTAAATGTTGTATCTTACAACAAATAAAGTTTCTTAAAGATCTTGTCTACGCATCTTATATGTTATTAAAGCCCCAAAATTAATTTCCAAGTTTAAATTCCTTAAATAAACATGTTGTCCACTGGAAACAGTGAAACCAGTGAACTGTGCAATTGTTCACTTGCTATGGTAAAAGTTCTAGAAGAAATTAGTTGCCTTGTTTTAGCTCTATGCCTCAACAACATTGGCACCAACTTATGGCTTTTGGTTTCTGCAGTATTCATTATCAATTTCAGAAAAGAAAAAAAATGGATTGGACCCAGGAAAAAAACAAAAAACAAAATCAATCTTAAACCCATATATTATTGTCCTCTTATGAACCCAAATAAACCTAAATCAAATAAAATAAAATTTCATCGGTAAGAAAAACAAATTACTCTCGATATGTCTCTTTTGTGTTTTGAAATTGTCCCACTTAAAATGTCTCATCGAAAAAATTAACTTTTATAAGGCACATTTCCCTTTATACCCTTTTTTTAGTTTCCAACAAAACAAAATTCAACTTTTCAAGGATAAAATTGTCGTTTCAATTATTTTACATCATCTTTCTTACACATTCTTACACAAACTTTTTCTTCCTAAAATGTGTGAAAAGTCAACAATAGACAAAATAAATAGGACAGAGAGAGTATTTGGGTCAGTAAAAAAAGTAATAAGAAAAAAGGATTTGGGGTTTTTTTAGTATTAGAGGGAAAAAATTAAAGGTTAAACTACTTAAATGATCAAATTGATAGAATATGTAAGAATGAAGATTAAATATGTAATTATACATATTTTTAATGAATTTTCACATCATTTTTTCGTTAAATTTTAACAATTAGTGACCTGATTGATACTACTTAAATAGTTAAACGGTCATAATGACACAATTAAAATTAAGTGACACATTTTTATTAATTTTTATTTGGGTAAACTATTTAAATGATTAAATTGATATAATATGTAAAAATAAAGATTAAATATGTAATTATACACATTTTATTAACTTTTACGTCATCTTTTGTTAAATTTTAATAATAAGTAGTTTGATTGATACTACTTAAATAGTTAAACGATCATAATGACACAATTGAAAAGTATAATGGTCATTTTAAAACTAATCTTATAATTAAATGGTCAGTAGTTTACCCATAGTTTAAGGAAAGCATTAAATTTTTTTAAAATTTAAAAATAAATTTAGGAATTAACCCTAACATTCTTATGTCACTATACATCCAAACCCACCTCTGACCACGTCACGATGTTCACAAAATCTACCGAATCTTACTTCCTTCGTGGTCTCAGGACATAATCCTTTTTTTTTTCCCTTTGGGCAACATCACCAGATTCACCCAAGTTGGCTCATCGCTACTGGATTTGGTTAGTAACAAAACGGGGGGTTTCAAGGCATTTTTGCCGTTGGAATCTTGTTTTCCTTTTGCTTTGTTTCTCTGTTGAAGCAAGCCGGCCCAATCTCTTGCTTCATCTCAACAAACAACAACCCCAGCAAGTAAAACAAAAGATAAACGAAATCACCAAAATTTTAATAATATTTTCAATAACAACAATGTAAAGGGCGACACCATCTGTGAGATTTGCCAACAGGTCCAACCGTTGTTCGTTTTTCGGTTTAACATCTTCACCCTTGTCTTTCCATGAATTTGAATGAAACCAATTGATTCTCTTTGTTGGAATGTTATCTCAATTGCAGCAATACAGACCTGGTTATATGGCACCATCTCCTTTTTTTCATTACGGAGGTGATCCTTTGAATTTTGGGTATATCTTGAGGCTCTCTAGCTATAAGCCTATAACCTATCCTTTTCTTTGTGTTATGAAGTTGTTTTCCCGCACTTATCTAGAACGAATTGTGAATCATCTCACATGGAATTGGGAGATTTCCGACGGAGACTTGCGCGGTCCACATTTTATAGCGACGGTCACGACCGATCACGATTTTCTGGAGTCGGATTTTGATGAATACTTGACCCCCAGTTCTCAAAGTGTGATTTGTTGTCGCGTGGTTGCTATAACTGTATGTCTCTCTTCCTCTGTATGTAGTTCGAAATTCGAATCCAAGATTCACATCTCTTGTACATGTTTGGTTTATTCATTCACAATCTTATTTGCAGTTTACTGTTCTTGTGGTTCTGCGACACGCTCTTCCGGTCATGATCGGTGGAACCGGAGACTATTCTTCGACATTGTTCACTGTAAGAACACATTAAACTAGTTAGTTCCTATTTGTAGAATGAGCAGAAAGGTGCCAATGAGTGCAACTTCTTTTGGCTTTATATTGCAGTTAGTACTATTAAAAACCATTGCGATTCTATTGCCTATATGTATGATGGTTAAGGCATTCACTGCCGCTATCCAACGCCGTCGACGACAGCATCAGGTTCGGAATACATTTACTTTCATCGAACTTAATATCCGTACTCAATCGCCTAACTTAATCACTAGATAGATGCATTTTCATCAGCTTCTACTTGTTTTTCTGCCTGCAACATCGGCATTTGATCGCCCACATACTTTCACTATTTTATAGGATCCTCGTTTTTCCCTGGCCGCATCGGATGAAGAAAGTGATTTTCCGCAACCGCAGCGGCAGCTGCATCTGCAGGCACAGTCACGAATCATTAATGTACATTAATCTAGTTGATTCTGCATCACATGAAAGGAAGAAGTGAATATTCAGTACTCTAATTGTCTTTGCGGCACGAGAAAACGAGCAGGATACGTATCCGATGATGGTTGTTCGACTTCAACAGATGAAGAAAAGGAAGTTCATTGTTTATCAGAATTAAATTCTACTGCTATAATGTGTACAGACATGAAAATAGCAGCAAATATAAATATGACAAAGTAGGATTAGATTAGTATGGGGATGGAGAAAATGACAAATTTATATGAGCAACACTATACTTGTAAATGTGAATCACATTCGAAAAATAACATAAACATGAATATTATAAAAATAACATGAACACAATATAAATACATGAACGAGGTATAAAGTATACACTCATCCTTTTCATCGTAAGAAAAAATCTAGATGTTCTAAAATTCAAGTTTAACCAAATTGATTCGTATAAGCTCAATTAGATAAATAGACCGAGTTAACAACTGTAACAATGATCAATGACGATATTATCACAAGATTAAGTGGGAATAGTAATACCAAAAGTTTTTTATGTCTAGTTCTATCTTTTACTATAAAACGATATCTAAACCATCTTATTTTTTTAGCTTTCGTTAAAAAAAATCAAACAATCAGAACATTTCACGTGATAATTATGAATAAAATAATTAATTTGTCTTCAATAAAAATAGTAAATAACATTTCAAAATTTTCAGGATTTTTTATTTATTCAGTTTAATTCCTAAAAAAAATATTTAATTCAGTTTAGTTCTATCTTTTGGATAAATGAGCTTTATTATCCAAAGAACCTCAAAATCACAGGCAAGACAAAACACCCCCTATACAGACCAAACTTAAAGCAACCTTAATTACAAACTAAGCCCTCATCTATCAATTAACAAGGGAGAAGGACTAATGAATTTGGTATACCCTATCAATCTTATACTTACATCATTCTGAATTCTCAAAGAAGTAGTTCCAATCTGCTGTGGATGTTTCCCATGCAATCTCCCAATCTTTTCTTACCATACATAGTAAAGATAAGCATCCCATGCTAACCGAAGCACCACAACCAACAAAGATTTCCCTCTTCCATACTGCTGCAACAATTCAAGGACCTCCTGCCATGAATTGCAATGAGCCCTCAAGTCACATTTCTGCAAGATTTTTTCCCAAACTAGTCTCGAAAATCTATCGACAACAAACAAATGATCTTCGGATTCTTTACCCTATACAAAGCAAGCATCTTGGATCCATTTGTCCCCCAAAGTCAACATCCTACATTTAGTTGATAATCTATCTTGAATCACTAACCATGCAATGAAAGAGTGACGAGGGATTACAGGGCTGCCCCAAACATATTTCGTCCATGCTATCTTCTCTCGTTTAGGCTTAATCTCCTCCCAAACAAATCTTGTTTGAAATTTCCCTTGTACGCCACCAAGTTGAGGAAACACAACTCGCAACTTCAGTAGCTTCCTCCAGCCCAGCTATAGAAACTTTTAATAGGAACATCTCACACGGACTGCCCTTTAAGCAAATAGCTCTCTACTCAGACAACCCAAAGTGAGCTTGCTTTGGTGAGAACAAACCATAAACACTTTAGAAAACAAGCTTTGTTCCAAGATTGAATGTCTTTAATCTCCAAACCCCCTTCACTATTTGGATGACAAACCTGTCCCCAACTAACCCGAGCACCTCTTGTAGAGCCAGCAGAACCATTCCACAAAAAGGAATTACATATAGAAGAAATCTGTTTTATGACCTTAGGTGGCAAGAGGAAGATTCTGCTTCAAAAATTTTGGACACTAAAAATCACTGATTGAATGAGTTGAAGTCTACCCGCAAATGAAAGACATTTAACAGGCTATTCATGAACTTTTTGGGTGATTCTTCTCACCAAACTCTCATAGTCAGCACTTGAGAGACTTCTTGCAACCAGGGAAACTCCCATGTATCTAACATGCAAACTCTCAACTCGAAAACCAGAACTACCCACCAAAGCCTGCAAAGCATCATCTTTAAGCCCAGCACAGAAAATCTCACTCTTGGAGGCATTTAGCTGTAATCCAAGCAGTCTACAAAAAATATCCATGACCTTCTACACCCCATCACCGAAGCAATATCCCCCTTAGTAAAGACCAAAAAATCATCAGCAAAACACATATGGGTTAAACTGATTCTTTTGCATTTGGGATGGAACTCAAACACACCATAAAAAGTTGCCTTGTTCAACAAGCATGAAAGCACATTCATCCCTACAATGAACAAATAAGGGGACAATGGATCCCCTTACCTAATTCCCTTCGCCCCAGAAAAATACTCTACCATTCAAACCAATGAAAAATTTAGGTCTTGTGATGCACACCTCAATCCACTTCACAAACAAATCAAGGAAACCCAACACAGATAGCACCTGAAGTATAAATTTCCAATCCAGTGAGTCGAATGTCTTTGTAAGATCAATCTTCAACGAACATCTAGGAGATAAATGCCTTCTACCATAACCATTAACAATCTCTTGAGCCAATAAAACATTTTCAACAAGATCCCTCCCAGCTAAGAAAGCACTCTGGTTTGGCAAAATAACAAAAGGCAAACACTCTTTCATCCTATTAGCAAGAATTTTAGTAATGCATTTATATACAATGCTACAACAGGAGATAGGTCTAAAATCAACTGCAGTAATAGGAACATCAACCTTATGCACCAAAGCAAGAATTATAAAATTAAAAGCTGAAGGAAGACAGTGAGACCGAAAAAAGAAAACAACAACCTGCATAAATTCTTCCCCAACAATACTCCAAGCTACTTGAAAAAACCTAGCAGAGAACCCATCAGGACCTATAGCTTTATTTATATTCATCTTAAACAACACATCTTTGACTTCCTTCTTTGTAACATGAGCAATTAAAGCATTCTTCATACTATCATCAAGACTAGTGCCTAAGAGCTCTTTAAGAAAGCCATCAGATACCCTTACCATATTCTCATCTATCACACCTAAAGTCCCAGAAAAATACTTAACCAACTCTGCAAAACTGGCTTCAAATGTCTCTAATTTTTGCCCATGATCATTATAAAAGCTCTGAACAGTATTGGCTTATTGTCTAACAGCTACCTTTCTAAAGAAGAAACCAAAATTTTGATCACCCTCTTAACATACTGGACCCTAGATTTTTGGTGAAAAAACTTCTCTTCAGCTTTCAACAAATCCTCCAACTCCTTTCTCACAGTTTTGACTTTTTAGCAGAATCTTAATCAGGGCTAACCATTAACTGCTTCTGCAAACACTCAAGCTCATTTTCTTCTCCTTAACACGAGATGAAATATTTTTAAATTTCTCAGTATTAAATTTCCTTAAAGGCTCCTTCAAATGCTTCAATTTAGCAAAAAAAAAAAAAAACTGCAAGGGATTTTCTCTTACTGGGACAGTCCAAGAATCAACCACAATAGTTAAAAAATCAGAATGGTCAACCCAAAAATTAAAAAAACTTGAAAGGCTTAGGTAGTGAAAGAAGAGGGACACTCAAAGCCAATAAACTCGGGCAGTGATCTGAACAATCTACCCAAGAAATTTCAATGTAGATCTAGGGAAAGTAGACAACCAACATTGATTAACTAGCACTCTATCCAATTTCTTGGATAAAGGATCCTCATCCCTGAGGTTACACCAGGTAAAAAATGTAACACCAAAAAACTGGTTTTTTCGATAATTAAAATTTATTTCTTGAATTTTTCAATAAAATTCATTTTGATTAATTAAGATCAATTTAAAAGATTGAAGAAGTTAAGGACTACTTTGAAAGGATATAAATTATTGAGTCTTTAGTACAAGAAATAGAAAATTGGAGTGATTAATAGTATAATTAAGTTAAAAGTTATTTAGTGATTAAATTAAAAGAAAGTAAAGCTTTGTGACTTATGTGCAAGGGGTGGAAACTTTAAAGGTTAAGCCTTGATTAAACCAATAAGTGATGAGTCATCAACCATGTCTCAATAATTGATAAATTAGATTAAAAAAGAAAAAAAGAATGGATATTGGGGTAGAAACCCCAGGGCAAGAGCGATAACAGAGAATATATCATCTTCTTTGTTCATTAACACTCCATGTATGTAAGATTTCACATGAACCCTAGATTTTGTCATCAATTTTTTTCTTAATTAGCCACCAAATTTTAAGTCCAATCACATATTTAGTAAGTACATGCTTCTAGCCTTCATTTGATATTGATTTTATTCCATTTGAAGCACAAGTGTTTATGAACTCCAATTCTTAAATTAAGGGTTTCTGTGCAATTAAGGATCTATATGTGAAATTAGATTGATTCTAAGCCATATGGCAAATTTTAAGTAATTTTTAGAGCTTTAAAACACCAAACTTAATCTTTTTAAGATTAGAAATTTCATGTCTTTTGATTAAGGTTTGCTATGTGTTAAGAATGTATAACTTGATAAATTAAGGTTTATATAGTATTAAAGTATCTTTGAAATTTGGTTTATCAAAGTGTAATCATGTTTAGACTTAACGTTAAAGTGATAAATGGAGAAAAATTTCAGCCTAGTGAATTCTGCTCAAGAATGTGTACACTGGCAGTGAGTTTAATAATTCACAAAAAACATTATAGGCAAAATTAAAGAATGATTTTTATATGTACAGAACCATGTGTAAATTTATTTTTGTTTGCAACAAACGGTGATCGATTCCAATCTGTATATCAAAATATATAAATTTTTGAGTAAGTAAAGGTCATGAAAACAGGGTAGCACTTTGGCCCTAAATTTGCATCAACAATGACTTTAGAAATTCATTATAAATTGTATAAGTGGAATTAAAAGCTATAATTTATATGGTTTAAAAGGTTATTCAATCTAGTTTTGTTTAAAACAAACGGGATCGAATTCTGAGTTATAGAACATTATATAGAAATGATTCTTTAAGGACAGTGCAAGATGCCTTGTATATTAAATGATATGTTTCTTTAATGTTTGGTTAGAGAAAAATGGAAATGAAGGAGACCACAATTGGGAGAATAAGGAAAAAAGGGGTTTCTAAGCTTGAATTGAGGTGAGTGTAGTTTATGCATTCGGGATGACATGGTGTCATCCTAAACTTTGTTTACTTGAATTGTTATATTTAACTCATATTCATTTTGCATAAGGCTCAAATAGAGCACATTGAGAAAGGGCATTCAAGGCATAGCATCCTTTGTAAGTCTCTTGACTATGTTGGCATTACATATATTTTACCTTGCTATGCTATGATATCTTTTGTTAAATTGAATGGATGGATTGGAAACCTTGAATTAAGGTTTGAAACATCTATTGACCCATAATGTCATAAGATACAATGAACTCCTAATTGGAGCTATATGCTTACTTGCCATAAGACATTGTGGACATTGATACATTGGAGCTTAAAGCTCACTATTATCATAAGACTCCTTTTCCTAAGGATAAATCTTAAAATGTATAAGTTGCCTAAACAATGTGTAACCCCCTTGACCCAGTCTAGTCGCAAGGTCGAACCATGCGAGCTACAAACCCGAAAGACTTACATTGAAAACGGTCAATTTTTTCTTTTATCTTGTCTAAATGCATATTTAGATCATAGGGTGTTCATTCTTGTCATGGTGAAAATTGCAACTCAATCGGACGTCAATTGGACATCCAATTGTACGATTTAGCGTTATAGAGACTAAAGTGTAATTTCAAATAATTAAGAGAACATTCATGTAATTAGAGTTACTAGTACTTAAATTAGTCATATTTCGTACAATCAGGTTAATTTTCAACATAAAATACCCATCCAAACTCATATAATTGCATGATTAAGAAATATGGACTAAATTGCAAAGAATACAAACATCAGAAGACATCGTAATCGAAATAACGATCGGCGTACCGGTATAGGGGATTCTCGTATTGCAACGGGTACAATTTACAAAGGTGTACCGGTACGGGTATACGGTTTTGAAAATATTGGATTCTAGTAGCTAAAGGGCGTATCGATACGGTTGCCCGTGTACCGACACCAAGCCTAATCCCTGAAGACAAAAGTCTCCTCGTACCGATCCCTGAGGACCCGTACCGGTACAGACAAACCTGTAATTACCTCTTGGTCCAACATATAATACTTTGGCTCAATTTAACATACTCCAATCCACATCTAATCATCATAAAACTTCACAAACATCAATTATTTAAACATAGCAGCATGGTATAAGTTCACACTCAACATGGCATATTCAAAGCAAACCCTTATAGGCATGATTTCTACCCAAACATGCATAATGTTTCTCAGCCCCTCAAAACCAAGCATTAAGCACAATACAAGCCTGAAACATCAAACACAACCGGTACAAATAAGGAGTAACCAAAATATATCTCTCAATTACAACTTGGTCACATTGCGTCTTATTACTACTAGAACTCATAAAACCATACTTTGGAAAGTCTCAACCCTTGGATCCTCCCTTGCTCATTTGCTGTCCAAAAGTGTCTATTTATCTGTATTAATGAGAAAAGAGAGAGCGTAAGCTATAAGCTTAGTGAGGGATTCACAAAACACTCGTCAATGCATTTAAAACCATTTTATATCAAAACAAGTTCATTATGCTCATTTCAAAATCATATCATGCTTCTCAAATCTGCTTAAATATGCACATTTAAATCATTTGCAACATGTATCATGGATTCTATCTCAAATCTCAATTTAAGCTTCATATATCAAAATCTCTATAACAAGCTTAAAGAGCATCTCATCTATAAATCACATTATACAAACATAATCCATTTCTCATGATACATTATCTCATATATTGGCTTTCAAGTGACTCAAAACTAGTACCATTCCATTTTATAAAACACATCGGATACACGGATTTCCCAAGTGGTTCCTACGACCACTTCACATACATCTTCGAACCGGAGCAACGAAACAATTACCCACATCAACAGTTATGATGTATAAATCCACCAATGGGAAAAATGAAACAATTACCCACCTCGACAGTTATGATGTATAAATCCACCAACGGGAGAAAACGAAACAATTACCCAGCTCGACTGCTGCGGTTCTTATGGTGGAGCAACAGAACAATTACCCACCTCGACACACATGAGGCGACTTATTATAGTGCACTTTAAACCCTATGGCTAGCCAACTATATACTATAACATTTTAATCTCAACCACTTGCCAATATATTCAATAAAACCACATTACCTCACTGTTTTACATATGCATCAAATCAAATCAATTTCCAATGCATTAAACCATGTATTCTCATAATCATAATATGCTTTTATAAACCATAAATCATTCTCAATAATCATCATATATGATCATTTGCAACATCTTTCATTTCTAAAGCATGCATAATACAGTGAGTAATCAAAACCATAAACATGTGCATGAGATTTCATTTTGCAAAATCGAAATCGAGAGAGAGCTTAACCAATACTTACATCCGAGCTTAAATAAGTGTTTCAAACTTATTCTAAACTCCCACAACTTCTTTCAAACCTTTTTAATAGCAGTAAAATGTGGTTCCACTCACCAACAACCAAACGATCCACTTGCCGGTATACGATCAAGCTTCCGCGACCTCTCCAAAAGCTAAAGGATTCACTTACCCTGCTTTACCCAATCAAGAACAGAGGATTAAAGCACATCTCTGCATTCTCTAATTCCAGCAACCAACAAACACAGCTTTACATCTCAAGAAAACATCAAACGCCTCTCTAAAATAACCGAAAACATCACCAAACCTCAACTAAACAAAGCCCAGCCAAAACCTATTGATTCCAGCATCTTAACAACATCAATTAACATCCAAAAACATCTTAATAATGTCCTTATACCTCCGGCAACTATACAGCACCAAGATCACATCAAAAACCAACTAAAAACAACCTAGAAAATTAGCAACTCACATAGTTTCGAGATTCCTTTAATTAAACACATCTTTCAACATTAAAATACATCTCATAAGAGATCTAAAATAATTAAATTCAATACAAAACAGATCCAAACAGAGTTTATAAATTTTCTACACCCAAAACTCAATTTAATCACCAAATCCATATTTAGATCATAATTCCATAACACAAATCAGTTGTAAAGGATCAAGAACTTAGGAATTTCAATAAAGACCTTTAATTAGAGGAGAGAAACAAAAATCACCTCTATTTGCTGATTTCTCCCTTAATTGGCAAAGTTTGGTTGAAATCCAAGTAGGCTTTGCAATAAGAATTAAAGAAATCAATTAGGAAACAAAAAGAAATCAATAAGAATTGATTCCTGAGAATTTTGGAGTGAAAATCTTAGTTTGACTGCTGGGAAAGTTGAGAGAAAAAGTTGGAAGAAAAGCAATTACGTAAGAAAGTGATTTTGCAAAATTAGAAATCCTTTTATTAAATCCTATTTTATTTCCCTAATAAAACCAATTAAAAATACTTTAAAAATAGCCTAAATTAAGGGAAAATCTGATGAAAAAGTTTGGTCAACTAGATCCTTAAAGATTTTAAGTTTTGACCCTTTTTCGATTTAGTCACCAAAACATTTTTGAAATCTTTTCATTTTAGTCACCGGACCAAAATATCCCAAAATCAGATTTAATTTCTTCAAATTGAATTTACCAAAATACTTAAAATATTAATTAAGTATTTCCTATAATTTTTTAATATTTTATTTTAACCAAAAATGATTTATTACGATTTAATCCCCAAAATTAACTCGAATTGCCTAATTCGGTTCTCCCAAACTGTCTAACCGATCCATCTAACATCTAGGCCCAAATTTAGGGTGTTACACAATGGAAGCCATTGGTCACTTTGGCATGGTACATGGTATATTGGGACTACGGTCAACGAGCTACGGCTCAGGGGTGACGACCCCATATTGTGATATATTGGCGACAGTATGAGGTAACGGGAGAGGTGATGGAGGAGAAGAAGATATTGATTGATATGTTCTAACACTACCCATTGCTTTGTGATTTGTGTTGTGTGTAACACGGACAAATGTTATCTATGTCCAAATGTGATCCAAGGCAAATATTTTTAAACTGCACGAACTTAAAAAAAACTTTGCTAAGAACACCGTATGATCTCTGATAAGAGTATGTATGTGTAAGATAAGAATGTATGCTCTTAGTAAGCTATAAAAACTCTAAAACACTGGCAAAGCTTTCATAAAATAAATCTAACTTAAGTTATGTCCTTGAAATACAATTGTGACCTATAGATGTAAACTCAAATAAAGATTTTGCATAAACTTTATTAAATGTCTTCGTAATGCTATTACTTGGATTGATTCATCAATGACATTATACTCTGCAATCATATGGTCACTACCTCACTAGGCTAAGTAAGCCCAATGCATTCATTTTCATGCATTTTTAGGAATAAAAGAGTTTTTGTGATTCGATCGTGGTTGAAGGTTATTCGACTTTGTAGTAATCGGATTGTGCCAGAGCAGTTGCAAGTCACCCTTTTTGAGCATTGAGTAATGTACCTCTCTTTGTCAAAACTCCTATTAGGTGGCATATGAACTAAGCATATATGTTGCATATGTGAAAATGTGGTTTTGCATGAGTTATGACTTAAATTAAACGTTATGTATTATGCTTGATATGTATGAACTGTGAATAGGCGGTTCGATGCTTTATTTTGTATGCATGGTTATAAACATATGCAAAGTAAACTATTGACATGAATGGTAAAAGCTATGGAGTAGGTAATTAGATTTGGCGTTCCTTTGATTGTTAAAGTGGTTGTTGCTTGGAGGTTAGTTGAAAGTAAGTTGATTAGTATTATGATATATGTGAAAGGTATGAATTATAAGTTGGTGCCTTGTGATAGATCTTGAATGGTTAATTATTATGATATGCAAGAAATAAGTAGATTCTTAGATAATAATTTTTGTCATATGAATGATGTAACATCCCTCTCCCGTATTCGTTACCAAATACGAGTCAGTTATGTTACTAACTAAGATCAAACCCTTTTATTTCGTTACTTAGAAAACTGGCAGCCTACACTGCCTTTACTTAAAAATTTATAAATTTTTTATAGACATCGAAAGTTCATTCTGAAATTTTCTAATTAAACTATATTCATTAATATTTCTAACCATATGAATTAATAACTTAAACTCACTACATAAAAATTCAAATAAATCTTTGAATTCACGTCACAGCCCCAAAAATACTGAAATTCTGCTGCCCTGTTTTCTGACCTTCTATCGAATAAAAATTCATAACTTTTTACATACAACTCGAAATTAATCACAGTTAATTTTGTAAGAAACTAGACAAAATTTCTATTTCATACATATAAGGTTCACTTTCTAAGTCAAATTGTGAAATTTATGCTGATTTTTCAAACTCACTGCTTTTGCATACACTTATGGACAAATTTTTAATCTTTCTACCTTAAGACCCACATTTAATAAAAACTTAGTCCATTATCATTTATAGACATAACATGACTTACTAGGTTAATCATCCATATTATAACAACTATTAACCAACTATATTTAATAATAAGTTATTACAAACCCCACTAATTATACATGCCATCTAGTATACTTTCAAAAGAAAGGATGGATGCCATTAACATTACTATGAGTATGGAGATATACCTCCCAAAATAAGAAGTGATGCTCGGCTACTCTTCCCTCGAAGCTCCTTTAGGACCTACGCATGAAATTCCTCATACGCTAAGCATATACTTAGTGAGGCAACAATATTTAATTTAAACGCAATTTAACATAGATGTCAATATAAATAATAACAATGCATATGATCACTTATCATTTTATGCTTGCTAGCATATATGATAAAATGTAGATATAACAATATATTACATGGTAATAACTTTGATTCTTACCATTACCGTTGCCATATTCATCATCGAGCTTTTAAGCTTTTTATCCTGTTTTTCAATTCATTTAGCCCAAGTATCGATTTAAGGAAATCTATGTACACGAGTCATCCCCTTATACTTACTTGAGTATAGTGTATTATTTGCACCGTAGTGCTTAGCACCCTAAGTGCATCCGTATACCCAAACCTTGCATGAGTACACCCTCATTGAGTATTAATAAAATTGCACCGTAGTGCTTAACACCCTAAGTGCTTCCGTATACCCAAACCTTGCATGAGTATACCCTCAATGAGTATTTATGAATATTGCACTGAAGTGCTTAGAATATTTATACAGTTGTTTATGACTCTATGGATATCCAACTATACTTTTAATTTCCTATCTCATATATTGGGCTTTAAACATAATATTATACATGGCAACAAATATACATATTGAATATTTCATATCCAAAATAACATTCTAAGAATAATTAGTGATTCATGCATGTGTTTCAACCTTTAACATATTTCTAATATGTCAAATATATGGTAAATGACATAAAAATCATGCTATACATGCATTACACTCACCTTGACACTTTCAAAAGCAACTTTATACTAGCCTCACTAAGCTTGGTTGCACTTTTTATCTTCTTTCTTTACTCATTTGATCTCGAACTTGCTTGTTATCTGTATGTACATTAAATACATAACACAAGCCACCTTAAGTATACCTCCAACCCTTACTAATACATGTACATACCAAGTTGAAAATTTTAATATTTTCAACTAAGCACTTCTTTGCAACAACAATGCTTCCTAAACTTTAATCTCATCTCAAATTGCACATTGCAACCAATAATTTAATAATTTCACTTTAAACCCTAAATTCTCTCTCTTAGGGTTTATAACTAAAATTTAGAAACTTCCACATTTCATCTCCATTTTCAAAAATTTTAATACCAAAATGATCCTTGTATCATAGCAAACAAAATAACCATGCTTCTTGATTATTTTCAAATTTCTCACTTATTTCACCCAATTTACACAATTCACAAATTGGTCCTAAAATGATGTTTTCTTCATTCAACAACATAATTCAACTTAGAAAACATCATTCTAATCATTTCCATCATCAAATAAATTTTCACAAAATTTCCCCTAATTTTCCTTTTATAGCCGAATTGGTCCCTATAAGTTTTTCAAGAGATTTTCATCATTTCAAGCATAGAAATAACACTACAACACCATTTCCAACTTGATTGAACCTTAAAACATGAAAACTTAACATGCTCTTCAACCACCCTAATCATCAATCTCCACTTAGAGACATGGAAACTAAGCAAAACTTATATCAAGAGACAGAGAATTCAGTGGAGATCACTTTCTTGTTTCATGTCTCTAGCCAAAAATCAAACAAATCAAGCCAAAAATTGAATTGAAAATTTTGCTCTTACCTTGCTAGGGGTTTCGGTTTTTGAGGAGAAAGATGAACACAAATTTCTAGCCTTTTCTATATTTTATTTTAATACCAATTGTCTTCAAATTGGCTATTTAATAATAAAAATCTCTAAAATAGTCAAATGAATATTTTACCCTTTAGTTATAACCAATCACAATTCAACACCTACACTTTATCCTCTTCCATAATTAATTTTTATTAAAAAGTATAGGTCAAATGACTAAAATGCCATTAATGGAATAATTTATTTTCAAAAATGCCTTTCCATCACCTATACCAAATACTGAATAGAATCGAGTCTAAATCGATTAAAAACGATTCAAAACTTTAATGCTATGCTCATCGGGTCTTCCTAAGACTTTCTTCCATTTTTCATGATATCCTGAGCTCATACGATTACCCGAATTACACTTAAACTTTAATCGTAATTTCCCAATAATAGAAATATCAGATCAAACCAAAGTTTTTTATATTCGATCCACACCCCTAGATGATCTATTTATTTATGAAATAAAAATAATTATTGGGAAAATTACCATGTTGGTCCTTGAATTTTTCTTAACTTTTCACTTTGATCACCAAACTTTAAAACTTTATGTTTTAGTCACTGAACTAAAGCCACTAACTTTTGATTCTGTACGTTTTGGTCACTAATCCAATAATGGGATATTACAATTTTCTCCCCCTAAAAAAAAATCATCCTCGAATTTTTAGAACGTATCTGGATTAAACAAATACAGATACTGTTCTTTCATTCGCTCTTCAGTTTCCCAAGTGGCTTCTTCCACTTTGTGATTCTTCCAGAGCACTTTAACCAATGGAATCGACTTGTTTCTCAATTTCTTTACCCCATGAGCTAGAATCTTTATTGGTTATTCTTCAAATGTCAAATCGGGTTGCATCTCAACTTCTGTAGGTGAATTGACATGTGAAGGATCCGATCTATATTTGCGAAGCAAAGATACATGAAAAACATCATAAATCTTGCTCATTTCTGGTGGTAAAGCCAATTGATAAGCCACCGGTCTCACTCTTTTCAATATTTCATACGAACCAATGAATCTGGGACTAAGCTTCCCTTTTCTTCCAAATCTCATTATTTTCTTCCATGGTGAAACTTTTAAGAATACTTTGTCTCCCACTTGGTATTCGATGTCTTTTCTTTTTGAATCTGAATAAGCTTTTTGTCTATCGGAAGCTGCCCTTAGATTATCTCGAATTATCTTCACTTTTTCTTCTACTTCTTGAATCAAATTAGGCCCAACAATCTTGCGATCTTCCAACTCAAACCAATTTAACGGTGTCCGACATTTTCTTCCATATAAAGCTTCATAAGGTGCCATTTTATTACTTGATTGGTAACTGTTGTTATACGCAAATTCAGCCAATGGTAAGTACTTTTATCACGAGCCTGCAAACTCAATGACACATGCTCTAAGCATATCTTCCAAACCTGAATTGTCCTCTCTGATTGTCCATCAATTTGCGGGTGGAAGACAGTACTAAAATGCAATCGAGTACCCAATGCTTCCTGTAGTGCTTTCCTCTCTAAACAATTTTCATCTTTTTCCTGTGATTCTTTTATTTTGTCTATCAAGGTAGACCCGATGTTCAGCTCAACAAGTAAAGCACCATCATCCAATATTGATAATTGAGCATTTGATATCCGTAGAGCTGAGAACATCTTTTATAGACATAATATCATACACTTCTGGACAGATTTTTAATCTTTCTACCTTAAGACCCACATTTAATAAAAACTTAGTCCATTATCATTTGTAGACATAATAGGACTTACTAGGTTCATCATCCATATTATAACAACTATTAACCAACTATATTTGATAATAAGTTATTACAAACCCCACTAATTATACATGCCATCTAGTATACTTTCAAAAGAAAGGATGGATGCCATTAACATTACTATGAGTATAGAGATATACCTCCCAAAATAAGAAGTGATGCTCGGCTACTCTTTCATCGAAGCTCCTTTAGGACCTACGAATGAAATTCCTCATACGCTAAGCATATACTTAGTGAGGCAACAATATTTAATTTAAACGCAATTTAACATAGATGTCAATATAAATAATAACAATGCATATGATCACTTATCATTTTATGCTTGCTAGCATATATGATAAATTGTAGATATGACAATATATTACATGGTAATAACTTTGATTCTTACCATTACCGTTGCCATATTCATCATCGAGCATTCAAGCTTTTTATCTTGTTTTTCAATTCATTTAGCCCAAGTATCGATTTAAGGAAATCTACGTACACAAGTCATCCCCTATACTTACTTGAGTATAGTGTATTATTTGCACCGTAGTGCTTAGCACCCTAAGTGCTCCCGTATACCCAAACCTTGCATGAGTATACCCTCATTGAGTATTAATAAAATTTCACCGCGGTGCTTAACACCCTAAGTGCTTCCGTATACCCAAACCTTGCATGAGTATACCCTCAATGAGTATTTATGAATATTGCACTGAAGTGCTTAGAATATTTATACAGTTGTTTATGAATCTATGGATATCCAACTATACTTTTAATTTCCTATCTCATACATTGGGCTTTATGTCAAACATAATATCATACATGGTAACAAATATACATATTGAATATTTCATATCCAAAATAACATTCTAAGAATAATTAGTGATCCATGCATGTGTTTCAACCTTTGACATGTTTCTAATATGTCAAATATATGATAAATGACATAAAAATCATGATATACATGCATTACACTCACCTTGACACTTTCAAAAGTAACTTTATACTAGCCTCACTAAGCTTGGTTGCACTTTTTGTCTTCTCTCTTCACTCGTTTGATCTCGAACTTGCTTGTTATCTGTATGTACATTAAATACTTAACACAAGCCACCTTAAGTATACCTCCAACCCTTACTAATACATGTACATACCAAGATGCAAAATTTAATATTTTCAACTAAGTACTTCTTTGCAACAACAATGCTTCCTAAACTTTAATCTCATCTCAAATTGCACATTGCAACCAAGAATTTAATAATTTCACTTTAAACCCTAAATTCTCTCTCTTAGGGTTTATAACTAAAATTTGGAAACTTCCACATTTCATCTCCATTTTCAAAAATTTTAATACCAAAATGATCCTTGTATCATAGCAAACAAAATAACCATGCTTTTTGATTATTTTCAAATTTCTCACTTATTTCACCCAATTTACACAATTCACAAATTGGTCATAAAATGATGTTTTCTTCATTCCAACAACATAATTCAACTTAGAAAACATCATTCTAATTATTTCCATCATCAAATAAATTTTCACAAAATTTCCCTTAATTTTCCTTTTATAGCCGAATTGATTCCTATAAAATTTTCAAGAGATTTTCATCATTTCAAGCATATAAATAACACTACAACACCATTTCCAACTTGATTGAACCTTAAAACATGAAAACTTAACATGCTCTTCAACCACCCTAATCATCAATCTCCACTTAGAGACATGGAAACTAAGCAAAACTTATATCAAGAGATAGAGGATTCAATGGAGATCACTTTCTTGTTTCATGTGTCTAGCCAAAAATTGAATTGGAAATTTTTCTCTTACCTTGCTAGGGGTTTCGGTTTTTGAGGAGAAAGATGAACACAAATTTCTAGCTTTTTCTATTTTTTATTTTAATGCCAATTGTCTTCAAATTGGCTATTTAATAATAAAAATCTCTAAAATTATAACCAATCACAATTCAACACCTACACTTTATCCTCTTCCATAATTAATTTTTATTAAAAGTATAGGTGAAATGACTAAAATGCCATTAATGAAATAATTTATTTTCACAAATGCCATTCCATCACCTATACCAAATACTGAATAGAATCGAGTCTAAACCGATTAAAACAATTCAAAACTTCAATGCTATGCTCCTTGGTTCTTCCTAAGACTTTCTTCCTTTTTTCATGAAATTCCGAGCTCATACGATTACCCAAATTACACTTAAACTTTAATCATAATTTCCCAATAATAGAAACATCAGATCAAACCAAAGTTTTTATATTTGATCCACACCCCTAGATAATCTATTTATTTATGAAATAAAAATAATTATTAGGAAAATTACCATGTTGGTCCTTGAACTTTTCTCAACTTTTCACTTTGATCACCAAACTTTAAAACTTTACGTTTTAGTCACTTAACTAAAACCACTAACTTTTGATTCTTTACGTTTTGGTCACTAATCCAATAATGTTGGTTTGATTTTTTCGGAGAATAAAACGTAGATCTTATATATCCTCCAGGGTTCACCCCTACTCAAGCGAAAAGTCAAACCAACCCTCGAGTGATAATTTCTACGGAAAGTCTCAACCACTTCAGGTCGGTGCCTCTATCCCGGTAAATTTGCCCATCGCATCAGAAGCTAAACTAGGGGGCAATCAGGCTAAAAATTTTGTCTCCGCAATGAACCAATTGATTGAACCTAGCAAATCAAGAAATGAGACATCGAAAGAGATCGAGGAACGTTGTAAACTACTCGAAGAAAAGATGCAAGCTATATAGGTAGAGGATATCTTCAGTGGATTTGAAGCCAGTGAACTCAGCCTCGTTCCAGATTTGGTGTTACCCCCAAAATTCAAGATCCTAGAGTTTGGAAAGTATGATGGAACTAGCTGCCCTCGCGCTCACCTCACTATGTTCTATAGGAGGATGACAGGATACGACCGAGATGACTAGCTGTAAATACACTGTTTTCAGGATAGTCTATCAGGATCTACTACCCGATGGTATAATCAATTGAGCCGTCATCAGATAAAATCATGGAAATACTTGTCTAGAGCTTTTCTGGAGCAGTACCGACACGTAAGTGATATTGTACCTGATCATTGGACTCTGCAACACATGAAGTAGAGGTCTAATGAAAGCTTCAGGCAGTACGCGCAACGCTGGAGAGATATAGCTGTACAAGTCCAACCCCCTCTTGGTGAGAAAGAAACAGTGGTCATATTCATCCAGAGTTTGGAGGGCTCAATCCTAGATCTCCTTATAGGCAATGCAACTACCAACTTTGCCGATCTAGTGTTATCTGGTGAGCTCATTGAGAATGCTGTTAAGAGTGGAAAGATCAATGTTCGCGGAAGTTCGTCTCATAAGAAGCCTTCGTATGGAAGAAAAGACAATGAAGTGAACTCTTCTGAAAATTTTAATGCTGGTTATTCAAAGCCGATGGCGTTGATACAACCTAAAGCTATAAGTGCTTACGGTTCTTCAAGCCCAGATTCTGGTCAGAAAAAGAATATTGAAAAGATAGAGTATACTCCATTACAAGTTTCTTATGGAGAATTGTACAAATAGTTGTACGACATCCATATGGTGGCACCTTTTTACCGAAATCCGATACAACCTCTCTTCCCAAAATGGTATGATGCCAATGCAAAATACGATTATCACGCGAGACAAGTTGGCCACACGATTGAAAACTGCTTTGGTTTTAAAAAGTTGGTGGAAAAATTTATTAAGCTTGAGGTGATAAACTTTGATGACTCAGCGAGAATAGCTACGAACAAAAACCATTTTCCAAAGCACGAAGATGCCAATTAGGGGTATGTCGAAGGTGTTTTTCGAACTGGACCACTCTGTCAGGCTTAAATATTGCACTGTCTTGACCATAGTAGGTCCCCATGTAGTTTTTATCACTTTCAGAGTAATGTTTTTGTAAACCAATCTCACTGACTTAAGTACAATAGTAGTGAGAATATTTTGTAAGATATCAAAACTACAAGTTGCAATGCAAGTATATTTTGTTCGTATCTGAGTTTTGAACATCCAAAATGCATAAATAACATCACCCTAAAGTTTTAAGAGCAGTTTCAGACGATGGCATAGAACGAACAAAATTTTAGGGCATCCACCCAGATGAAAGCTAATTCAAAGCTAGGTGATCGGACCCAAGAAGAGGTTGGGGCACTGTCACATGCAAAAGACCAAGATCCTGACAGGACCAGTGAGGAGTCAGGGGCATCCCATTGAGGGCCATAAAAATCATATCACATTCATGCATTTAGTTGCATTTATCTTGTATTTAATCATTTTTGCATACGACATACATTTAGATTAAGAGCATACACCGAAGTCACCATGCATTTAAGATAGACTCATGCATTTAGACATAAAATTAGATGCATTCATGCACTTTTGCTTGTACATAAATAGGTCTACGAAAGAGGCCGGAGAACCTCACTATATTAGCAACAACATGGTGGCCAACCTTAGTCTTGGAGGAGGCCAAACAAAAGATGCTGAAACATCTAAATAAAAAGGTACCAACGACAAAATTTTTTGAACAATTACTGACAAATGTTTTTTCCTCTGTAGGATTTGATTTCTCCGACAATGATGTGGCAGACACCAACATTTTCCAGATTCTCACTCTTGCCGACAGAAATAACTCATTCCAGATCTTACCATCTGCCGATAGAGAAGCAGAGCAAATTATTCCAGACATAGTATCGTTGTCAATAGCACAACAAATCAACATCTTGCAAATCATGCCTCCGTCAGTGGTGGTAGGCCAACTTAGTATAGATTTTGCCTCCGTCGGTGGTGTTGTAGATCAAATGTCCCACCCAGATCCTATCCCTCCGTCAGTGGTGTAGTGGATCCTACATTTTGCTGATCTAGTCTCTCTGTCAGAGGTGTAGCAGGTCAAACCTATCTAGATCTTGCCTTCATCGATGGTGTTGCAGATCAAATTTTCCATACGGATCCTATTTCTCCTTCGGTGGTGTAGTGAATCCCATATTTTGCTGATCTAGTCTCTCTATCATTGGTGTAGTAGATCAAATCCTATCCAGGTCTTGTCTCTTCGACAGTGTTACAGCTAGACCATACTTTTCCTTGTACTTATAGCAAAAAAAATTCAAAAAGGAAAACAGAAAAAAATAAAAAAAGGTTAAAAAGAAAAAAATCAAAAAAGTCAAAAAAAAGAAAGAAAAAATTTATAAAAAATCAAAAAATTCAAAAAAAAGAAAAAAATTATTAAAAAAAGAAAAGAAGAGAAATCAAAATTCAAAAAAAAATCAAATCAAAAGTCAAGTTGTCATCATTCACCGATCTTGCTCTTCTGTTGATGGTATGACAAGATTTAAGTTGCTAAAATTCGATCTTACCCCTTGATTGATGGTGTGGATAGGTCTAACTCTATAAATTTTTAGTTCTGCCTCTCTGTCGGTGATGTAGCTAAACCAAATTTGCCGAATTCTGATCATGCCTCTTCGTCGGTGTCATAGCTTGATCGCAAAAGAAAAAACCTCCGATCCTGCCTCTTCGTCATAGTCGTAGCTGGATCAAATCCTCAGACCTTGCCTCTTTGTCGGTGTTGTAGCTTGGTCAAATTTAACTTTTGGTTCTGCCTCTTCATCGGTGTTGTAGCTGAACCAAATTTGCCAAATTCCAATCATTCTTCTTCGTCAGAGTCGTAGCTTGATGGCCAAGAAACCAACCCTCCGATCCTGCCGCTCCGTCAAAGTCGTAGCTGGATCAAATCTTTAGACCTTGCCTCTTCGTCGGTGTTATAGCTTGGTCAACTATAACTTTCGGTTCTATCTCTTCGTCGGTGTTGTAGCTAAACCTAATTCACTAACTTTCGGTCTTGCCTCTTCGTCGGTGTTGTAGCTAGACCAAATTCACTAACTCTTGACCCTGCATCTTCATCGGTGTCATAGCTGGATCAACATTACTAACTTTAGACCATGCCTCCTCGTCGGTGTTGTAGCTTGGTCAAAATTTACTAACTTTCAAGTTTTATCAATATTGTATCTAAAAAAAGAAAAGAAAAAAAATTTCAAAAAAAAAAGAAAAGAGAGAAAAAAGAAAAAAATCAAAAAAAGGGAAAAAGAAAAAAGAAAAGAGAGAAAAAAAATCAAAATGAGCTTTCAATCCTTCGATCCTGCATCTTCGTCAGGGTTGTAGCTGGATCAAACATCAAAATTTTCATCCATTGGTCTTGCCGCTTCGTCGGTGTTGCAGCTGGGTCAAATTTTCTTTAGGTGTTAGTTCATCATCAATAATGTAGCAAGTTGAACTCATTTTGCTTTCCCAACAGACAATCCCCAATTCTGAAGATGTTGCTTCCCCAAGAGTAACAAGGTGGATCAATCAAGTCAAGAAAGAAAACTTGCGTCAAAGAGAAAGAAGATCTACCGAAGAATGAACACATGTATCAAGAGGGGATGACCAGCCAGACCAGATGAAATGGGTTATTTTTAGTATTTGCTTCGTTGCCGTTACGCAACAACGAGCAAAGAGGGGCAGCTGTAATAACCCTTTTCATTCGGGGTTACCCGTTTACAAACCAAATACCTAAACCTAAAACCCGGTTCAGACCCATGACCCGACCCGAACCATACAACCCTAACCCAAGCCGCCTCTTATCATCCCACCACCACCGTTGCCACTGTCATTTACGTCCGCTGTCGTTGCTATCCTCGCCGGCCATAAACCCCTAAACGACCTCTATATAACCCTAAACCAAATCCTTAACCCAACCTTAAAACCCCAAATACAATTAAAACCAACCCTAAGTTAATATGTCAATCCAGAAACCCTAAATCCCTAAAGAATCTGCCATATCCCCGAAATCCCTCACCCACTCCCATCACTATCCATCATCTTCCCCATACCTCATCCCCTATCACCAGATTTGCAAATTAAAAAATAGAAGGGTGTTAGTTATTTTATTGTAAAAATTTGGTTATAAAACCAAACAAAATGTAAATCTGAAGGGTTTTTTTTGGAGAGATCAAAAAAGAGGGGTTCAGTTAAAAAAATCTGAGAGGGGATTCAAGAAAATTTGTTGTATTCCGAATTTTGTTGTTCGAAATCAAGGGTAAAAAAACATTTCCTTGTTGTTCGATTAAAACTTGTTTGTTTCAAATCTTTATTTTTTATTTGAATCTCAAAACAAAAGGGGAAAAAGAGTTCAAAGCTTACACTGTCGTTGAGTGTGGTCGTGTGTCCGCCGGAGTCATCTCACCCTCGCCGTGAGGCTTGAACGCCGGTGAACGGCCGGTTGAAGGGGAGATGGTTTCCGTTCGAATGAGAGAAGAGAGGATGAGATTAGAGTGATTAGATAAGTAGGGTTTTTTTTACTTATTTTGAAATGAAAAAAAACCCTTCTTAATGTTTTAACCGGTTACACTAAACGACACCGTTTCAGGTACCAGATTTAAAGCCAAAACGGCAAAGTTTGGTGCAGCCCGACCCGCGCGTGACCCGGTTACCGGGGAGGATTCGCGTTTCGAATAATGGGTTAATTACTGCACAGGTCCCCCTTTTCTTCCCCGTTTCGATCTTTGTCTAGGGTCTAATTATTTTTTCAGTCCTTCTGTGTCTTATGCATATTTAATATTGTCCTTTCATTTATCTTTTTCTAGCTTTTAATTTCTGTTTTGTATCAATTTGGTCACCTTCTTTTACATTTAATTTCCAGTTTTTATTTTCGTTAATTTAGGTTTATTTCCCTATATTTTGCATTAGTTTCATATTGGTCCAATAGTGTTTAACTTTCATGCCATATAGTTTAATATTAATATATTTTAGTCACTTTTTGTCATGATTATTAATTATGTCATGATTATTAATTATGTATTATATGTGCATATATTTATTTTACATATGTATTTGTTATGTTACATATATTACTTATCATATATTATATCTATGTAATATATATTTTACTTTTTGCATATTATATTATTATTAAATATTTAGTATATTATAAATTGTTTAATATACATATATAGTGTTATAATGTATATTTATTATATTTATGTATTTTCGATATATAAGATATGTTCCATATTTTATTATGTATTATTTTTTAAGAAATGTTGTAGCATTATATATATGTATATTTATTTGTACATATTATCATATTATATTAATTAATATTATGAACATATTTTTATATTATCATGTGTGTAAATATATATGTGTTATAGTTTTAAATATGTACATATACAGTATAACATTTAGTTTTATATATTATATATTTGACATGTATGTTTTTACATTCATGCTTATATTAATCACTTTATAATTTGTGTTTCGTTTATATATGTTAATTTATTCGTATCATTTTTTTTCATCATCTAAAAATGTTTTTAAAGAAATAAATTTTAAATTTTAAATCAATTTTTTTTTAAAACCTCTATAAATCATATCCCGGGCGTAAAGGGAAGTGATTGTTTTTCAAATTCTTTAAGAAAACAAGAAGTCGTGTCCCAGGCGTAAAGGGATGCAGTTCTCTCGATATTTTCAGCATTTAAGAATCGTTTTTTAAATTTTAATCGAATTCACAATTTTCAACACCAAGACATTAAATAATCGACTAGGTACCAATCTTGGGTGGTGTGGGGTGCTAATCCTTCCCCATCCGTAACCGACTCCTGGACCCTAATTTTTGAATCTCTGATTTTATTTTGGTGTCCGGTCTACCTTTTTAATGATCGGTGGCGACTCTATATTTTTAATTTCAAAATCGGGCGGGTGTTTTTTAATACATCAAAAATAAATTTTCAAAACCCGAACGAATTGAATAAAAAAGTGAGCGTCGGACGGATTTGGGTGCTTACGATCTTTATTTATTTATAAATTTTAAAATTTGGATCAATAATTATAATATTATAATAGTTTTATTTAATAAATTAGTATAATCACTACACTAAACTAGAAACTTGTTATATTATTAACAAAAATGGTATTTAAATTAATATATGGTTAAGATTAATTACATTTATATTTATGAAAAATATTAATTATAATATAAGTTAAAAATTATTAAAAACAATAAAAGTTTTAAAAATATTTTAAACAAATATTAAGGAAAAGCATTTATGGATTACTTTTTTTTTAAATAATTCAAACTTCTTTACTAGATAAGTATTCGCTTTTGTCAGCTCAAATATAATATTCTTTCTCAAACATATTTTCAAATGAAATCAACCTTGTATTGAAGCAACGTGCATAATAAGACGACACCAGTTTGAGTCACGAGTACCAATTTGTTACAGACTCCACGCATCATTTTTTAACCGGAGGAGAGAATCTCATAAAAGATAGTTGCTCCAATGCAAGATTGATTCTATTGAAAATGTGTCAAATGAAAGAAAATAGACTTGAGTGGCTAATGATGCTCATGTTGTCATATCTTGTATGAGTTCGAATTTTGACATTTATCTTGGAAATATAATATGTCTCTACTTAATCAAAGTAAATAAACAAGAGTTTAAAAGAGCGAAAATTTACCTGTTAAATAAATTTGAATTTCTTAAAATTTTTATTTTTAATAATTTAATGTTTTAATACTTTCTTAAATATATTTTGATTTTTTTATTTTTTGATAAATTTTAATAATTTTGAAATAATTTTTATTATTTTAAATTATATTTTCGAATGAAAGGCCTAGGTCATGAGATTAAATAGCAATAGATTTACAGTAGGGGTATAAAATCACAACGAAAAATATCATGTAGAGACAACGGCGACGAAGAAAAGATCAGTGTCTGATACATTAAAGATGAACTTGACTTAACAATGTGATCGGCAAGCATATTGATCTCTCTAGAGACACTTCAAAGCCTTTAGACCAGGCAACCTTTAAGCCAGTCAGCTTGTATGGGAGTGGTGATGTCAATGGCTTTGTTAAACCTGACCAACCAATTACCAACAATGTCTCCGATAACTCCTCCAATAGAGCCGGAGTTTGAAGCAAGGGGTATTACAATATCGGCAAGTGACCCGATCCATAAACATCTCGTACTCGTAATTTTGGGTTACAATGTACCCGGATTAAATTTGTATATATATTTACAAATTGTACTATTTAAAATAATTTTAAAGGACAAAATTAAAATTTAGAAGTCCAAATCACATAATGACATAATCAAAACGTAAAATTCAAATCAAAATTACAAAATCATTGATAAAATTTAAAAGTCCAAACAAATATAACTAAAGTTAAAACATAAAATCATGCGCTCATCATAGGCATGAGATATATTTTTTGATATGCAATGTATGATTTTATTGAATAGGCAAAATGCCCAAAACTCATACAAAAGAGCAGTTATTATGTGCCTCGTTAAAAAATCTCTCAACAAGAAGAGAAAAACGAGCACACATAACAACCCAAAGACAACCATAACAAGCATCAAACCCAATCTCCAAACAAGCTCATGACACACACTTACGCTTAAACAAAAATAGCAAATCAGGACCAAACAAACCAACATAGCAAAGCAACACCATCACATTTTCCCTGAGTTCATAACCGCAAGCAACCAATATACAAACAAAGCAACAGTCTAGCACATTAGAGCAGCATACCAGCGCAGCAACGCAACAAATTGTCAATCTGTCAGAACCAGCTTCATAGTCTCCACGGTTCTCGTTCATGATGTAATACCATCACTACTCGTAAATATAATTCAACTATAACTGAAGGAGTCATTTTTAACTCGATTGTACCAACATCTCCAATACATATGTTATATGCCCAGAGTTCCATCTCATTGGATATAGGAATTGAAAGCAAAGCTAAAACACAACCAATCACTTCTCGTATAACACCTCCACACCCCGCAAATCTTAGCTTTCCATGTACAACCCCATAACATTAAATTTAATTGAACTAATCAGTGGAGGTACCCACACTATACATGTACTTACCGACCCCCAACACTATTTGGGATACATGTTCATAGACCATTCCACCGCATAACAAAATTTGAATCGTTTTCTGTTTTGTCGACGAACTCATACCCCTAATGTTCCAAGAAAGTACCTTCATCTTGCGCTACTGTTCTCGTTCCTGTCTATCACTTAATTTCACTGTTCTCGTTCCTGTCTATCACTTAATTTCACGATATCTTTTATAATTTCCTCATCGTTTTCAATCGTAGTAGCCCCCAACAGTTAATCCAAATCCACCGTTGCTCGAGCCTTCCTCAACAAAGCTTGTTGGCAATTCGAATTGGTGAGAGATCCATTCACAATTGGCTGTTGTTATTGCGATTTCTTCTTTGACTTCATACTCAATTTGTTCATAGCCTTTACACGCTCTGCCCCCGCTAAAGAATTTAACACAATCTCAAAGACTTGTCTAACCTTCTTAGATTCCCCATTCTACTGACTCACTTCAACTGTTGTCTTTCGGGGCTCTTCCACAGGAGGCTCGACCCTCACAACTCTTAAAGGCTCATTCGATGCTAGAAAATGCACCAAGCAATCTACAAGTGTTTGCTTATTGATCCCATTCCAGATATCTAACCATTGCTAATTTTCTTCCTCTCTTGACATCAATCCAACTTTTTCATCGAACATCCAACCTCCAAAATTCGTTGGCAAGGCCAGACTTAGAACATTCATTTGCTTCGGTTCCTTCCATATATGGTTTGTTGAAAAAAAATTTGATAATTTTAGAGCTTTGAATGAGAAATTGATCCAAACGTTGTTGAAGAAATATGTGAAACCAATTGTTGGTTAGTAAATGTGTAACGATGAGCAATGTGGGTAACATGAATGTTCGGACCGGTCTGGCCCTCCGTGGGCTTGCGGATATTTTAACCAAAATATTTCCTCAAAAAAGCATATAATTTTCAATTATGTTTTAGAATTAAAAGGATAAATATTAAAAGATTCATTTAATTTAGACAGTAATTTTGAAAACTACTCTTTAAAAGGCTCATTAATTCTCAATTCATAAATGCTCTATTAAGTCAAAGTTTCCTATACTCCTCGTGAAACTCCTATAAATAGTGTGTAAACCTTTTAGGTTTAACACATAACTCAAAAACACAGAGAATTGTTATACTTTGTGATTTCAAAAGTAGTTTTTGGAGATAGGAGAAGATAAGGTTGTAGTTCGTGATCTCTGCAGTTGTGCTACTGTATCTGATCATCTAGTTGTTGTATCATGGGAGACAGACGGCCGAAAAAAACTCAAGCACCAAGGAGCGGCCGAAAATCTATCTTAAGGAAACTGTGTAGCTACAGGCCTCAACTCGTTTCCAATCAGTTTGATTTTAGATATGTTGTATCTAATTTTATTTCTTGTTCGATAATTATTTCAATATAATATTTGTATTTTATTGATTATAGTATTTCTTAGATTAACACTTTTCTAACAATCTTAATACAGATTCTTGAAGTTTAATTCAAGATGGATACATTATCGTGACCAACACGAATTGGGTACTGTAAGCAAAATTGATTGTGAATTATTTCACTTTTAAATATCTTTTAATATGCATAGCATATTATGGTTCTGCTCGTGAATTATATATGCATATAATCTAATATGCTTGATTCTTGCGTGAAGCAATTAATAATTGCTTAGTTATTACCAGTTGTGTATGGTTATTTTATATGGAAACATGTTTTATACATCAATTATTTACTAATGTGCTTGTTTCCTTGTGATGGTTGCTATAATACGTTCATACAAGTAAAATGTTCACCAAATGGGAGATGCCAAGTCAAAGATTGTCAACTTTCAAACTTGGAATGTATTATTAAGGTAAATCTTTAAATTACGGTACTATTAAGGAAATCCCTAATATTCCTTAATTTTTTAACCTTTAATGATTGATATAAATACACGTGTGCATGTATTGTGGTAATATTAAAATAATTAATTATGTTATATTTGACTGAAATATGGTAGTATCAATATCATAAATGCCGGTTTTCCTTTAAATACACGTTTACATGTATCAGTAAGGAAGAACATTAATTATGGTATTATTGCCTTATAATTTTTTTCCTTTAATATCGAATATTAAAGATGACATGAATATGGAATATCCTGTTATAATTTTCGCATTAATAATAATTATTGCCTGTGTTTTGGTAACACTGGATTTTATTCTTATACTAATAATTTATTTTGAGAAATTTTATAGAGACGAACATGATATCTAGACGAAATCTTATTTTTTTTGGAAATTGAAATCTAGTAAATAAATTCATTTTCGAGAATTTAATTCATGATGTTTTAACGGGTTTACTTGAGATCCTTTCCAAACGAAAATCAACGAAATCTGTATCAGTTTGAAAACTGAGGTCTAGTAAATAAATTTGTTTTCGAGAATCTAATTCTTGCCGTTTTAACGGGTTTACTCGATCTCCTTTCAAACAAAGTGGATAAATCTGTTTTAATAGAATTTGTTATTGGAAGTAACACTGGTTACTGATGTTTTGGGTTTTGGGATTGTGTTAACAGACTTTAATTCAATAAAACTTGGACTTTATTTCAGTTAATTAATAATAATTTTATTTATCTTTCAGCTTTATTTTATAAAGATATATAAGTAATAATAAAAAAACAATAATATAATATAATAACAAAATGATAAATGATAATAATTAATAAGGATAATTATATAATAATATTAAAAAATAAATAATTATGATATTAATATAATATGAATAAAAATAAAATATTAGACATAATTATAATAAAAAAAGGAAAAAGGAAAATAATAAGGATAACATACTAATTAATGTTAGCATATATAGTACAGTATAGGTAATAATATCATAATAACAAAAAACCCATTATTATTATAACTAATAACATAAAACGGGTTAAGGATCCAGACTAAATTAGTGATTACAGTTGTCTCTCTTTGCTTATTCTTGTGTTAACAAGGATAGAGCAAAGACTAAAATCATTAATTTTGTCCCACTTCCCTATTTGGAATTCGAATCATCATGCACTGAAGGTCCTATTGATGGTTCGAAAGATTAACGATCAAGCACGGAAGGCTTTGTGACAACCCAAATCACTACACACTGAAGGTCTTAATAATGATCTGCACTAAAAGTCTCACTAACGGCCCGAATCGCCAAACATTGATATTACTAAGGATTCAAGAGGTCAAAGATCGAGCACTGAAGGGTTAATGGATAACACAAATCATCATTCACTGAAGGTCTTATTGATGGCTTGGAGAATTAAAGTCACAGACTTAAGGTCTTACTGACGGTCCGACTCACCATGCACTGGAGGTCTTACTGATGACCAGAAAAATAAAAGTTCGACACTGAAGGATTTGCGGACAACCTAGCTCACCATGCACTAAAGATCTTACTAATGGCTAGAAAATAAATTCAAACACTGAAGGGTTTACTGATAGTCCAGCTCATCATGAACTAGAGGTCTTACTGATTCTCAGAAGATTAAAAAGTCAGGCACTGAAGGTCCTACTGATGGTCCTGGTCACCAAACACTGAAGTATTACTAATGGCTAGAAAATAAAGGTCGAGCACTGGAGGCCATTGATGGATTGAACATCTAACACTGAAGGTTGACATCTCATAAATGAAACCATGCACTGTAGGCTTTGGTAGAACTCTTGAGATAATATATGGGATTTTTGATTGATGGGCTCTTCTCAATGGGAACCCTTAATTTTGTTGCGATCATACCCTTCCACATATAGAATTGTAGATCAAAACATTTATTGGGTGAGTTCTTCTCATTAGAAACTCTTGATTCTTCGTTGTGATCTACTTCTCGTGAAGTTATGGATCGAAATCTTTGCTTGGTTTTGCACAAGTGTGAACTGGGATCTTGCTAAAATCTACTTCTTTCACTATTGAAGTTGCAGATTAGGATCTTTTTGAATCTCTGAATACTTGTCAAAAAGATAAAATAATTTGATGCATGTGTTAGCATGCCCCTTAACCTAAGGATGTCTAACTATGTATGATGCATAAATGAATGCTAATTGAGGACCACTTGAGTGAGTCTTCTTCTTCGAGGAAGTTTATTTAAAAATCTCGGTCTTGTTTTTTCACTGGGGCTCCATTGCGGCTAGAATACCCCATCTCACACTTAGGTTCAACTTGCCATGGTGTATCTTCCAAGTTTCTACTATAGATTGTTCTTCCTGAACTTTGCTCTTAATTTTTGTCTCGGAAGCATCTTGACTGATTTGTCATCTTTATGCCCCAACAAAATTCCCCAAAAATTTTGTTGCTTACTCTTGTTCTCTCGTTGCTAACAGCTTTTAACTTCTTTGTCAAATAACCGACTCAAAAAGGTTCTCTCCTATCTGTTCTAAATCGGACTCTCAAGTGTAAAAGATTTTGTTATCTTGCAGACAAAGTTGCCCCATCTTCTTCAAGAGATACCTCATCACCTCATGTCACCCATTATCCCTTCATGTTTGGGCTTTATCAATCTTTGTCAACCTAAGATGATCACTTATCAAAACCTTGCAGTTTAAAATCCATTTTTGAATAAAAGAATATTTCTATTTCTTAAAAAAAAAGGTCAGCTTGCTAACTGATATTTTAACGAGTGATGCAAAATTAAATACAAGACTTGGAAAACTAAAATTTGAAAAGAAAAGAAGAAGAATAAGATTCCTTGGATATCGAATGCGAGAGTGTCTTAGATTTAACCTCTGGTGATCAATAGCTTACCTTTGAATGTTGTGGCGATATTTGAAGTTGTGAAATTCTTCACAAGTTGCGAGTAAATTTTAAGGCCCCGTTATTCGAGAATAAACGAAAAAACTACCACCACTACGCTTGGTACTAGCCACGTTTACTTTCGAATAAAATGGCACCAAATTAACAGTTAATATATCGGTATGCAACATAAAACATGGCAAAAATATAGGCATGACATACGAAAACAATGACAAATTATACATGTATAATGATACAGTAATGTATATCTAATATGTAAGATAGAACATATAAACTATATGATGTATACGTATATATAATATAATAATATATAAAAACTATGTTATATAAAAATATATATAGCATATATATAAAAAAGGGACATGTATCGCATAAATACATATATATACGAGAAACCAAGATAAACACATGAACCAACCAAAATTAATCAAGTGAAAATAAACAAATATTCAACGAAGGACTGAAATTAAAAGAAAATGAAATGCAAGGCTGAAAGTTAAATATGCATAAAAACAGGGACCAAAATGAAAACAAAAACCAATTAAAAAGGGGAAAGGGGGATTTTCCAACAGTTTTTGGGACCAAATTAAAATGAAGTTGAAATCTAAAAGGGGCAAAAGAGGATTAATCCTTAAAAATTAGATTTAATTAAAAGAGGATGAAATGAAAAAAAATGATAAAAGCAACAAGGACTTAAGACTTAATTTTAAAAGGCGGAATGGCTTCGGGTGGAATTAAAATAGGGCGGAAGGGTTTAAAAGTAATAAAACCATTTTAAAAACTTAATTAACTTGAAAACAGTGGTGAAATTGCAAGATTCTAAAAACTGCAAGAGACCACGAGGAGGTTTTTGAAAAGCGGAATGGCTTTCGCGCGTAAATAAACAGGGCGGAGGTCCTTAAAGTGTTATTAACCCAAATTTTATTTTTTAAAATGGTATATACCTAACCTTTCGGCCCCAAAAAACTTCTTTTAGCCATTTTTATAAAATTGTCCCCCCCCCAAATCAAGATCCTCTCTCTTTTCTCTCTAAAAAGAGGATGAACGCCACAGTGTGTTCATCCGCCAACCCAGAAAACTACCACATTCCCCAGATTTCGGCGGTCAGCCGCCGTACATCAACGCTAGAAACCCTAAAAAATCAATCGAACCACTTTTGAAAACCTTTTAGCCTGCTTCAAAACCCTAAAAAATGACCTATTTTTTATTTTAAAAAAATAAAATAAAGCTTCCCCTTTTGTTTAAAATCAGACCAATAATACCATCTTTTTCAGGCAACCTAGATCCTTTTTTGAAATCGGAAGCTCCTAACCCTCGATCGGTTCACCACGCATAGCCTCAAAGGAAGCAGAGGGTTTATCACCGATGAGGGACTCATCGTCATTGGGCAGAGCCCTTAAACGGTTGGAAGCTGAAATGGCGAAGGTAAAACCAACCAAAAACCTAGTTTTCTATTTAATTTTTTGATGCTTGCACTGAAACTAGAGAGAAAATACCTCAAGATATCTCTGTTTTCTATTGATTTCTGAAAAAATCCCCCTTTTACAATAGTTTGGTTTGGATTTTATATTCGAATATTACATGATTTTTAAAAATGAAAAAAAACATTATGAAAATTCCTATTGGCTTGCTTGGAAATCCTCTGATAATTCTTGTTTGCACGTTATTTCTGAAAATCTGTGTTTTTTGATATTGTTGTTTGAGGTTGCATGTTAATGTGGCTGCCGGGAGGGTACCAGAAGAGCTGGTGGCCGTACTCCATCGTGGTCGTTGGAGTGTTACGAACCTGTACGGTCACGTGGCGCATTCTAACCACGCGGGAGGTGAAGAGGCGAGCGTGTGACACACGCGCGAGTGAAGGGATACTAGAGAGCTGAGGCTATTGGAGAGTTTTGCGTGGGTTTCACACGCGCGTGAAAGAGCCGAATGGATTGGGCGCGTGAGCGCGTGGTGCTTCGAGAAGCTGCTCTGCTTCATCTCTGGATCGTTAGATCCAATTTGGATCTAAAACTTGGGCTTTATTTTAGTTAAATAATAATAATAATAATTTTATTTATCTTTCAGCTTTGTTTTATAAAGATATATAAGTAATAATAAAAAAACAATAATATAATAACAAAATGATAAATGATAATAATTAATAAGGATAATAATATAATAATAGTAGTAATAAATAAATAATTATAATATTAATATAATATGAACAAAAACAAAATATTAGACATAATTATAATAACAGAAAAGGAAAAAAGGAAAATAATAAAGATAACATACTAATTAATGTTAGCATATAAAGTATAGTATAGGTAATAATATCATAATAACAAAAGCCCATTGTTATTATAACTAATAATATAAAAACTGGTTAAGAATTCAGATTAAACTAGTGATTACACGTGGGCTTGCGTATATTTTAACCTAAATATTTCCTCAAAAAGAGCATATAATTTTCAATTATGTTTTGAAATTAAAAGGATAAATATTAAAAGCTTCCTTTAATCCAGATAGTAATTTTAGAAACTGCTCTTTAAAAGGCCCATTAATTCTCAATTCATAAATGCTCCATTAGGTTAAAGTTTCCTTATACCCCTCATAAAACTCCTATAAATAGCGTGTAAGTCTTTTAGGTTTAACACATAACTCAAAAACATAAAGAATTTTTTATTGTTTTACTCTGTGATTTCAAAAATAGTTTTTGGTGACAGGAGAAAGCAAGATTGTAGTTATTGTAGTTGATCATCTAGTTGTTGTATCATGGGAGACAGACGACAAAAAAAAATTCAAGCACCAAGGAGCGGCCGAAAATCTATCTTAAGAAAACTGTGTAGCTACAGGCCTCAACTCGTTTCCAATCGGTTTGATTTTAGATATGTTGTATCTAATTTTATTTTTTGTTCGTTCGATATTTTAATATAATATTTGTATTTTATTGATTATATTATCTCTTATATTAACACTTTCCTAACATGGTTTTTCTTCCACACTAATTGATCATTATTTTCACGTGCACTGTTATGAAAAGAGTGGTCCTTCTTGTTAGGTCCCTCCTTGCTGTCCGAAACCATTACTTTGAGAGCCAAATCTGTATCTATCATCATAGCAACAAGTACTTTGAGAATAGCAGTCTTCAATGCAATACAACAACCAGTTGTTCCGTCATCAGTTCAATTTCAGTCACCCGAATGGTAAATACATGATCATCCACCGTGAGATCCAATACTCCCTCGATTTTCTTCGTATGTTCGGTGTCAATGAGTATTTGACCTCACTCAAATGAGATTTAGAAAATTAGTGTAAAATATTCGGGAATTGAATATTTTAGTTTTAACTAAAAATCCTTAATAATCTAAAAATAAAAATGGAAATAGATAACCGGGTTAGGTACCCGTATAAATCAAAAATTGTGGCTCGGATCTGACCCATGACCCGAAAAATTTAACGACCTGGGTACTCGACCAGAAAATTTTTTAAAAAGAAAAAAATACCTGTTTAATTTTTACCAGGTCAATGACTCAACGGGTCGAATTTATCGAGTTGGGTAATTTTAAGCATCCCTAATTTTAAGTACGAAATGATATGGCAACACAAAATGTTATGTTAGTATAATTTTTTTTCGGTTTACCATTGTCTCATAATAATAATCTTGTAGTCACGTGTCAAAGTTTTTGTATCACATTAGATATTTTTTAAAGTACAAATATCAAATGTAATATTATCCCTTTAAAATTTAATCCTCATAAATTATTTTGTGATAGTAGTCATTACATTATTTTTATTTGAAAATCCTTATCTTTTTATTAACTTTTGTCCAATTTTACCTTTAGATGTTGGCATAACAATTATTAAAAAGCTAAGATTACTTTTTGGCCCTTCATATTTGTATTTTTATCGATTTGATTTTTAATCTTTAAAAATGATGAAATCCTTTTTAGTGTTTTTTTCTTAGATTTAATGTTCTCAATCAATCTAAGAGAAATTATAGTATGTGAAGCATTTTATATTTTGTTTATAGTTTATTATAATTTTTTTAGTTTTTTTTAAATATCAGGTGATAACGTAATATAACTTTAGAGTGCATCATCATCACTATGATAACGATGATAGAAAAATAGGATGATGTGACATAATGAAAGTTAAGGTATTAATGTAAGACAAATATATATATATATCAATTTGGGTGAAAATAATAAGTTTAGGGACTTAACGTCTAACTAAAACTTTTAAAAATATTAAGGTAAATTCTATTAGAATCACTCAACTATTGCCTCGATTTATTTTGATCAATGAATAAAAAATTGCCAATTAAGTCATTAAATTTTCAGTTTGATTTTAATCAAGTCACTAAATGTTAACTATTAACATAATTGTTGGCGTGACAATTAATAAAATTTGTATAACAACACATTTGTTTTTCATTACTTCCGCATTTTATCAATTTAATCATATTTTTAATTAGTAATAATATAACACTCGTCCAGTAAGACAATAACACGTGTCACCATTTTATTGATGAAAATAAAAATAAGTGCGTCTAACCACTAAACCAAATTCTTTACTTGATTTGTAGTTGAAAATATTTTATAAATGTTATCTTGAACAGAGACTCGAACCTAGAAGATGAGGGATAAGCGAGATTAATCACTCAATCAAGTTTATTACTTGGATCATGGTTGACACAAAGTTATATATATAGTATTTTATTGGTGAAAATTGAAGGACATAAAAATGGGATCGGGAGGAATAGAACTTGAACGTTGGGGTTTTCGAACTTATTTTAATATTTTTACACTAAGGCTTTGTTTTTGGTTGAGGTGCGAAAACCTTGGTTTGGGATCAGCGCTGCTGCAAGGTAAAATCCATAACCGGATTACATTTCTTTGTACCGTATGGGATCAGTTATTTGTCTTAAATGCTAATTATGTCTCCTGACTTGTGCAATGTTAAAGCATGACAATCACCGGATTACATTTCTTTGTACCGTATGGGATCAGCGCTGCTGCAAGGTAAAATCCATAACCTTTCATCCTATGAAACTCTGTCTATTATGGAGTATTAAGTAGCTATAAATATATATGATCTAAAATGCATGGAATTTATGATGAGTAATCCTGGCAACACGAGGGTTTCGAATGAATTAGGAGCCGGAAATCCAGAAGCAGCTCGACTTTCTGTAATTGTTGCAACGGTAATCGGATTAATCGAGCCAATCATTGTGGTCATCATCTTATTTTCTTGTCGCCACGCCTTTGGATACATATTTAGCAATGAAGAGGCAGTCGTCAATTATATTGCACAAATGGTTCCTCTGCTTTGCATTTCAGTTTTCATGGACAGCTTACAAGCTGTACTCTCTGGTCAGTTTCCCTTACCTGCTTTGGCACAAAGAAGAAATGCATGCATCGAATACAACACGTGCAACACAACAACACTGCAATTTACAGTGATATAGACTGTGGGTTTTTATGGGAGTTTTGTGTTGATGATTAGGTGTTGCAAGAGGAACTGGGTGGCAGCATATCGGTGCCTATATAAATCTGGGGGCATATTACTTAGTGGGAATTCCGGTAGCTGCTCTGTTGTGTTTTGTTGCAAATTTGAAAGGGAAGGGGCTTTGGACCGGGATCGTGTCCGGTACTACTGTTCAGGCATTGGTGCTTGCTGTCGTCACTGCCTCTACAAATTGGCACAAACAGGTAACTTTTCATCTGTTATTATAATTCAACTCCTAAACAATAGATGATTGACAATGTATATGGGGAAATGGCAGGCAAGCAATGCGAGGAAAAGAATGCTCGAGGAGCCGGTCGCAGCAAATAATGGAGCAGCTTGAAGGAGCTCATGAACAAGGCAAAGTGCCGATCTTAGACTTCGGTTTTTATTTTGTAGAGTGTTTGAATTTTTAAAAGATACATTCTTAATTCTGTATCGTTTGCATCATTTTGATTAATAATTTTAGTGACAATTATTGTCTGCAAATGGGCAAACATCTGATATAAGCAGGAACCAGAATGAGCCATGCCACATTGAGAACTGATAGTAAGTACTATCATTTTGCAAATCGAAAAAGAACATTGTGAATCATGAACATGTAAAACTCACCAACAAATACATTTCTTAATGCGCTTTAAACGCTCGAATCATATTCGAGTTTTAGTTAAAAAGAAGCAAGGCCATAAGGAACTAACTTGGAAGCAAGTGATTTTTGGGAAAACATACAAGATTCACCAGCAACTTACTCATCTTTGTCAACATTCTTGCCATTTAAGAATGTGGTTAAATTTGGCATCGACTTTCTTTTCGTCTTACTGGTGAATGAAGTTGGTCCACTCTCCGGTATTGCAGGCGAGACGGATTTACTCTTCGTGAATGCATTCTCTTCGGCTCCAACTGCATGTCCAGTTAAATACTCATAATTAAACGGCTCATTTCTTATGATGGAATCCAATTCTTTCTTGATCGACTCCAAGGTAACTGAAGGTTCCACTTTTTCAACACTATGAAAACTATCATCTTGTTGCTTCAAGCCATCATCATCGCCTCTCGGAACCATACTGTCTAGTGTCTGGGCCCTTGACTTGCTTCAGCTCATCTTGTAAGAGACAAACATCAGACAAAGTGGCACCCAATTTTGTTTCCATCTCTTTTGACTGATCAATCTCTTCGATCACGTACTCCGGTCTCCTTTTGTGGTTAATTTGTCATGCAGCTAGATCTATTGATATCTATATTTTATTCGAGTATTTTAGTTGAGTTTTTAATCTTTTTCTTGTATGCACCTTATATGATCTCAATTCTTGTGTCAATTGTTATAGGAAATTGTCTAAATTATATTTATTTTACGTTTATGATATTGTAAACTCTTATTTTAGTTTTGGATATTTTCTCTTTTGTCTAAAACTAAATGCTACTATAAAAAATTATTACTTTATTTAATTCATTTCTATTTTTATAATTTTGAATAATATTTTATTTAAAAAAATAAATAAACCCTAAATTAAAAAAAATCATAAAACCCTTGAACTTACGTTGACGGTCACATCTTCATTCATATGTTATCTATCACATTATTAAGATTAACGATCACACCAATATAATATCGATCAAAGAGTTCAACTAAAAAAATCAATTCAATGTGAAGCCTTTTTATATTTTTTATAGTTTATTATAAATTTTTAGTTGTTCTAAATCAGTTTTTTTTTTTGAAAGATTTGTTCTAAATCAGGTTATAACGTAATACAATTCTAGAGTGCAACATCACCGTTACGATAACAATGATACAAAAGTAGGGGTAAATTATGCGACGTAATAAAAGTTTAGGTATCAACGTAAGACAAAAATATAAATATCAATGTGGGCGAAAATAAAAGGCTCAGGGGCTTAACGTCTAATTAAAATTATAGATGATAGAGATCGAAGAACAAGAAATTAAAATTTTCAATATTAGGGTTATAGTAGTAGGGTGTTTTCTGGTTAAACAGATATCAAATTTGCGAAGAAGACGAAACAAGTTTAGTGAAAAAATTTATGACTCGACTTATCGATCGTTATCAATGACGACCAAGATTGATTGTCGAGACGAACAATGGCCAAAATTTATGTAGTTTTAGAGAAATCGGGAGGAAGGAAAAATGAGTTTTATAGAGATCCAAAACGAAATTGTTTTGATGTTACGTTATTTTTTTTAAACGGAGTCATTTTGGTCTCGTCTATAATGTGACAAAATGTTAATAACTACTTAACGGTTGAGTGATAAAACATGAGAATTCGAAAGTTGAATGATTAAATTATTTTAAAAAAAAGAGTGACCAAGAATAGAAAAGAATGAAGTTTTGTGTGAAATTTGTATTTGCCCAAATTACTAAAAGACCATAAAGGGATGAATTCAAAATCCATTGCTGATAACAACTCCAACAAAACTTATCGACGTACCTTAGATTTTGACCAGGAAAACTATTTTTTAGAAAAATAATAACCCATCAAACGTTATTAAAGCACAGATCCCACGTCATAATTGCCAGGTTTAAAGGTGTAAGAAGTCTTTAAATTTAAAAAAAAAAAATCAATTGACTTTTTGAATTTTTTGAACACAGTTAAGTCCTTAAACCTCAAAATTGAATCAATTAAACACTTAAATCAATAAATTGAATCAATTAAACACTTTGACCAATTTTGACCATTAAATCTAGACAGTTTTTTTGATATTACTGACACATACACTATAGTTCTATCATGTTGCATTTACATATTTTAAAAAAATAATTTTTATACATTTTATAAGTTTCTAAGAATTTTCTAAACTTTTAAAAAATTAAATAAAATAAAAAATTCTGAAATTGTAAACACTGTTACACGACGTACTGCACCAACATATCCAAAAAAATGTCAAGATTTAATGGTCACAATTGGTCAAAAGACTTAATTGATTTAATTTCTTGAGTCAATAGCTTAATTAGATGTAAAAAGAGACAATTTATTTCTTCTCAAAAGTTTAATGGTTTATTTCGTGCTTAACGGCTTGTTTTTGGTTGCTTTTAGCTAGGGGTGAGCATAACTCGATTCAACTCGAAAAAACCAGTCTTTTTCAAATTTCAAGTTATTTGAATCGAGTTGTTCGAGTCAACTCAAAATTTTATTTCGGATTTCGAGTTAGTGTCGGTTTGGAAATTTGAAAAACCAAATATCCAAAAAACCAAAATTTTTTATACTACGTCGTTTTCTTTATACATGGTGTAGCGATGTCCCCTCGCTAAAAAAGTGGTTGTTTTGTATTTTGTTTTACTTTATTTTTGAAAATAACGTCTTTCGCGTGGAATTTTATAAAACCCGTGTTTTATTAAAAATGGAGTCGCCACCAGCCACTCAAGGTGGACGGGACACCGTAAAAACCAGAGATTCCAAAATGTCAGGTTCGGGAGTCGGTTACGGATGGGGAAGGATTAGCACCCCCACACCGCCCAAAATTTGTACTTTAATAATTACCGCTTTATTAATATTAGACTTTCCGGATTAAAGTGACGATTAAATTAAAATTTGGTTATAAGTGCGAGTAGATTTTAAAGCCTCTGTTATTCGAGGGTAAACACCCAATCATTATCACTACGCCTAATACTGGCCCCGTTTACGCTCGGATAAAAGGGCACCGCATTGACAATTAATATATCTCGAAATGCAAACTTAAAAAGCACGACAAACATAAATAAATACGATGCGATAATCAAGATAAATACTAACATTATAACATACTAATCTAACATAAATAAAATGTTAATCTAAAAAACATAGCAATTAAGGTAAAATATTTAATACTTATACCTATCCGAAATATCTAGATATATTTAAAGTTAATAGTTTATATATGTTTTTTTTGCAAAAAAAAAGATATTTATTTATATAATATATGTAGTAATTAAATAAAATACTATACATATTTTTACAAATAAACATAAAATCATATACATAATATATAAAAAAGTTATTATACATAAAATGTGACATAGATAGAAACATATATAAATAGATACACACATATATGAGATATCCAAAATATTGATAAACGGAAATGAACATTAAACGGCAAAATCACGAACTAAACATATGCTATTACAAAACAAAGCAAGACCACATATTATATACATACCACAAACATACATACGGTAAAGGAGAACATACATACCCCATATATTGCACATAAACAAATAAAAACTCAACATGTGAGTAACCATGCAATCAAAGAAAAATTATACCTATGCATGCATACTAGATACATACAAAATACTCCTATTATTGTCCTAATAAAAGAACGAAAACGAATGAAATAAAAAGATACATACATGATGCTACGACATTTAAAAAAAACATTCGAACAAATAAATAAAAAGACGAAAAAAAACATGATGATAGAAACGGAAATAAAATAAATAAAAAGGATTACTAATAAAACATAAATGAGAGTGAATCCCTTTTTTTCTTCAATAGCCGAGAGCCCCCTCTATTTCTTTTTTTCATCTACCGTCTCCCTCCTCCATTTCTTGAAAATGGCCGGCTCTCCCTCTTGTTCAATTTGTAGTGTGGTTTTATGGATAATGGGAGGGGAAAATGAAGTGTAAATGAAGCAAGGTGAGGCAGGGCATGGTAGATGGCAAGGTGAGGCGTGGGGAAAAGGTGAGGCAGGGGAGAATTTGATATTTTTTATTTTGGTTCGAAGAGGGTAAATGGCTCCAATATAATTTGGGGCCGGACAAAAAAATGGATATTACACATGGCATAAATTACACTTGTGTTTTTACAAATTTTATGTTTCACTTTGTTCCTCACTTTCTCTGCCTTTTTCCCTTTTCACGTTCTAAAACTAAAGCTAACCCTAAATCCTTAAAAATTGAAAGTCCTCAAACTAAATTTCTTAATTGCTTTGTTCCTGGTCGAGTCTTCGTTCCAGACTTCCAGGATTTATGTTGGCATGGTTCTCCATCGAAGCTCCAGGACTTTCAGCATAAGAAATTTTCATCTTTAGAATTTTATATTAGATGTTTCTGTAAATTTTGAATCTCTTTCTTTCTTTCTTTTTTGGTATTGTTGTGTCTTTCTTCTTTTGAATGGGTTTTGATGATTCATCGTTGATTATTTGATTGAGTTTTGTTTTTTGGATTAACATGTTCATACGATCTGAATATTTGTTAATTTTATTGACTGGATTTTAGATTTTCTTAATTTTATTGAGTGGGCAATTAAATGTTAAGTGCCAATCATTAATTTTATGGGTTTTGGATTAACATGTTCATACAATCTGAATACTTAATTAATTTTCAGACCTCTATTGTTGCCTGTTGAACAGAAAAAGAACATGACAAGATCATCTTAGAGTCTCAATCTCATGTTTGTAATTCATAATGTTAAAGCAAAAGTGGGTCCTAAATCCCTCTGGTTTTCGTCTAATGTTTGAATGTCTAATTATGAACAAACAAAAAAAATCTAATGTCTAATGAATGTTCTAATGTCACATACAACTTTTTTCCAACTCTTTTTTTCAGCCCAGACCCTCTTTTTCATGAGCACTCATTGAAAAAACAAAACATTAAAAATAAGATACTCTGTTTGTGTTTGTTTTAGGCTTTTGTCTAACGATTTTATAACCAAAATTTATTCATTTTAATTCAATTTACATAGCTTTTAGTCACCCACCCAACTCAACTGACCTAATCATTTGCTTTACTGTGCTTTTTTTTAGTCTTTTCATTTAGTTCCATTTTTCCAGAGTAAAAACGAAGGGGGGCATAAATTGCTTCAAACTACTTCACTGCACTTTCAATATTATTTCACATGAATTCTTGCATATATTTCGGCATATTTCACTAACAACCATTATTTTTACATTGTAGATGAGTGAATCACAAGGTAGTCAAAGCTCACAACCATATGGACATACTTCTACTCAAAGTTCACAAAGGTTTTCTCCAACTAAAGACAATAATCCAAAGACAACGAGTACGACTACAAATAAGAAAACTGGCCGAAAGAAACAACTACAAATATCAGATTGTTGAAATCATTTTACCAAATATAAAACTGAAGATGGAGAGCAATCAGAGCATAGGGCGAGGTGCATTCATTGTGGCAAAACTTACTCCAAGGAAACAGGTGGTTCTACAACCAATTTGAACAATCATTTGAAGACATGCTTAAAAAAACCTAGAGGTAATACTTCGGATCATAAACAGTCAGAATTGACATTTTCTAAGATTGGCTCTGAAGATGCAAATTCAACTTTTTCAACTTGGAAATTTGACGAAAATGCTATTAGAAAGGCATTGATTCGCATGATAATCGTGGATGAGCTACCCTTTCGAATTGTAGAGGGAGAAGGGTTTAAGTCGTTTCTTTCAATAGCATGCCCAATGTTTCATCTCCCATCTCGTTTTACAATCATAAGGGATTGTCTCAATTTATTCAATTTCATGAAAAAGGTGATGAAGAATTTTTTTAGTAAAGATGCTACGAGTAGAATTTGTTTAACAACTGACACTTTGACTTCATTGCAAAGAATATCTTATATGGTTCTTACAGCACATTGGATAGATGATGAGTGGATGTTGCAAAAGAGAATCATAAATTTTTGTCCAATATCTGCTCATAGTGGTGAAAGCATAGGCCAAACCCTTGAAAAGTGCATTCGAGATTGGGGGATTGAGAGGGTCTACACTATTACAGTTGATAATGCATCTACTAATGGTGTTGGTATTGAATATCTGAGAAAGAAATTGAGCCATCGAAATACTTGTGTCGCAAATAGGAAATATATGCACACGGGATGTGTTGCACACGTTCTTAATCTCATTGTGCAAGAAGGTGTTAAATATGCTTCTGTATTTGTTGACCGAGTTAGAGCTGTTGTGAGGTACATAAGAGCATTACCATCAAGGATGAATAAGTTCTACAACCGGGCAGAAGAAGAAATGATAGACACTAATGCTCATTTGTTTTTAGATGTGCCTAATAGGTGGAACTCAACGTACACGATGTTAGAGACGGCTAAAAAATACGATCGCGCATTTGATTCGTATGGTCGTGAAGACCATAGCTTTTTTGTCGATCTCACAGTTGGAGATGGAGTCCCTACAATTGATGATTGAGAAAATGTTCGAAGAACTGTAAAAGTTTTAAAGCTCTTCTATGATCTTACGTTAAAGGTATCCGGATCTTTGTATGTTACCTCTCATTTCATTTTTGGAAATATTGATAGATATACGTTGTTTACTTGATGGGTGGTCAAATTGTGAAGATTTAAACATAATCTCCATGGCTTCCAAAATGAGGGACAAGTACAACAAGTATTGAGGTAATGCCAAAAAGATCAACTTTCTAGTTAATTGGCGATTATCTTAGATCCGCGACGTAAAATGAATTTTGTGAGCGTTGGGGTACATTTGCTTTTTCCTAATGTTGCTAGTGAGATTATGAAGGTGATTAATAAAGAATTACATTGTTTGTTTGATGAATACTTTGTCCTTGCTAGGAGAGCTATGGTCCACCAAGATCAATCTAGTGTTTCGACCAAATTTTCTGATCCTACAGATCAATCAAAGATGAGTTTGGCCGTGCAACAATTTCTGTTGAAGAAACAACGAGTTGGTTTGAAAATTAAATCTGAGTTGGATAGATACTTGACTGACGGGAAATAAGCGAACAACTCAAGTTCATTTGATATATTATTATGGTAGAAACTGAATAGTCCAAGATACCCTATTCTTGGACGTATGGGTCGAGATGTTTTCTCTACCTCTATCTCGACAGTTGCCTCAGAGAGTGCATTCAGCACTGGTGGACATGTTCTAGATGGTTTTAGAAGTTCATTAACTCCGACGATGGTTGAGGCTTTGATCTGTACACAAGATTGGCTTCGAAAATCTAAGGATCCCATCAACCTTGACGAGTATCTTGGGGAACTCCAAGACATGAAAGATGGTAATATTTAATTTTAATTATTATCGTTAATATCTATATTTTAACTAATATTTTTTATTTTTTATTTTGTTAGAGTTATCAATAATACCTGAAAATCAAGAAGTTTCCACACAATTGCCGACATTGTACGAAGCGGAAAAACGAGTCTAAGGTATTCGACAATGTAATACAAAAACTCAAGAAGAAGTTTTTTTTTTTTTGCATTTTGATTTTTGGACTATTATCGCTTTGCTTTTCATCGGTTTGTTTCATCTTGTGTAGTTGACTGTTGTTAGATTTCCTAAACTATACTGTGTTCTTATTAATGTGTTTGAGGGTTTGTTTTTTTAGCGTGGATTTGATTTAAAGTGCTTTTGCTTGATTGAAGTGGGCCATATCTTATGATGTTTGGTATTTGAAGCTTTTGGCTTTGTAGGTGGACACTATTATGTACTTGTGTACTAGAGGAGAATTCTTGTTGGCTTTGATTTTATGTGTGCTAATTGCTATCTTTGGCAGCTGATGGTATTTCATTTAGGAGTGTTAGTTGGGTTGGTGTGTGTGTGTTTTGCTTCATATTTTATTTGTTTGGTATGATTTTGTAGTTCAACGAGTTTAAATTTTATGGTCTTATCTAATTTTGAGGATTTTATTAATAAAATTTATCGATTGAGCTAAAATATATATTATATAATTTTAGATGATATTTGATTTATTAAATAACATTATAATTCTTATTTATACATGTGAAAAATAATATGAATATATATATCTTATATGGTTAGATAAAGTCGTTTAAAATTAGAATTAATTCGTACTATAACATTATAAATAATTACAACTAAGTTCGAATAGAAACTCGAATAACTCGACTCGAATTTCTTAAACTCAACTCGACTCAAAAAAATTTTGAATGAAAGTTCGAATGATAAAATTAGACTCGTCAACTCGAATAACTCAAAATTTTTTGAGTCGACTCGACTTGATCGAACACTCAGCCCTACTTTTAACAACTTAGAATCACTTTTTTAAGCGTAATCAATGCAAAGTACTTGTTTTTTCAGCACTAAAAATCAGATTTTCCACCCAAATAAAAAAGTTAGATTTTATAACTTTTAGGATGAAAATGTTGGTTTAAAAATAAGATTATATTTTTATTTTATATTATTTAATTATAATTGATTGTTAAACTAATATTTAACACGCATAATTATAAAATAATATATATTTTATAATATTTATATTAAGAATAAAATTATTTTATTTGTAATTTATTTTAATCATATTATGAATTTGTAATTGTTATGTTCGTATATAATTTATAATATAGTTTGTATTTTTAAATTAAATTTTACAAAAATATTATATTTTTTTATTATAATTTAAATTGATTTATTTCGTATATTATAATATTAACCAATTAGAACATCATCCAAATTCACTTATTTTACTTTACAATATTATGCTTAAGATAAATATTTTATCATTTTTAAAATTACTTTTTAACATTAAGAAAAAACATTAAAATTTTAAACTTAACATTTTAAAATCGTTTTTTACATATTTTTTTACTGCACTTTTCAAAAGCAATCTCAATCTAAGCCTAATCTGATTATTAACATCAATAGAAAGAAACTGAGCCGACTACGTTCAAGAGCTTAATAAATGGACCTAATTAGATGGGATTATTGAGAGTAGTATTGAGAGAAGGAAAGAGGACTAAAATGGAAGAGCCATTGCTAAGTAGAAGAAATTCCGATGAAGAAAAATGGAAGGTAACATGGAGCCGATTCACAGAGGAGTTAAAGGCGGTGAGCTACATGGCGGTGCCGATGGTGGAGGTTTCGGTGTCGCAATATCTTTTGCAGGTCATCTCGGTGATAATGGTCGGCCACCTCGGGGAGCTACCTCTTTCCGGTATAGCTCTCGGTTTCTCCTTCGCCAACGTCACCGGCTTCAGCTTTATTGTACGTCTCCTCTCCCTCTCAGATCCTTTAATTTTCCATTGTTTCTTGTGTCCTCACCTGCAAAATCACTCTCATAAATAATCAAGTTCATCGGAATAAATCTAGATCAAATTACTATGAAAAAAATTTGAATCTGAAACTTCAAAATTCCTAAATCCTCTCCACCGTATTATTACTGTGGATATTCATATTTTAAATAAAAACACGTTAAAAAGTATCATAATAAACCATATTATCACTTTGGATATTCACATCTTAATTAAAGATATCTTAAAAAGTTATGATAACCAACTTAGAATAATTGCCGAATTCAGTGGAATTTTTTTATATATTTTTAATTAAAATTTTATTTTTTTTCTCTTAAAATTTTATAAGTTCTTCTATAGAAATTTATAAGTTTGTCTTTTAACATAAAGTTCTGTGTTTGTCATTGATAATGTTAAAGTTTTTTTAATAAATCCAAATTTAATTATTGAAATTTTGTGTTTTATAGACACTTTCAAATATTGAAATTTATGAATTAGTTCTTAAAATTTTGTAAGATTTAAGGTTTGTGTTCATCCTGAAATTTTAAAATTTTATTTGTGTCTACTCTTAAATATATTTTTAGATTCGTCACTGTTTAGATGTATACGTCTATTATATTTATAAGTGGAAAACATAAAGCTGTTTCTTTTGAAAAAAAAAATAGATTTGATTAGTTTTGTCAATAAATTATTCGTGAATTTTATTAAAGATTAAAAAATGATTTATATTATTATAAAATTATGTTCAAAATAATATAAATATATAAAAGTAAAAAATATATAATTTAATTTTTAATTAAATTGATCTAATTAATTTATAACATCAACTTCAATCAAAACTATAATAATTAATATTATTGTTTATTTTAATAAACTAATCTAACATTTCTTTATTGAGGAAGAAATATTTATTTTAAAACATTAAAAATGGACCAGTGGGGCAATTGCCCCTAAAAATTTAAAATTTATATATGATTAAAAAAATTATGTATTTTTATTGGAAATTTATTTTTACCCTTTAAATTTATAACTTCGCCCTCTTAAAATTTTATAAGTTCGCTCTTTTAACATTAAATCATGCGTCTGTCTCTGCTGTAAATCACTTACTGATGATTCAGGTGGTTATGGAACTAAAACATAATCGATGCATCTAGAAAAATAAAGTATGAAATAGGATTTTTTTTTGGTGTTATATTATCATATACAATATGTGTAACAAAATAATTATATAATTTTTTTAAAAAAATTATAATTTAACTATTTAATTTTAAAATTTTAAATTTTAAATCTTAAAATTGGAACCCTATTATAAATCTTACAAAATAAAATTTTTAAATTCTAAATTAACCTTCTAAACTCTTAAATTTAACGAGTTTAGTTTATCCAATAGGTAAATTACACAGATCATCACTGAATTTTCTTCTCACTCTTATTTTGGTAACTCAACTTTCAAACTTTTTAATTTGCTCATTAAACTTTTGAATTATTCTTGTTTTGGTCATTCCGCCATTAAATAGTTAACAGTGCTATGACATGACATACGGAACCAAAACGATATGTTTTTAAAAAAACTTAATTTGCATCAAAACAACATCGTTTTGTATCCCTATAATTTTCTTCATTCATTTTTTATTTTCTTCTTTCTTTTTTCTGTCCATATATTTAGATCTCGGCCACCACTCACCACAACCGGCCACTGCGTTGACTGTCCTCCTAAACTCGAATTTGATGTCCGCTTAACAAGATAACACACTAAATTTCACGAATCTAACATTGAATGTTCAATTTTTTCTTTCCATCGTTGGAATCTTTAAAATAATGGCATTTCATCCATTTTTTTGTTCTCCATTTTTGTTATCTATGATTAAGATTTGGGATGCAAACCAGTAGGTTCTAACTTTCAATTTGTCTTGGGTTGGTAAAGAGCTACAATATGCCATGATTCGTTGGAACTAATTTATGAAAATAAATTCATTGTTGGAGGAGAATGTGGTTTCGCATTTTTTCATTTCTGCACCATCTTCATTTTTTATGTGGGGCAGTGAGGGTTTGGGCAGGGGAGACGGTGGAGCAACAAGAAACTGATCAGTTGTTGATTTGCAGGGGGGTTGTAATCATTGAATTCAAAGTTCTTGTTTTAATTTCTGAATTGGTGTCTTTGAAAACCAATGCAGGCATCGGATTATCGGTGAAATTTGGGTAGAATTTAAAGATTTTATTTTTTTATTTTAAATCTTACTTGCCAGCCTAATATTAATAAAAATTTCATGTCACAATCAAATATTAATAAAAAATCCATATCACTAGGCTATTAATGAGAAAACGGATCAAAAACGTTCAATGTTTAAAGTTCAATGAGCAAATTGAAAATTTTGAAAGTTGAGTGACCAAAATAGGAGTGAGAATATAGCTGAATGATGGTACGTATAATTTACTCTTATCCAATTTATGTATCAATTTTTATTATTACTTTAAAGGGTAAATTACAAATTTCACCACTTAACTTTATTCTCACTCTTATTTTGATCACTAAAACTTAAAAAATTTCAATTTGCCCACTCAACTTTGACATTGTAACGTTTTAGGTCACTTGACTGTTGAATTACGAACGGTGTGATGATATGGCACACAGTTTGATGACACATCGAAACGACGTAATTTTAGATTTTTATAAAAATTATCAAAGTAACATCGTTTTAGAGCCGCTGTGGGAACTAATTGCCGCCAACTAAATGGTAACTTGGATGCAATATCTTCTTTCTTACCACATCACCTGCAAAATGAGTTCTCCCTTATCTTGACACTACTTTAGATTTTTTAGTCCACATCACCATTAATTTGTCACATATTCTGTTATCCAATAAATTTAATCAACCCAAAACTAGAAGTATGGGTAGAAGTCATAAACTGAATCACAGCTAATGAGTAAAGTGTCAGCGCGTTGGAACTAATTATCGCCTTACCCATGAAAATCTTCGGCGAAATCTCAAGTTTTAACCATTGCTTTCTTCTCTACAGAAACATCAGTCCTACTGTAACATTCACAGACCTCTCTTCTAATTCTGATTTCTCTTTTCTTTTCTTATCCCTTTATCTCTAGATTCAGAGGCTCAAAAACTCAATAGAAAAATGAGAGAAAATGGAAAAAAAAAACAAACAAACAAACGCAGACCTTCTATATATATTATTTAACAAAAAGAAACAAGAATAATGACAAAATCGAAATGAAATATAAGTTTAAAATTTGAGATGCTTTACGATTAAAAGAACATCGAATTTTTGTTCAAAAAGACAAAATGAGTTGGATGGAAACTTTTGGAGACTCATTAGCCGTCAACGATGGTGGCCAGAAACTGGATTAATTTAGGTATATTGAGACAAAGGAGATGGAAAAAAAGATAACAGAAAATGAAAGATTTTTTTTTTGACTTTTTTTAGTTTTTGTAAGGATTCAAAACGACGTTGTTTTGGTGGTTTAAATTTAACATTACTTTGTGTAATCACTCATTTTTATCCGGTGTATAAGTATTGTGTTAGTTTAATAATTATTGTATGTATGCATATTATATGTGATTAATGTGTGTATGAAATATGTGTGATGCGTGTAAGTGCATGCATATTATACATATTATGTATGTGTTAATATTTATTATAGTATATTTGTGTCATACGTGTTTATGTTTTATGTATACATTGTTTGTATGTGTACATTACGTGTATGATTATATACATGTATATTAGTATGTTACATTAATTAATGTTTGCATGTGTATTTGTATGTTACACGTATGTGAGTGTGCACGTGTATGTATGTATGTACTATCATATTATTATTATTATTAATATTATTGGACTAGTGTAAAATAAAATCCAAAACATAAAACCCAAATATTTATAATAGTCCAGTCCAATATGTATTACAGACCCAAAATATGTTACAAGGCCAAATCGGCCCAAACCAAAAAAACCCTAGAATCATATCTAACACCCCTTTCATCTATTGCAGCCGTCATCATCCAAGCCGTTGGATTAGAAATTATCCAACGGCCCAGATTAGAATGAGCCAATACAACTGGCGCGCGTGTGATATACCCGAGGGGACTCTGCACTTCTCACTCGGGCGTGCTACGCACGCGCGAGACTGGCCGCTTCCCGTGAGCCACGCGTCATAATCTAATGCAGTCTTCTCAGCTTCAAGATTGAATCCTGGCCGTTCAAACTTTGAGAAATCCTGACTGATGGATCGGATCTGATCCAATGGCCAGGATTCCTTCTGGCCGAACGGACATCTCCCCAACACTGCCACCATGTACCCTCTGCCACCGTACCACCGGCTCAACCACCGTGCATATTTGTCAGATAAACAAAATAGATTATTAGTACCGAATCAAACAAGAAAGACATGTAATCCAAGCTTGTTTCTACCAAAAAATCCAGAGAAAATGTATGTGTATAAAAGCAAAAGCCTGTAAGTTACCAGTTTTGAAAAAATAAAAAAAAAGACAAAAAAAGGGTTCGTGGTAATCCCTTGTTCCTTTTCTCTTACATGCATCTCCATTTTTTCGCAACCAAAAAATAAAAAAAAGGGTGAGCGTTTACCTTCACCGTCCGCTCCCTTCTTCGGTGAGAAGCCCTTGCATGGGTGAATCGGAGTGAGATGACGGTGTTAAAAGAGGGGTAGTTCATCTTGGTTTCTTTTAAAATGAGTTTTTTAAAAAAACATTTTGGGTTTCGTTTCTTTTAGATCTAAAACAAATAGGGCTTGTTTTGACAAAAACGGGGACCGGGTTTGGTTTTTTAAAATGAAAAATGAGCCGTTTTGGAGTTTTTTTTGTTGTTTCTCCGCCGCCGGTGAACGGCTGCCAGCGGTGTTGGACGGCGGCCAATGTGGCGGCGCCTTATCAGAATCTGGGTTTATCCCAAATCGGTTGAATTTGGGAGTGTTGAGGTTTTAAAAAAACAGAGGAAATGGGGTGTTTATTTTAGGGTTTGAACCAAAAATGGCCAAAAGGAAGAAAAAGAATCTGATATAGCCTTTTTATAGGCGTTTTAGTTTTTAAAAATGATTTAATTACCACATAAGGCGCTTCGCGTTTTTCAATTTTTCATCTGGAGCCTGCCCCTTGGTACATTTACAAGTCTGGTCCCTCTGGCTTTTCGAAAGCTTTTAATTTAGTCATTAAATTAACCGAAATTAGTTTTTTAAAGGGGAAATTGCATACTCAGTCCCACCGTGTTTTTAAAATTTTCATTTTGAGTGTGCCCCTTGGTTATATTACACAATAGGTCATTGAGAGTTTAATTCAGTTTTTAATTAAACCCCCAATTACGTCTTTGGTTGTCTTAAATTATGTTTTCGGATTTCATTTCTTTTTTATTTTAGTCTCTCTGACGTTTTTTGTGTGTCTTTGTGTCCTCTATTTTTTACATGTTATGTTGCATCATATTCATCTACATGTTGTGTCTATACCATATCTATCTTGTGTTTTGTCATGGGTTTTGTTCATTTTATTTGTTCGTATTATATACGTGTTCATCTTACATGTTGTGTTTAATTTAATTTGCATACCACGTTCGTATGTTAGTATTTTTTTATTTGTTTTGCATAGTATGTTACATATTAACTATTATCATGTTCGTTTTTTACGTCCATTTCTTTCTTTATGTTTTTATATGTTTTAGTCATGTTTATTCATATATTTTTTTGTATTATCGTATGTTTAGTTTAGTTTGGTTGTGATAAAATAAGTGTTAGTTTCTTTATGTTTGCCTTGTTTCCTAGGTTACATGTTAGCACGAAAATTTGTTAATTTTGTCATAACATGTTTATATTGTGTATACATATTTTGTGTTACATATTGAATTCTAGTTTTTATGTTTACATATTACTTTGTTGATTTAGTACCACACTTTGTCATATGTATATGTCATGCATATTCTTGCATTGGTGTTTTCTTTATGTGTTTAAGCGTGTTAGATTTAATTAATTTAGTTTTTGGAAGCATGTCTTTGTTGCACGTTTATATTTATATTTTTGTTTTATTATTAGGACATGTTACATTGCTTTTGTCCATACATTTTGTATTTTAATAATATTATATTTATGCTTTTACGTTTTTAATCCCACGTATTTGTAAATATCTGTTTATAATGTTTTATTTGCTAAGGTTGCATAATGGAATATAAATTGTCAATGCGGTGCCCTTTTATCCGAGCGCAAACGGGGCCAGTATCAGGCGTAGTGATGGTGGTTAGGCGTCTACTCTCGGATAATGGGGCCATTTAAAATTTACTCGCACTTATAACCAAATTTTAAATTAATCGTCACTTTAATCCAGAAAATCTAATATTAATAAAGCGGTAATTATTAAAGTACCAATTTTGGGCGGTGTAGGGGTGCTAATCCTTCCCCATCCGTAACCGACTCCAAACCCAAAGTTTTTGAATCTCTGGTTTTATGGTGTCCGGCCTACCTAAGTGGCCGGTGACGAGTCCAATTTCTAAATAAAACGCGGTTTTCAAAACCCCCACAGAATAAATATTTTAATACCCGAAAGACAATAAACACCTCAAAAAGTCAGTTTTTTTAGCGACAGGGGCATCGCTACATATGGCGACTCCGCTGGGGACATTTTTTTGTTCTTTAACAAAATAAATAGAGTCAAACTTTTTCAAATAATTACCGCTTTAATAATATTAGAAGTTCCGGATTAAAGTGACTATTAAATTAATATTCGGTTATAGTTGGACGTTATTTTAACGCATTTAAAATTTGTCATATAAACCCGTTTTTTTAAGTGGGGGGAAAACGCTAATGCTTTCGAGGAGATATCGTTCTCCCGTGTAGGCCTAGCAAGTACCTTCGGGGCTCGAGTACCTTATGCTTTTGTAAGGATATCGTTCCTTCGTACAGGCATAAGCGAATGGGTCCCCCTGAATTGAACCCGGTTGAAAGGAGCCTATAATGGGTGATGATCGGGGGCCTTGCTACTCTTAGTAGAGGACAGCACGGACAATTCGGGTACCTCCTAGAACCAAGACTGCATGTAGAGAATACATAGAAACCCACCCCTTTAGAGCCATACTGATAATCGTAGGTGTTTTAGACGAGATAAATAGGGTTATTTTGTCTGTTTACCTTATTTAATTCGTCCTTTTATTTATGTATTCCATCCGGTACTGACTTGTTTTCTTTTTTGCTTTTGTTTTTTTATACATTATTGCATTTGCATTACATAATGGTACTGGATCAAGTGGTTTGCCCGATCAGAAAGTCTTTCATCTTGGAAAAAAGGTATCTTAGAAAAAAATAGCTTAATTTGTCAGTCAGGCATTAGTCAGAGGTCAATCAGAAGGCCCAAGGGGATAGTTTGCTGAGTGAGCGCATATTGTCAGGATACACCTACATGAGCCTTTAACAGAATGATCTATGGGAGCTTAAAAAGGATTTGGGGAGGATGGGATCGAAGACTACAAGACTTATTCTTCGATGGTTACGGTGACATAGTACATTTGGTGTATGTCTGAGTCAACCAACCTTTACTCTGAGCAATCGAGAAAGAGTTAGAGAGCTGCAAGTTGACCCATCAAGAGTGAAAGATGACCTTTTAGGGGTGTAGTTAACCAAGATAAGGAAAGAGCCAGACAAGAGGTCGACAAAGGCAAGCAAGCAATCACCTACGAAAGAGAAAACACTGCATGAATGGAGACTGACTCAGAGTCAAGATCAGAATACCGACTTAGAAGGGAGACTGGCAGAGGTGAGAGCAGTCCTTTCAGGCCTACCGACATAAGAATGGTTTCATCGAACTACAAGGAAGAGAACGCGTGAATGGCATGTTATGAGCTCGCATTGAGTCACTCAAGACAACTGTTCAAGATTACAGGGGGAGGATTAGAAGAAGTTACAGCCGGTGGAGACACCTATTGGGGAAGAATACTTCGTGATGCTGTCCAGATGGTTCAAGATCGAGACCAGTATTACACGACCCTGATGATGGACATACAACAAGTTGCGAGACATGCGAATGACTTAGCTACCAAAGCTGAAACCCTCCAACCCTCCAACACTTCAGGCATGAAAGAAGCACCCAAGTTCATCAAGCTTCTCAAGGCTATTAAAAGTTAGGGGATATAGCTATGGCTTATCTGTAGGAGTCTATGTTGTAATTAGGAATTTTTTTTGTAATAGGGACCCATTTTGTAAGACAAACTATTTTGTAATCTAGATCATTTAGTTCCCATGAAAGTAGTTTAAAAGGGTGACTACCAGCGAAACCGGTACTTTTATTTGCATACATTCTTGCATTACATCATGTCATTTGCATTTTACATTACATGCATTCATCAGTCTTCGCAATAATATTGATAGTGCACATATTGTGGCAGTGGAACTAGAAGATAAGCCGCAACTATTCCGCATCCATACTTTCTCAGTTCCAAAGCAAGCTGATGGAAGACAGAGTAGTCAGTCTAGAAAAGGGGCAGAAAGATTTGGAAGTGCATTTTGATAAAGCCAAGAAGAGTCTCAGCGATCAGATCGCTCAATCACAAGCTACGATAGTGTCCGACATAACTGCCTTGCTAGCAAAAAGCCTGGGGAAAGAAAAGGTTAAAGACGAAGTCACCCAGGAGCCAGAAGGTATCTCATCTCATAGCAAGGTTCAACCGGCGACGCTAAATTCGGCTAGAAGAGTATACATTGTCCCTGATAAGATATCTGCTAGTCTCCAAGCAGAGGCATCTGAAAACCAACCCATGAATACAGAGGTTCCGGATCTGGACTTGGTAGAGAAAATTAGATATGAAGTGGAAAAGAAATGGGAAAAAATTTCATCTCATAGAGGAAAAAGTCAAAGCCATGCAGACTGTAGAGGAACCAATGAATAATGCCATCGATCTGAGCTTAGTATCCGACCTTGTTTTACCACCGAAGTTCAAAACCCCTGATTTCGATAAGTATGATGAAACTTTGTGTCCTTCCATGCATATTACCATGTATTGCCGGAAGATGACTACCTTTGCAAAAGATGAAAAGCTCTTAATCTATTGCTTCTAAGATAGTCTGACTGGGGCAGCCATCTGGTGGTACAATCAATTAAGCCGGGTAGATATCAAGTCTTGGAAGGATCTTTCAAAAGCCTTCACAGAACAGTACAAGCATATAACAGATATGGCTCTAAATCGATTCGTGCTACAAGGTTTAAGACAGAAGCCTGATGAGAGTTTTCGTCAGTATGCTCAACGATGGCGAGATGTAGCATCTCAGGTTCGACCGTCGATTCAAGAAAGTGAAATTACTCTCATGATTGTGGATACTCTGAAGGGAGTGTTGTATGATCGTCTGGTAAGCCACCATGCCGCCAACTTTGCAGACTTAGTCATGGTGGGAGAGTGCATTGAAGATGCAGTTAAGAAGGGAAAAATAATAGATCTCTACAGCACAGTTCCTCAAAAGAAAGAAGACAACACAGCTCCTCAAAAGGAAGAAGATTCTCATGTTCACATGGTGAGTGCTCGTCCAATCAGTCAGCCCTAGGGTCGTCCTCGTAATCAGTCTTCACGATACGTGAAACCTGCAAAGGTACTTCATCATGTCCCTATGACGTACACTGAGTTGCTTCCGATGCTTATCGGAAAAAAAGCTGCTAACCCTTGTCCAGTCCAAGCCAAAAGATCCTCCATATCCGGCGGGGTACGATGCCAATGCTGTATGTGATTACCATTTGGGAAGTACGGGCCATGCAACGGAAAATTGTGGAGCTCTGAAAAATAAGGTCCAAAGTTTGATCGAAGCTGGTCATCTGAAGTTTTAAGGACAATGATAAATATGAATTTTGGGGAGATGCTGACTTCCCGGTTAGGTGTTTAACTACATTTCGTGTTTTCTCTCTTTCTTTTCAAAAGTAATGTGAAGTCAGCTTTACTGTTTTAGGCCCGAAAAGTAGTAAAGACATCTTGTAGGGGCGTATATCTGGTGAAATGATACTTCTATTCGCATATCATTTTTGTGCACATCTAGCAAACGATTTTCATTCTTTGATTCATTTCACTCATCGATAAGGGTTAGTTTTTGTTTTCACATGCATACTCATATTTTTACACATAAAATACATGTATCTAGCTATTGTGTCCTTGTATATCAATCGCATGAGGGACATTATTTTAACTTAGGTGATTGGTTTTGAGCAACCTGCATCTATTGGAAATCAAAGGCTACAGAGAAGACGAATTTGTAATTACCTTCTGAGTTATTTTTTTTGTTAATTGTTAATGACCTCACTTAAGCATAATTTAATGTACGTGGAGTAAAAAAACAATAAGCATCTCCCACGTTTAAAATGAGTAAAAGAAGAAATCCTAAGAAAAAATACTCCAATGTTCGAAGCCTGGTAATGGCATATTCAAGACCTGGTAATAGGTTTGTTCGGATAAGAGTGTGGCAATTATGGGGCACTCCTCTGAAGCGATAAGATGGCAATGCACCATCTAACAAAGAAAAAGAAGAAAAAAATAAAAAGAAAAGAAAAAGAGAGAGAAGAAAATCGCTTCATGAGTGATGGTAATATTTTCGTCTCATGACAATGCTGAGTAACTCGGGGTATTGTTTTTGCTCCATCATTATTCTCGAACCAAAAGAATGTGATGAGTTGAATTCCCCAAGAAAAAAGAAAATAAGCAAAAAATGATGATGATCTAATAGGGTCCAACCCAGTCAAAAAAAGAAAAGAGGGAGAGAGACCAAAATAACTCGGAATGTATTTTACATTTTCAGATAACAATTCAGCTTTAGAGGTCCCCTGTATGCATGACACGTTTGGGGGCAATCGCCGATAAGTTGTCTCAATGTCGTTTTTGCACTTGATACTCAGGGTATACGATTTGACGTATCACTACGGCTGTCGAGATTTTCTGATCAAGCATTAGCCAAAAAAATGTTTGTATTGTTCCAAAATTTTGCCGTTCATTTCAAAATTCAAAGAATACACGAGCAATTTGCCTCTTTACTTTAAAAAAAGATTTAAAGCCTAGAGACAGATTCGGTTCCCCATTAGAGACTTCATTTAAGTTCAAAGACAAAGATTGAACTCAGAGATGGGTTTGGGGGAGTTTGGGCATTTTAGCTCACCCCGATATTGAGACAGAGAGAGACTCTTGTTGAGCGTAATAAGTGCTACGCAAATGTGCAAGTATACACGTCGCAAGTTATAGTATAAAAGATATCGTCTCCACAGGGATTGGTGCCACTTCAAGAATCTAGTCTCTTGCACTGTAAAAAGTAAAAACACAAGTAAAGGATTATAGAAGTTTTTATCTAATAACTAATCTAGAAAGCAATTAAGTAAAAGAAAAGATGAATTCGAATGAGAGAGATAGGCTAGGTTATCGTGAGTTGAGGTGTGATAGCCGATTGGATTGTCTTGGTAAAAGAGTGCACGGGCAACTCAGTTGCCGTGGCAACTTGCACGACGGGGTTGCCGTAGCAACTAATTGATGGTTGCTTGGGCGACTAGTTGGGCAACTACTTGGGTGACTGGGCAGCAACTTCAAGGTTCGGCGGAGCGTTCTTCAATGGTTTCTTCTTATCCCTAAGTCGAAACTCTAGCTATTTGTGCATGCCTTGATAATACATCCCTGCGTGAATCAAGGGTGAACAACAACCAATCTTGCGCTCCTCTTAGCCGTTGAAATCCTTAACTTATTCCTAAGCCGGATTAATCTTCACCATCATTGGATTGAATAAAGATCATATTCATTCGTTTCTTGAATCTAACTCTCCCGATATTAGATAAATGGATGAAATCACGAGATCCTCTCCCAATTCACTCAAAACAATAATAAGAATCAAGAATGAATAAACCTTGAAATAGAAAAGTGCAAACTCTTATTACCTAAACAAAAACCAATAGTTTCTCACAATCTCAAAACACAATAACCATAGCCAAGTAAATTTAGTTCATGGCTAGGTTCCAAAGAAACACAAGATAATTAATCCCTAGCATGAACCCAATCGAACAAAGATGAAGGAAGAGGCTTGTCGAAATCCTCCTTGCCCTAGATGCTTGCCGAAAAATTCCCCTTGCTTCCTCTCTTGGGTTGTCGAAATTCCTCTTTGCTCTCTCTCCTTGAATTGTCGAAATCTCCTTGATATTTATAGGGCTAGGCCAAAGTCCTTCTTTGAGGAGGAGTTTGAGTTGGAATTAAATTATCTTTAAAGAATATAATTCTTTATTATAATTTTATTCCTATTAGAACTTCTCCTATCCTCTTGGAATTTAATTCTTCTTTAATCTCTGCATGGCAATCAAATTCCTTTGGGCTTGGACCTTGCTCCATGTCATCTTGGGCTTGTAAAATCATGAATTTCGACATCCATATTGCTTTTGGTCTTTGTCGACAAATGTCATGGCAACAACTGCTCAGCGTCTCCTTCATGCACCGCCACGGCAACTAGCTCGGCATTGCTTTGGCAAGTGATCCTGCACATACATACACAAAAACACACCAAAGCAGCATCTATTTCCACAAAAATCACCAAGTTATGTAATCAAGCTCAACAATTGAAGGAATCATGGATTAATGCATGAATGGCTAACTATGCAACTATTATGAGCCTAAGTCTAACAATAATATGAGTAAAAGGGTAAGAAAAATAGTACTTTTGAACACTTATCACACCCCCAAACTCGAACTATTGCTTGTCCTCAAGCAATGCAAACTCATAATTACCTGCAATACTTCAAATTTTCACAAACTTAGCTTTGAACTTGATTTCAATTCTCAACCGGGCACAAAGTATGATTGGCTTTTTATTTTTCAGAAAAATGATGAATTACTCGGAATCAAACTATAATGCTTGTGAGTGTGTGCGGAGTTGTGTGCAAGTTGATTTTTCGGATTCTATGCAAACAATAGGTTTTCAAATTACTTCATTGGGTTCTTTTTAACATGTTTTAACTAGAGCCAATTTCGGGCACCTCTAGTGTTTTATTTTTAGTTTTCTTAAGTTAATTTAATCGACTAGAGCCGGTTTGGGCACCTCTAGTTAACCGAAAAAATTTTAACGCCTCCTAGAGCCATTTGGGCACCTCTAGTGATCAATTTTTTTAGCATATGCTAGAGCCAATTTCGGGCACCTCTAGCATTCATCCAATTTTTATTCTAATCCCCCAATTAGTTAATTATCAACCTAAGTTTACTAGAACTCCTTAAATCAATCAAACCACAACAGTGTTTCATCAAATTTAGCATCATAGTAAAATTCTAAGTTTTTCCATGGTTATCCTAGAATAAAAATTCTATCAATTAAGTGCATTGGCAAAGTCATCATCGAATATTCATCAAATCTAAGCAATTCTTGTTCCAATTAATGGCATGGCAAGCAATTTATGTATCCTAAATGTAATGCTTAAGATTAATGTAACTAAACATGGTAATTACTAATAACAATCCCCCCAAACTCGAGTGAGGCATTGTCCTCAATGCATGCATAATAATAACGAAAAATAACAATAAAAATAAAAATGCATACGAGGACTTACTCCGAGAGTTCGTCATCGTAGATGATTAGTTTCCTTCTAGTTGGCGTCTTGACTTTCTTGCTTGAACGCAATGGTTGTTTTCTTGTTGCCGGTGGTGTCTTTAGCTTTGGTTGCCGTGGCATCTTCAGGGTTGGTTGCCGTGGCATCAGCTTGTGCATGCATGAAGTAAGTTGTCGCGGCATCTTCTTCATTGGTTGCCGGGGCAATGATCTTGGCAGTAAATTTCCTTAGCATAGTAGTTGTGAGTCTTGTTGTGAAAAAGAAAATAAAGAAACCTGAAAACTAAAGATAATGAAGAAAAAATAAAATATCTCCTAAAATTAAAAATAAAAATAAAAAGAAAAAGAAAAAGGAAATACTGAGAGGAGAGCATGCTCATGCATCTCCTAAGTTGACCACTTCCTTGTTACGTTCCACATGGGCACCATTGTAGTGCTTCAATCTTTGTCCATTAACTTTGAATTCATGGTTGTCGAGATGGACTTGATTATCACAAAGCACCATGGGAGAATGGTTTGACGACTTCAAATGGTCCCGACCATCTTGATTTCAGCTTTCCCGGGAAAAGTTTTAGCCGAGAATTGAATAGGAGAACTAGTTGCCTGGCGTGAATTGCCGTGGCAATAGTTTCTTGTCATGCCATCGCTTTGTTTTCTCCTTGTAGATTCGTGCATTGTTATAGGCGAGTGCACGAAATTCTTCTATCTCATTGAGATCCATCAAGCGCTTTTGTCCGCACTTTCCCAATCCATATTCACGGTCTTGATTGCCCAAAGTATGCCTTGTGCTCGATTTCCACCGGTAGATGACATGTTTTACCATAGACAAGCCGGAAGGGGGACATACCTAATGGTGTTTTGAATGCGGTCGATATGCCCAAAGTCGTCATCTAGTCTTAATGACCAATCCTTCCTTGAGGGATTTACAACTTTCTCGAGTATTCCCTTCAACTCCCGGTTGGAAATTTCTGCTTGTCCGTTGGTTTGTGGGTGATATGCCGTGGCGATCTTGTGTGATATGCCGAGCGTTGCAACATCTTGGCAATTAGTCTGTTGTCAAAATGCTTGCCCCGTCGCTGATAATTGCTCTCGGCATCCCAAACCTTGTAAATATGTTTTTCTCGGAATCGTTGCACGGTCTTGGAATCGTCGTTGGGAACTGCAGCCTGCTCTACCCATTTAGACACATAGTCGACGGCGAGTAAGATGTAGAGGTTGCCGAATGAAGATGGGAAAGGTCCCATAAAATCGATCCCCATACATCGAACAGTTCCACCTCGATGATGTTCGAGTGGCATCTCATGTCGCCTAGAGATATTGCCCGTCCTCCGCAACGATCACATTGCTTGTAAAAGTCTTGGGCATCTTTGTACAATGTTGGCCAATACAAACCGGATTGCAAGACTTTGGCCGCATGATACGAGTTCCTCCAAAATGTCCTCCATAGGGTGAAGAATGGCATTGCGGAGTACATTCTGTTGCTCTTCTTCGACACACATCGACGTATAACCTGATCTGCACATTGTTTAAACAAAAGAGGCTCGTCCCAAAAGTAATGCTTAGCAATATGGCGGAACCGCTTCTTCCCTTGGTGAGTAATGCCATACGGAAAAATACCACAAACAAGGAAGTTAACTAAATCTGCGTACGGGTATTGCGGGGCATGTCTTTGCCGTAGTGTCTGCTCCCAAAATTGCCGAGGCGTGCTCGTCAAAAGACTGCTGCGGCGTCGAGAGTTGCCGAGGCGTGTGCTTCCATGGTTGCCGAGCGCGTCATGGGCTGTCGAGGCGTCAAGGGTTGCCGAGGCGATTAGAATTTGTTCATCCGGAATGCATCGCATATCTCTAGATCCGCGTCCTCTTCCTATTGCGTTCCAAACGTGATAAGTGATCGCCACTTGATTTTCTGTTCCTTTCATGTCCTTAATTTCAATATCAAATTCTTGTAAAAGTAATATCCAACGAATCAAACGAGGTTTAGCATCCTTTTTAGCAAATAAGTATTTGATTGCCGAATGGTCCGTATGAACAATTACCTTTGTACCAATTAAATAGGATCGAACTTGTCAAATCGAAAACTACAGCTAGTAACTCTTTCTCCGTTGTTGTGTAATTCACTTGAGCATCGTTAAGAGTTTTACTAGCGTAGTATATCACATGGAAGGTCTTACTGCGTGCGTTGGCCTAGGACTGCTCCTACCGCAAATCACTTGCATCACACATGAGCTCAAAAGGTAGCGTCAAACTGTGGAACAACAATGGGTGCCGAGGCAAGCTTTTTTCTTTAGGGTTTCAAATGCTTGAGTGCAAGAATCATCAAAATCAAGACTTTATCCTGTTCAAGAAGATTACACAAAGGTTTAGTGATTTTAGAAAAGTTATGAATGAACCTCCTGTAAAAACCTCGCATGTCCGAGAAAACTTGAATTCCTTTAACAATTTGGTGGGGTAATCTCTCGATCACGTCCACCTTGGCTTTGTCTACTTCAATTCCTTGGATGAAATCTTATGGCGAGCATTATTCCTTCATCTACCATAAAGTGGCATTTCTCCCAATTGAGGACTAAATCCGTTTCTTCGCATCTTGCCAACACCCTCTCTAAATTGCCGAGACAGCCGTCGAAGTCATTACCAAAAACCGAAAAATCATCCATGAAGATCTCAAGGAAGTCTTCGACCATGTCTGAAAAGAGCGCCATCATGCATCTTTGGAAGGTTGTCGGGGCGTTACATAATCCGAACGGCATCCTTCGGAAGGCATAAGTACCGTATGGGCATGTGAAGGTTGTCTTTTCTTGATCTTACTCGTCTTGTGGCAATCTGATTGTAACCTGAATAACCATCAAGAAAACAAGAAAAGGGTTTACCCGCAAGACGGTCAAGCATTTGATCAATAAAGGGTAATGGGAAGTGATCTTTCATAGTGGCTTTGTTTAGCTTTCGATAGTCCATACAAACCCTCCAACCGTCACACATCTGGTTGGGATAAGTTCATTATTTTCATTGCTTACCACCGTTATATACCTCCCTTTTTCGCACACACATTGTACCGGACTTACCCACGTACTATCGGAGATAGGGTATATAATGCCTACGTCAAGCCACTTGATGATTTCTTTCATTACAACCCCTTTCATGGCATGATTCAGTCTTCTCTGGGGCCTCAATTGAAGGTTTGTGGTTATCTTCCAACAAGATCTTGTGCATGCACACCGCCGGCTAATTCCCTTCAAGTCGGCAATTGTCCACCCTATTGCCTTTTTATGTAGCTTCAACATGTTGATCAGCTTCTTTTCCTGCTCAAGGCTGTAACTTAGAGGAAATAATTACGGTGTAATGTATTATCGATCCCTAAGTATACATATTTCGATTGCTCGCAATTGTTTCAACTCAAGAATTGGTGGATTTTCGATGAGGGTTTTTCGATCTTACCTTCCTTACCGAGTAGTCCAGTGGTTCAAAGTATGTACCTGGTCGATTGACTAGCCAATTTACCTCTTCTGGTTGTTCCTCATCGACCGGTTCTTCATACTCCTCGTGTTCCTCTTGATCGGCAATGTAGTTGCCGAGGCAACTAAATTCCTCATCGAAGTTAAACTCTGCCGTGGCATGAAGTAGTTGGCATTCTTCTGGATCATCGGCATGCCTTAGTGTTTGGAACACATTTAGTTTTACCTGCTGGTCATTCACCCTCATTGTGAGTTCTCCTTTTCAACGCCGATCAAGGTTCTCCCCTGCCGCTAGGAATGGTCTCCCGAGAATGATAGGTGCATGCTCATCTCGCTTCACAATCCAAAACAATAAAGTCAATGGGAAAAATGAATTTATCAACTTTTACCAAGATGTCCTCGATTTTTCCCTCTGGATGCACATAGGATCTGTCGGCTTCATTGCAAAGATAATCATTGTAGGTCTTGCCTTCCCGATTCCTAGTTTCTGAAAAACCGATTTAGGCATCAAGTTTATGCTAGCCCCTAGGTCGCATAGTGCTTTCCCGACATAGTGATTTCCAATAGAACAGGGTATTGTGAAACTTCCGGGATCCTTCAACTTGGGCGGCATGCGATTGTGCAACATTGCCATGCATCCTTCTGTCGCGGCAACTGTTTCAAACTCTCCTAGCCTTGTTCTCTTGGACACAATGTCTTTAAGAAACTTGGCATAGTTTGGCATTTGTTCAATTGCTTCCACCAATGGCAAGTTGATGTGGACTTGCTTTAGGATATCAAGAAACTTCTTGAATTGGTATTCTTGCTTTTGTCGCTTCAATCTTTGTGGGAATGGTGGTGGAAGTCGGATATCTTCTATCCTTTCATTGGTTTGAAACCTGATTGACGGCATTGCCGGGACATCCGGGTTGCCGATCGTTATCAATCGGGGTTCTTTGCTGAGGCATGCTTATCACAAGATGCCGAGTCATCGGTTGTCGAGGCATGTTTATTGCGGTTGCGCGGCAATTCCTGGTTCAACATCCGAGACTTTGCCGCTAGGTTCGTCTTGATCTTTTGTGGAGTTTTGTTTGACGAGCGGGTTTGAACCTCTCTAAGTTGTTGGCCACTTCTGGTGGTGATTGCCTTACATTGCTCATGGCCGTTCCTCTTGCGACTTCATATCGCTAGGTAAACCTCCTTGTGGTCTAGTGTTGATTTTGAGCAAATTGTCCGACTTGATTTTCCAATGATTTGATTGCCGCCTCTTGGTTACGCAATCTCATCTCGGTCTCTGTTAATAAAAGCATCAGTTCTTTTTATGAAATTACTATTCTCACCATATAAGATTCAGTTTTCATCATAAAAGCATTTAGAGAATTTTCAAAAGAACTAGATGTTGTCGGTTTGTTGCTTTGCGGCATCCATTGCCGTGGCATATTCTCTTGGAATCCCGATGCTTGTGCATTCTGATTGTTCCGGTTTAGAGCATTGTTGGGATTACTCCATGAAAAATTCGGTGCTTCTTCCAAGCTGGATTGTATGTATTTGACATCATGTTGTTGCCCGATTGTAATTCCCACATAGAAGCTAGATTCCGGATTCTGCATACATTCAGAAGAATTATGGTTATCACCACATAACTCACAAAAAGAATCCATTACCTTGACTTCATGTGTGTTGTTTGGTTTTTGCATGTTCTGGACCATCTTGGTTAAAGCGGCCAATTGTGCCGAAATTGAATCTGATGATCCTAGTTCATGTATTGTGGCTTGCGTCTAACTCCTCCTCTTCTAGTAGATGGGAATTGATAGTCATTCTTGGCCTGTTTAAAATTTGCATTGCTTCCTCCGGCGACTTATCTAAGAGTATGCCGTTTGCCGAGGCGTCTAGCATCATCCTTGTTGGTGTATTCACGGCGTTGTAAAACATTGTTACTTGAGTCCACACCGGGAATCCGTGTAGAGGGCATTTGTGTAGAAGTTCTCTATATCGCTCCCAAGCCTCGTACATGGATTCATCATCAGCTGCGCCGAAGAAATAACGTCGTTACTGAAGCTTATCGATTAAATTTGTAGGATTAAATCTAGCAAGGAAATCACGACAAAGATCAGTCAAGATGCTATGGATCCGGCAGGAATGCTATTTAGCCATGCTTTCGCCCTATCCCTCAGTGAATAGGGGAATAATCGTAATCGTAGGACATCGGGGGTAACTCCGTGTATCTTGAACGAGTTGCAAATCTCGAGGAAAGATTTCGATGTTGTCGTGCATCTTGATTCTTTGAGCCGCCAAATTGACCTATTGTGTTGATCATATTAAACATTACCGGTTTCAACTCAAAGTGGTCGGCTTCAATTTCGGGTGCGACAACTCTGAGGTTAAGTCCATCAAGATCTTCTTCAAGATAGTCTCGAATAGTTCTGTTTAGCAAGAATCACTCCTCCTCCGCCGAACATCTTGATTAATATTGCCGTCTTGATTTGCCATTGCTTCTCTTATCCTTCGTCTAAGTCCTTGTAAGGTTCGTTCGATTTACGGATCAAAGGGATATTCAGTGAAGTCGGTCTTGCCACTGGTCATATACCAATGCAAAACCAAAGTTTGTTAGCCCTTTGAATTTTAAACAAGAAAAATAAAAAGAATGTGCAAGAAAGTAAAAACAAAGTCGCTATTGCCAATCCCGAACAGCGGCGCCAAAAACTTGTTGTGCGTAATAAGTGCTACGCAAATGTGCAAGTATACACGTCGCAAGTTATAGTATAAAAGATATCGTCTCCACGAGGATTGGTGCCACTTCAAGAATCTAGTCTCTTACCGTTAAAAGTAAAAACACAAGTAAAGGATTATAGAAGTTTTTTTATCTAATAACTAATCTAGAAAGCAATTAAGTAAAAGAAAAGATGAATTCGAATGAGAGAGATAGGCTAGGTTATCGTGAGTTGAGGTGTGATAGCGATTGGATTGTCTTGGTAAAAGAGTGCACGGGCAACTCGGTTGCCGTGGCAACTTGCTGCAACGGGGTTGCCGTAGCAACTAATTGATGGTTGCTTGGGCGACTAGTTGGGCAACTACTTGGGCGATCGGGCAGCAACTTCAAGGTTCAAAGCGGAGCGTTCTTCAATGGTTTCTTCTTATCCCTAAGTCGAAACTCTAGCTATTTGTGCATGCCTTGATAATACATCCTGCGTGAATCAAGGGTGAACAACAACCAATCTTGCGCTCCTCTTAGCCGTTGAAATCCTTAACTTATTCCTAAGCCGGATTAATCTTCACCATCATTGGATTGAATAAAGATCATATTCATTCGTTTCTTGAATCTAACTCTCCCGATATTAGATAAATGGATGAAATCACGAGATCCTCTCCCAATTCACTCATAAACAATAATAAGAATCAAGAATGAATAAACCTTGAAATAGAAAAGTGCAAACTCTTATTACCTAAACAAAAACCAATAGTTTCTCACAATCTCAAAACACAATAACCATAGCCAAGTAAATTTAGTTCATGGCTAGGGTTCCAAAAGAAAACACAAGATAATTAATCCCTAGCATGAACCCAATCGAACAAAAAAACCAAAATTTTTAAAAGGGTAAGAAAAATAGTACGTTATCAACTGATAAAATCAATTGTCCGTGAAACTTGTTTAGTTGAATCATTTCATATTTGGATTAATGGATAATTTTCTTGAAAAGAGATGATATTAAAACCATAAGGATAATTTTCTTTAAACCAACTTGACTTTAGTTGGATCCTTTCATAAGGATAATTTTTCTTAAAACCAACTTCTTTAGTTGGATCCTTTCATAAAAGATATTTTTCTTAAAACCAACTTCTTTAGTTGGATCCTTGCATAATGATGCTTTTCTTAAAACCAACTTCTTTAGTTGGATCCTTTCATAAGGATAATTTCCTTAAAACCAACTTCTTTAGTTGGATCCTTTCATAAGGATACTTTTCTTAAAACCAACTTCTTTAGTTGGATCCTTGCATAAGGATATTTTTCTTAAAACCAACTTCTTTAGTTGGATCCTTTCATAAGAATATTTTTCTTAAAACCAACTTCTTTAGTTGGATCCTTTCATAAGGATACTTTTCTTAAAACCAACTTCTTTAGTTGGATCATTTCATAAGGATACTTTTCTTAAAACCAACTTCTTTAGTTGGATCATTTCATAAGGATACTTTTCTTAAAACCAACTTCTTTAGTTGGATCCTTTCATAAGGATATTTTTCTTAAAACCAACTTCTTTAGTTGGGTTCTTTCATAAGGATACTTTTCTTAAAACCAACTTCTTTAGTTGGATCCTTTCATAAGGATATTTTTCTTAAAACCAACTTCTTTAGTTGGATCTTTGCATAAGGATGTTTTTCTTAAAATTGACTTCTTTAGTCAGATCCTTGCATAAGGATGTTTACCCCAGAAAGAAAAAGAAAAACCAACACAAAAAAAGGAAAAAAGAAAAAAAAGAGAAAAAAAGAGAGAACGAGAAAACTAAAGGGCAAAAAGAACAGAGAAAGAAGAAAAAGGGACAAAAAAAGAACAGACAAAAAAATAAAAAAATAAAAAAAGAAGAAAAATAAAAAGAGAAAAGAAAAATCAAATACAAAGGTTACATAAAGGAGAAACATACGTTTTCGAGCCCCCGGTGAAAGGCTCCATATAGGAAGAGCCCTAACTCCAGAATCTCAAAGAAGAACCAAAGGTGAAGAAGTTCTATATAAGGAGAACTTATGAGCCTGAAGATTCGGTCGAGGAAAAGCGGAGAGTTCCAGAATAACACGTGATTCTGAAGTCGTGAGCAGGGAAGTCGGATAAAAATGAGTGTTTTTGGTCTTTGTTTTGTTCTCGTTCCACAAGAACAAGCAAAGAGGGGCAACTGTAATCACTCATTTTTATCCGGTGTATAAGTATTGTGTTAGTTTAATAATTATTGTATGTATGCATATTATATGTGTATGAAATATTTGTGATGCGTGTAAGTGCATGCATATTATACATATTATGTATGTGTTAATATTTATTATAGTATATTTGTGTCATACATGTTTATGTTTTATGTATACATTGTTTGTATGTGTACATTACATGTATGATTATATGCATGTATATTAGTATGTTACATTAATTAATGTTTGCATCTGTATTCGTATGTTACACGTATGTGAGTGTGCATGTGTACGTCTGTAAGTTACCAGTTTTGAAAAAATAAAAAAAAAGACAAAAAAAGGGTTCGTGGTAATCCCTTGTTCCTTTTCTCTTACATGCATCTTTATTTTTTCGCAACCAAAAAATAAAAAAAAGGGTGAGCGTTTACCTTCACTGTCTGTTCCCTTCTTCGGTGAGAAGCCCTTGCGTGGGTGAATCGGAGTGAGATGATGGCGTTAAAAGGGGGTAGTTCGTCTTGGTTTCTTTTAAATGGAGTTTTAAAAAAACATTTTGGTTTCGTTTCTTTTAGATATAAAACAAATAAGGCTTGTTTTGACAAAAAGGGGGACCGGGTTTGGTTTTTTTAAATGAAAAATGAGCCGTTTTGGAGTTTTTTTGTTGTTTCCCCGCCGCCGGTGAACGGCTGCCGGCGATGTTAGACGAAAGCCAATGTGGCGGCACCTTATCGGAATCTGGGTTTATCCTGAATTGGTTGAATTTGGGAGTGTTGAGGTTTTAAAAAAATAAAGGAAATTGGGTGTTTATTTTAGGGTTTGAACCAAAAATGGCCAAAAGGAAGAAAAAGAATCTGATATAGCCTTTTTATAGGCGTTTTAGTTTTTAAAATGATTTAATTACCAAATAAAGGGCCCCGCGTTTTTCAATTTTTCATCTGGAGCCTGCCCCTTGGTACATTTACAAGTCTGGTCCCTCCGGCTTTTCAAAAGCTTTTAATTTAGTCATTAAATTAACCAAAATTAGTTTTTTAAAGGGGAAATTACATACTCAGTCCCACCGTGTTTTTAAAATTTTCATTTTGAGTGTGCCCCTTGGTTATATTACACAATAGGTCATTGAGAGTTTAATTCAGTTTTTAATTAAACCCCTAATTACGTCTTTGGTTGTTTTAAATTATGTTTTCGGATTTCTTTTCTTTTTTATTTTAGTCCCTCTGACGTTTTTTGTGTGTGTCTTTGTGTCCTCTATTTTTTACATGTTATGTTGCATCATATTCATCTACATGTTGTGTCTATACCATATCTATCTTGTGTTTTGTCATGGGTTTTGTTCATTTTATTTGTTCGTATTATATACGTGTTCATTTTACATGTCGTGTTTAATTTAATTTGCATACCACGTTCGTATATTAGTATGTTTTTTATTTGTTTTGCATAGTATGATACATATTAACTATTATCATGTTCGTTTTTTACGTCCATTTCTTTCTTTATGTTTTTATATGTTTTAGTCATGTTTATTCATATATTTTTTTTGTATTATCATATGTTTAGTTTAGTTTGGTTGTGATAAAATAAGTGTTAGTTTCTTTATGTTTGCCTTGTTTCCTAGGTTACATGTTAGTACGAAAATTTGTTAATTTTGTCATAACGTGTTTATATTGTGTATACATATTTTGTGTTACATATTGAATTCTAGTTTTTATGTTTACATATTATTTTGTTGATTTAGTACCACACTTTTTCATATGTATATGTCATGCATATTCTTGCATTGGTGTTTTCTTTATGTGTTTAAGCGTGTTAGATTTAATTAATTTGATTTTTGGAAGCATGTATTTGTTGCACGTTTATATTTATATTTTTGTTTTATTATTAGGAAATGTTACATTGCTTTTGTCCATACATTTTGCATTTTAATAATATTATATTTATGCTTTTACGTTTTTAATCCCACGTATTTGTAAATATCTGTTTATAATGTTTTATTTGCTAAGGTTGCATAATGGAATATAAATTGTCAATGCGGTGCCCTTTTATCCGAGCGTAAACGGGGCCAGTATCAGGCGTAGTGATGATGGTTAGGCGTCTACTCTCGGATAATGGGGCCATTTAAAATTTACTCGCACTTATAACCAAATTTTAAATTAATCGTCACTTTAATCCGGAAAATCTAATATTAATAAAAGCGGTAATTATTAAAGTACCAATTTTGGGCGGTGTGGGGGTGCTAATCCTTCCCCATCCGTAACCGACTCCCGAACCCAAAGTTTTTGAATCTCTGGTTTTATTGTGTCCGGCCTACCTAAGTGGCCGGTGGCGACTCCAATTTCTAAATAAAACGCGGTTTTCAAAACCCCCCACAGAATAAATATTTTAATACCCGAAAGATAATAAACACCTCGAAAACTCGGTTTCTTTTTAGCGACAGGGGCATCGCTACACCTTGTCATCATTCCGTTTGTAATTTAACGGTCGAGTGAACTAAAAACGTTGTAAAGTCAATTGAGTGAGCAAATTAAAATTTTTTAAAATTTAATGACCAAAATAAAAATGAGAGTAAAGTTGAATGATAAAATTTGTAATTTGCGCACGTCAAATCGTTTTCACCATCATTGATATTTGATTGGCCTTTTACATTATTTTATCAATTGGTTAGGCTAGTGTGGACCCAAAAACATCAACGCGTGTAATTTCTCCAGCTTTAGGTTTAAATTTTTTATTCCGAATGAAAAGGCCAATCATATAAAGTAAAAACGTTTCGATTTTAGAGATTAGGGTAAAATGACAAAAATTTAAGTTTAATGATTAAAATTAATGAGTTGTAGTTAAAATTTAGAGATTTGTTATAATTTAGAGTTTATATGTTAAAATTTAAATATTTAATTATATTATACTAAACTCTAACATCTAATATATAAACCTTAAATTCTAACCCTAAAATCTAAATTCTAACTATAACGCCTAAATTCTAAACCCATAAACTCAAACCCCTAACTTTTAAACCTTAAAATATAACCATAAACCAAGACATTTGTAAAAAAAAATTGTTTTTACAGCTTGTATATCGAATATAAATACATCATACAATAATATACAGTGGTAGTAGTTAAATTAAAGAATTGTATTATACACGTAAAGAAATTTTTTTAAAAAAATATGTTAATTATGTCTTAGTTTCATTGATAGTGATTATTTTATAATATTTAAAATGACGTGAATTTGACTATGTTTAAGTATGTTTAAGAATATATTATTTTTTTGGTAATATGCATGCTTGTCTTACGGTTCGTGCTTAAGTATGTTAAAGTATGAACACAACAAGTGGTCTCAGTGGAAAAGTTCAATCGCTTTGTCATCAAGGTGTGTGCATTGTTAAAGGGTTAAGAATATGTATGAGCAGATACTACCTTATAATTACCTTTAAACTATTTGAAAAATATTTAAGTATATATTATCTTTTAATTAAGGGTTTGGATACAAATTTTATCAAAATATTTTAATTATTAAAAAATAAAAAATAACTGATTTATAAATCACAATAAGTGCATTAACAAAAAAAAAATCCTTTAATATAGGTTTGCATTATGATTTTTTTTTTAAAAAAAACATTGACAGTGAAAAAAAATATTGTTGTCTTTCGATATTGCATTATTGAGGTAGATGTTGGGATTTAAGACATAACGAAGTTTTGGGTCTTCGAAGATAAAATTAATATTTTAATTTTAACTCTTTATTTTGGGTAAATGAATTTTAGTTTTTTTTTTGACAAATTAAATTAATTAATGAAAAAGTAATATTTATTTTAAGTTTTTTATAATTTTTACAAGTTTCATGTTTTATATCGTTATACAAATTTTAATTATTTAAATATATTTTTGACCTCTTTACAATTTTAAAATTTTGTAAACTTTAAATAGTTTTCTTTCTAAAAAATTTTAAGTTTTGCGCAGAAGATAAAATAAATGACATCTGGATTCGCAAAAGAAAAATAAAGTTAATGTCAGCTTAATCAGCCAGCTATTTTTTCCGTCTTTGGTTGAAAAAATTACTTTTTCGTCTTTAGTTTAATTTAACAAAAAAATTTAAAAGTTCAAATGTGTTAAGAATTTAGTATACGGCAATATAACTAAAACGATAACGACATATATCAAGACATGCACATAAGACAAGATTTAACGTGGTTCAGCATAGCCTAGCTTCACGGACGAGATAAATCTATCTACTATCAACGTAGAGAACCAGAAGAGTACAAGTACATGATAACTCATGTAATTTTAAAACCCGGTTTACAAATCCCATAACTCGGTGGAACCAAAACACTATTCCCAACATCCCTACAATACCCATCTCTACAATGTAGGTACAATAGTTGTAGAGAACCTAAAAGTGGTTACATCTATCAAGAGTAATTCCCCTCTATATCATTCTCTCATAATTCAAAAGGTTACACATAGTCTATATTTATAGACCCAAATACTTGGTCACCAAGAAACCTTATTCAATAAGATCTCCTATTTAAAATAGATATTTACTCATTAAAGTAAATCCTAATTACCAAGTATTCTTCAACCACTAGAATTACAATAAAACCCAACTTAATTACCAATTAGAATTTGAGTCAAAATATAACAAAATGTAAAAAATTTGAAAAAGTTTAAGAGTTAAAATATCTTTTTAAAAAGGTTAGGAATATTATTAAACCATGATTTAATTATAGGTAGGATCCATGTTAATAATTGGCTTCTTAATCTCATGTTTGTTTTTTTGAATATACTGGTGTGATTATAATGTGGTATCTGTTTAATTTTTTTAGTTCTTTAATAACACGCGCACACCGTGCACACGCAGTGCTTGAACCCGGGTCACTTGGATAAAATACATCATCATTTACTACTGGGACCACTCTATAGGGTCTAATCTCTTGTTTGTTTGGTTAGAGAATATTACGGTAATTTACATTTCAGATAATTTAATTTAATCAAATTATCACAAACATTTAATTTAATCAAATTACATTATCCATTTATCCATCATTTATTATTTATAAATTAAATCGTTTATATTGACAATGTTGAATAATTATAATGTAAAAAATTGAAATTGACACTTTTATTTAACATAATTTTCACATATTACCAATAAATAATGTTTAATTGACAATTTAAATAATTTTTGTTAGAATTTATAAAAATTTTAAATATTTTTCTTTTAATTTATTTAAATGAAATGTTTCAGAAAAATTTTATAGAAAAAATTAATTATTAATTAAACATTATTTAATGATAATATGTGAAAAATATGTTAAACACAAGTGTCAATTTTAGTTTTTTACATTAGAAGCTTTTAACATTGTCAATATAAGTGACTTTATTTATAAATAATAAAAATTGAATGATGTAATTTGATTGAGTTAACGTTTTATGATGTAAAAGATAGGTTTTCTCTGGCGTGCCGCCGCCCTGTTCACCTTGATCGGTGATTGTTTTTATCGGCGATTCAATTATCTTTGCATCTAGTGTTAATCATAATCACTTGAAAAATCAGTAGGTTCTTTAGAGTGTTGTTTCTGTTTAGGTGTTCATGCATCTGAATTTGAAAGATATTGCACGCAAGGTGTATGACAAAATTCGAAAGAAAAATGAGTTCATCGGCTAGGGGTTCAGTTCCGGAGTGGCGATCTGGCGTTGGCAGTCGGCGGGTCTGGACACTCTTTGTGTCGAATACCCCTCCTCGAATGCATTGGAAAGGTGTTTGGCAAGCTTTCGATCGCCATAGAATGGTTGTAGATGTGTTTATTCCTACGAAGAGGTCAAAAGAGGGAAGGAGATTTGGTTTTGTTCGTATGAATTCTGAACAAGATGTTTTACGAGTGATTGAGTGTTTGGATGGTTTTCGACTGTATCGTTCGAGAGTGAGTATTTCTATGGCGAAGCATGATGTGTGAGACCATTTTTTGAGGCGTAAACGAAGGCCTGATCGTGATAGCGATACTAGAATTCATCGAAGGGGAAGCCTATTGAGAGGAGTGATGTGCAAGACCATCGACAAGTTCACATAGGGACTGAGCGACGGTCAATTACGGGGGAAATAGATGCGTAGAAAGTGGAATTATTGACCAAATGCGCAATTGGTTAGTGTATTGATCCCATGCCGATAGAGAATTTAGCGACGGGGTTAAAGTTGGAAGGAATTCGCGGCTTTCATTTGATGAAGATTGTAGGCGATATGTTCTTGTTAATGTTTGATAATATTCTTAAAAGAACTGAGGTGTTAAAGTCTAAAAAATTGTTTCGATAATTTTCTAAATGCATCGAATGGTCGCCGTCAATAGAAATTGGTGCTCGTCATGTCTGGATAGCAATTAGTGGTTTGCCTATACACTTATGGTCGAGGGGGACTTTTAGCAATGTAGGAAACCTTTGGGGAAGGTTAGTACGAGTCGATAGATCGATGGAAGAGCCCGCATCTTTTGAACGAGCTAGAATTTTACTAGAGACACAACAGTTCAATAGAATTGAAGAGTGTGTGGATGTATTGGTTGGGGGCCAGAAGTTTTGCATTAAGGTTATGGAATATGATGCCATTGTACGGTTTCAGGGTTCTAACAACGAGGTGATGTCATCCGGTGGGGATGAGGCTGATAGTGAGCATCACGAGGGTAGATAGTCATATAAAGATCAGTTATGTTCACCACAAGAGGGAGTGCAACGTTCTAGGGATCAACAATAGCATTTGGTCATACGAGAATCACCAATATGACGATCTAATTAGCTTTGGAATGAGGAATATCAAGGGGATGAGCGGGTGATTAAGATGCGACAAGTGACAGAGGATCGAATGATTGATGAGGAGGTGGGAATGGTACAACGATGTGAGTTGTCTACGCAGGGGCTGGAACATTTGGTGGGGCTAGAGGAGATGGGATTAGTCGAGTGCCCAGTTGATTTTCAGTCATTAATTTGGAGGCCGGGGAGACTGAGCCCATTTCTATTCATTATGAGGTACCTGTGGAGCCTATCGAAAACCTAGAGGTTGTGCATTCCATGAGGGATAATTCAGTATCTAATTTTATTCTAAATTCAGTTTCATCTGTGGAACAAGAGGCGCTGACGATACTGCGGAAAAGGGGCAATGGTAAGCGGGGTCGGCCTCGTAAGAAAATGGATAAGGGGGCTTCATTTGCTACTGAACCTCTTACGGATTCGAACTTTCAAGTTTGGCAGCAGGCAATCCTTCAAGAAGCTGAAGCTACGATAAGGTTGGGTAAATTGGTAGGTGTACAAGCTATCGGACGTGAAAAAGACATCATAAATGATATTTCGCGGGTTATAGCTGGTCATGGGGTGATGTGAAGTGCGCAATGTGGTTCAGAGTTATGTGTTAGTTCTTTTTGGTTCGCAAGTGGTGTAGGTATGAGCTTGTGGCGAGGTGTTTTGAATAATGTTTATATTGGGTGGTGTGTGGCTTTAGTTTGGTTGTTTCCAGCAGGTTGAGGCTCGTGATGTTCAAATAAAAGGAGGATGTATGTTTGGATTGTTGCATTGGATTCTCGCATTGCTCTTGGATGGGTGTCACGATTCTATGTTGTGTTATGTTGCTTAGTTGGTTTTGTCAGTTTGTTGGTATTGCTTCTGGTGTTTGTCCCTTGTTTTTGTAGTCGTCATGTGTACTCATTTCCTCCGACTAGGATTAGGGGGTTTTAATGAGGCACATGACGATTGTTTGTGTATGATTCCCTGCAATGAAATCATATTTACTGAGCAAAAAAAGAAAGAAAGTGAAAGTTAAGTGTGGTGATCTAAAATGTAAATTACTCGAGGATATCAATGTAAATTGCGAAAATGTTTACAATTATGTACAACAAAATTATACTTACAACAACCGGTTGGTCTAGTGAGATGAAATATTAGATTTCTTGAGTAAGGTTAGATGTTCGAGTCTTAGCGTTTTGAATGAAGCAAATTAGGTTGGGAGAGTCGTCCTATAATGGACCTTTATGGAATTAATCAGTCAATGAGTTGAATATCGATGATTATACAAAATAAATTTTCATTTTCAAAAATAAATAATGTCAATCCAATATTATGATTATAGAGTTCCGTATAGAACTTTTAGCTTTATATTAAATTTGCATTATTTTAAGCATGACATTAAGATTTTAGAATACAAAAATAACATAAATAAATATTTTTATAATTATCTTAAGGTGATTATAAGGTTGTATCCGTTTATACTTTTTTAACCCTTTAATAAGGCACACACCTTACAGACAAAGTTAATTGAACCCGGATCTCTTAGGAAAAAAACTTCATCATCTTTTCTACTGAAATTACTCGTTGGGTTCGATAAACATTAAGATCTATTTAAAAAGAATTATTGTAAGTTTCATAATATATGTTATCGCGAAATAATTATGAAAAGACATAATTAAAAAATGGCAAAAATGCATCATAATTTATAAAAAAATAAATTGCTTGAATATCAAATTTTATATATGTATGTCATATATTGAATTGGATAATAACATGAAGAAGATACAAATACCACGTACATAAACAAACTAACTGAATTGAGAAAAACTTTATACATTGTAATAAGATATATGAATATCCAAAAGTTTAAAAATGTCATGAGTCATTATTGTTTTCCAAACTTTAAAACTTAATCCATATATTTTGAATTTTGCGACATTGAATGCATGTAAGTTTTTTATTTGAAAATTTTGGTTTCTCCCGTAATTTTATTAATACAAAGTTTTAATCATCAACGTTTGCAGTTTTTTAATGTTCAAATTGACAAAATTGTGGACTTAGAAGACTAAAAAAATTATTTTGCCTTTTTTTTATAAATTCTAGGTTAGCAATTAATAGTAAAATTAAACAGAAGTTAGTGGAGAGTCTAACCTTTTCAAAAAAACAAATGGTACGATGACTAAATGTCAAGAATTTAAAGTATGATAACTAATTTTATATTTTGAAGTAGTGCAAGGACCTTTGGAATATTTAAACTATCTGTATACATAGACGTGTATGTTATAAATTTATATTTTTTTAAAAGTCTTATGATGACACTTTATAGATAAAATTATTTGAATCTATATATCTTAAAATGAATATTATTTTTTTTGGATAAATGGTAGATTCGTATGTATCCAGGAAGCAGAATCTGCTACAAAGAACGTTTACAATCAAAGTAAATAGGGGTAAGTACTACTGTATCCCCAAGCTGTACATAAGTGACTAATATATCTATCAGACCTATCTATACGGAATCTGTACAGTTTAATGCCAATTGTGCTCTGTATATGCCCAAAAATATTATCACTCGAATGTGTGGTGTTCCTGAATAATCTGTGGTTACATTCCTGCCATATGTAGTATAGTAATCACGTCTGCGACAGTCTCAGAATATGAGCCAAAAGAGATTTCCCCTTACAATTGTCAACAATCCATTGCAGTCTATCATCCCAGCAAAGAAAGTTTGGGGTGTGAATGTCGCACGTTTGGACAACTTTCTGCCACACCCTGCATGTGAACAAGCAGTCCAAGAATAAATGATTCATGCTCTCAGGTAAGATCCGCAGAGCAAGCAAGCACCATCAGTATCCATACCCCATCGACTCAATCAATCCTTTGTTGGTAGTTTGTCTAAAACCACCATCCAAGAAATGACAGAAAGTTTTGGAATGTGTTTTGGAAACCAAATGACTTTCTCCCACGGAACCTTAGGGCGTTTGTCCCTCACATTGTCCCAAATCCACCTAGTGTTCACCTGTGACCAATTAGTTGAATCAAATAAGGCCAATGCTTCATTTCGAAGCTTGAGGAGCTTCCGCAAAGTCCAACTAAAGTGGAATTTGATTGTGAGTCCGAAATCCTCACCTTTCAGCATGTACTCCTTGATCCATGCAACCCACAAAGATCCATCATCTGGCAGAATATGCTTAACGAGGACTACAAGTTTTGTTCTAACTGCGCAGATTTTTTACCCAAGCCCTCTTCAGATTTAAGGAGGCAGACTTGTTGCCATCCAACTCTAGCACCAGTGGTTGGGGTATTGCCCCCTTTCCAGAAGAAGCGCATACATAGTTGTTCTATTTTTGTAGTGACACATTTGGGAATAATAAGTTGCCTGCTCCAGTAGCTGAAAATGCTTACCAAAACCGTCTTGATTAGCTGCAGCCTTCCATCGTAGCTTAATTTTCGGTGAGATCAAGCAGAGAGTTTGTCTTTGATTTTGTCCAATAGGGGAAGACAGTCCTTTTCTGACAATTTCCTAGTTACCAGAGGCACGCCAAGGTATCTAACAAGGAGTGTACCAAGTTTGAAACCCTGAGCTTTGAATAGAGGCGAGGGTGTCTGCATCAACTCCACTTGCAAATAGCTCTGTCTTTTCAGCATTTAATTTTAGCCCGGACATGCGATAAAAAAGAATATTATTTTTTTCACTGGACAACTTGTTCATAAATTTGTATTTTAAAACCAAACAATACTAATCATTGCATCTAGAACTAGAAAATGTGATAAGTGAAATGTGGTAATATATATAGGTAAATAGTTGATACACTGGTGGCCTTAGTCTTAGGGTTGAGGGACGTAGTTTAGGGTGTATGATTTAGAGGTTTAAGTGTATGGATTTTGAATTTAGCGATAGTGGTTGAAATTTACAGTTTTGAGTTATAATTTAGGGTTTATAAATTAAAACCTAAATTCTCACCATATTACCCTAAAAACTAAACCCTAACCTTTAAACCCTAAATTCTAACCATTATCCCTAAATTTTAAATCCCTACACCTAAACCCCTAAACCCTACACCCTAAAGTAAGCCCCTAAACCCTAAAACTAAGACGTATGTAGAAACTTTTAGTTTTCACCGCTAGTGTATAGGATAATAATATATATATATATATATATATATATATATATTAATTTTGTAACTCTTTACACTTGAGAATAATTTTAAATTCTAGACTTAAGGGTGTAGGAAGCCTTTGAGCTTTTGAAAAAAATCAATTAAGTTCTTGAATTTTTTTGACCCAATTAAGCCCTTAAACCAAAAAATTTAATCAATTAAGCCCTTGAACTAACAAATTGAATCAATTAAGCCTTTTGATCAATTTTGACAATTAAATCTTAACAGATTTTTTATTTGTTGGTGCAGTGCGTTGTGTCACAATATATCTGCTTGATATTTTCATAACTTATTTTACTTATATTTTAAAAATATTAAAATTTTTAAAAGACTTATGAAATTTATAAAAAAATTTGAAAAAAAATCTGTAAATGTAACATGATAGAACTATAATTTATCATGTGACAGTAATATCTAGAGAAAAAAACTATCAGTATTTAATGGTCAAAATTGGGGTGTAAAAAAAGTTCATGACCTATTGTTTTTTCAAGAGTTCAAGTGCTTCTTACACTCACTCTGGGCCTAAATTCTATATTCGAACGGTCTGCAATTGAGGTTGGATTTTCCAAATCCATGCTAAATCAATTACCCTGATATGTAATTACTATTATGCTTCATTGTTGTTCACTGTGAGAAAGCACACATTGGTGCAGGAGAAGGTGACCGACGGTGGAGTGTAAGGAAAGAGGTGAAGAACATTAAGATTTAGTTTTATCAAAAGGTTCACAAAGGTTTTTTTTGTTTAACCACGGTATGTGACTTATTGGCCTACTAATCTATATGTTTTTATGTTTCAATCAATAGCTTGGAATCTCCGGTGCACTGGAGACTCTATGTGGGCAAGCTTATGGAGCTGAACAATATCAAAAGATCGGAGCTTACACCTACTGTTCAATACTTTCCCTCCTTCTGATCTGTATTCCGATGTGCGTATTTTGGATATACATGGACAAACTGTTAGTATTATTGGGTCAAAACCCTGAAATCGCAATGGAAGCTGGCAGATATGCAATCTGGCTCATACCTGCATTGCTTGCTTACCTGATTCTCCGGTCATTGATTCGATATCTTCAGTGTCAAAGCTTGATTCTTCCTATGTTTGTGAGCTCTTCTGCGGCTGTACTTCTCCATATACCTCTTTGTTGGATTCTAACATACAAAACAAGCATGGGATTGACTGGAGCGGCTTTATCAACCGGTGTAGCTCTCTGGTTTAATGTCGTATTGCTTGTCATCTACATGAGGTACTCTTCAACATGTGAGATGTCTCGTGCTTTCGTCTTCAAAGACGTTTTTTCATGCGTCAAAGAGTTCTTTAGCCATGGAATCCCTTCTGCAGTAATGATTTGGTAATGTAATAACCTTCTTGCTTAAAATAATTTGTAGGGTGTTCATTATTCGGTTCTAACTGAATAATTGAACTTATTTCTTTGGTTCGGTTATTGGTTAATTTGGCAACCTGTTAATTCTGTAGTCTTGAATGGTGGTCATTTGAGCTGCTTATACTGCTATCGGGACTTTTACCGGATTCAATGCTTGAAACATCGGTTCTTTCGATATGGTAAGCATCTAAACCTGTAGTAATTTAGTGTTTTAGAACTTCAGTTCAGTTATTAGTCTTAAATGCTAACCTGTAGTAATTTAGTGTTTTAGAACTTCAGTTCAGTTATTAGTCTTAAACGCTAATTATGTCTCTTGACTTGTGCAATGTTAGAGCGTGACAATCACCGGATTACATTTCTTTGTACCGTATGGGATCAGCGCTGCTGCAAGGTAAATTCCATAACCTTTCATCCTATGAAACTGTCTATTATGGAGTATTAATTAGCTATAAATATATATGATCTAAAATGCATGGAATTTATGATGAGTAATCCTGGCAGCACGAGGGTTTCGAATGAATTAGGAGCCGGAAATCCAGAAGCAGCTCGACCTTCTGTAATTGTTGCAACGGTAATCGGATTAACCGAGCCAATCATTGTGGTCATCGTCTTATTTTCTTGTCGCCACGTCTTTGGATACATATTTAGCAATGAAGAGGCAGTCGTCAATTATATTGCACAAATGATTCCTCTGCTTTGCATTTCAGTTTTCATGGACAGCTTACAAGCTGTACTCTCTGGTCAGTTTCCCTTCCCTGCTTTGGCACAAAGAAGAAATGCATGCATCGAATACAACACTTGCAACACAACAACACTGCAATTTACAGTGATCTAGACTATGGGTTTTTATGGGAGTTTTGTGTTGATGATTAGGTGTTGCAAGAGGAACTGGGTGGCAGCATATCGGTGCCTATGTGAATCTGGGGGCATATTACCTAGTGGGAATTCCGGTAGCTGCTCTGTTGTGTTTTATTGCAAATTTGAAAGGGAAGGGGCTTTGGACCGGGATCGTGGCCGGTACTACTGTTCAGGCATTGGTGCTTGCTATCGTCACTGCCTCTACAAATTGGCACAAACAGCTAACTTTTCATCTGTTATTATAATTCAACTACTAAACAATAGATCCTTGACAATGTATATGGGGAAATGACAGGCAAGCAATGCGAGGGAAAGAATGCTCGAGGAGCCGATGCAGCAAATAATGGAGCAGCTTGAAGGAGCTCATGAACAAGGCAAAGTGCCTCTCTAAATTAGACTTCGGTTTTTGTTTTGTAGAGTGTTTGAATTTTTTAAAAGATACATTTTTAAATCTGTATCGTTTGCATCATTTTGATTAATAATTTTAGTGACAATTTGTAATCACTCATTTTTATACGGTTTGTAAATATTGTTAACATATTAGTATAATAATTAATAAGGTATTATTATTGCATGTATACTTTACTATATATGTGATTAATGTGTATAAAATATGTGTGTAATATGTGTAAGCGCATGCATATTATACATACTATGTACGGTGTATGTGTGTCACATGCCACGTACGTTTTAATAGTTTATATATGTAATAATGTGTATTTGGTTATATTTATTTTGTGTGTATAAGATGCATGTATATATGTGCTTGGGTGTATGTGATATATATGTGGTTTGCATGTGCATGTACTATGTATGTTTGTAGTATATATAATGTGTATATTAATTAGATGTGTGAGCAAATATATGTATGTGTATTTGAATGTTATATGATAAATACGTTAATTTGCATGTATGATTGTATGTACATAAAGTATATGTGTATATGTTATTATTATTATTATTATTATTATTATTATTATTATTACTATTACTATTACTATTACTATTACTATTGGGTTTAAATTAAAAAAAACAAACACATATCTAAAATATAAAACCCGTTTATAATAACAGTCCAAGTCTACATGATGTTACAAAAACCCAAAAAATATAACATGGTTTACAAGGCCCATCTAGCCCAAAACTCTGAGCCCTATCAGACATCTAACCCTAATTATTTTGGGTATTTTTGCGCAGCTGATCCAGAACCGTTGGATCAAGCGTTGATCCAACGGTCGTGATTGAAGGGAGATGCCCATCCAGATGTCGCATGAAGGCCACGCTCGGGCCTGCCAGCTCCCCACGTGCGCGTATGTCGCACGCGCGAGACTCCTCGGATTCCCCAGAGGCCACGTGTCGTCATCTCGCAAGGTCTCCCACCCCAAGATCAGATCCTGGCCCCCCATACAGCAAAGCATCCCAGCCGTTGGATCAGATCAGATCCAACGGTCGAGAACGGATCTGGGCGAATGGTCACCTCTACCATGCCGGCCCTCAACCACCATGCCAGGGATATCACCAAAAACAAAGAAAACCATATCTGTCAGTTACCAAATCGGATAAGATAATATATGTGTATTTTTTGTACTTTATTTTCTACCAAATATGATCAAAAAAGAAAGATATATGGAAATCAACCAAAAATTGTAAGGGGGTCTTATCAATCAGTCGATTTAAAAAAAACACAAAGGAATACAAAGAGTTTCAGTGGTAACTTTCTGTTTTCTTGCTCTCCTTCATTTCATGCATGTAAAATAAATGATCTGAAAAAGCCAAAAGAGAAGTTCTTTTACCTTTGTCGTGTGTGTTTAACCGGCGATGAACCAATGGTTGAGCCATGTTTTTCCATTCGAAATAATAGTAGAGGTTTTTGTGGAGTTCTAAAAGGGGTCTCTGTTTTTTTTAGTATTACGTTGTTGAACCACCGCGGTCTAGGATGGCTTGAGGTGGCTAAACAGCCGAACCTCGCCTGAGACCGTCAGTTTAAGTTTTCTGGGGTGGTTATTTTCTAGAAACGGGGAAAGGAGATAGCTCTCTCTCCCTTTAGGATTTTAAAAAATGAAAAAAATGAAGTAGGGGGCTGATATGTTGGTTTTATAGACCAAAAAATAAAACCTTTAGGGTAAATAACGTCATAAGTCCCCCCGTATTCTGGGAATTTTCGTTTCTGTCTTGCCGCATGGGATATTTGTAGCCCTAGTCCCTCTCATTTCCTGAAATATTTCAATTTAGCCCTCGAATAAACTGAATTCAGATTTTGAATGGTTTAATTACCCCACAGGTCATTCCGTGTTTTCAAACTTTGCACTTTGAGCTTACCCCTTGGTCATATTGCATATACAGTCCATGCAAGTCTGTTCCAGTTTTTAATTAAATCCACGAATGTGTTTTTCGTTTATTTAATTTTTGCTTCACGATTTTTCTTTTGTTGCATTTTGGACCCTTCTCATGTTTGAATGTTTGTGTCATTTAATTTCTATCACATGTTGTCAGCAAGTTCATTTTGTTTATACATGTACTAATATCACGTTTATCTGCGTATTTTGGGTTGTGCCTTCTACGTTGTTTATTTTGTTTGCTCGTATTATACATGTTCATTTGGTATGTTTAGTTGACTTGTACTTACCGTGTTTGTATCTTAGCATGTATGGGTTGCTCACTTTATTTTCAGTTTACATGTTGGTACGTTTTTGTTTGCTAAGTTTATTTCTGATATTATGCTTTTTGTGTTTTAATTCGTTCGTTCATCGTAAGTAGGTTTGTTTTAGATATTGTTTTAGTTCGTTGTACATCATGTTTTTATGTACCTACATGGATATTCGTATCTTCGTTTTTTAGGATATATGTTAGTGTGTTTCTTGGTGCTATAGAAATGTCGTGTTTTTAGTCTATGCATATAAATTGTGTCGTATGTCAAATATCAAGCATTAGTTTTATTCTAGCATGTTTTTAGTATCATACAATGCCACGTATATGTTATCCATATTTTAATTGTATTCTTTCTTAATGCGTTCAAGCATGTTGAGGTTAATGAATTCGGTTTTGGAAGCATGTTTTTTATCTTGTTCGTGTTTGATTTGTTTTTATCATGCTTTGTCTTTTTACCCGTGTATTTTATTATTTGTTGTTTAATTTTGTAATATGCATGTTTTTATATTTTAGTATCATGTTAATGCCATTGTACGTTCTATGTTTTATTTTCTAAGATTGTATATCGAGATATATAAACTGCCAATGCGGTGCCCTTTTATCCGGGCGTAAACGGGGCCAGTATCAGGCGTAGTGATAGTGGTTGGGCGTTTACTCTCGGATAACAGGGCCTTTAAAATTTACCCGCACTCATAACCAAATTTTAAATTAATCGTTACTTTAATCCATAAATTTTAATTTTAATAAAGCGGTAATTATTAAAGTACCAATTTTGGGCGGTGTGGGGGTGTTAATCCTTCCCCATCCGTAACCGACTCCCGAACCCCAACAGCTTTCAAATCTCTGGTTTTATGGTGTTCGGCCTACCTAAGTGTCCTGTGAGGACTCCTCCATTTTTTAAATAAAATACGGTATTAAAAATCCCTACGAAATAAACATTTTTTCCGAAATACAACAAATACCTCGAAAACACAGTTTTTTTTAGTGAAGATGGGACATCGCTACAGATGGCGACTCCGCTGGGGACTATTTTTGTTTTTTCAAAAACAAAATGAGAGTCAAGCTTTTTCAAATAATTACCGCTTTATTAGTATTAGAAGTTCCGGATTAAAGCAACTATTAAATTAAAATTTGGTTATAAGTGCGCGTCTATTTTAACGCGTTTAAAATTTGGCATATAAACCCGTTTTTTAAGTGGGGGAAAACGCTAATGCTTTCGTGGAGATATCGTTCTCCCGTGTAGGCCTAGCAAGTACCTTCAGGGCTCGAGTACCTTATGCTTTCGTAAGGATATCGTTCCTTCGTTCAGGCATAAGCGAATTGGTCCCTCTGAATTGAACCCGATTGAAAGGAGCCTATAATGGGTGATGATCAGGGGCCTTTCTACTCTTAGTAGAGGACAACAAGGACAATTCGGGTACCTCCTAGAACCAAAACTGCATGTAGAGAACACATAGAAACTCACCCTGTTAGATCCGTGCGGATAACCTTAGGTGTCTTAGACGGGATATAAATAGGATTGCTTTATTTGTTTATCGCATTTAATTTGCCCTTTTTATTGTGTACTTATTGTTTTTTTTCCGGTACTGACTTGTTTCCTTTTTGTTTTGCTTTGGTATATATCATCGCATTCGCATTACATAGGGTATTGATTACCGAGTGGTTTCTCCCATAATAGAAGATTGTTCATGATGGACCAAAGGTTCTTTGACCTGAAGGAATAAGGTCCAGTTCCAGAGTTTCATCCCGATACTAGGCCAGGGACAGCAGAAGAAGGATCGTTCAGGGACTCAAGAACAGATTCGGTAAGCAATGTCAGTTCTGGTAACAAGCAAGCTGAAATACAAGAACTAAAGAAGCAGATATCCGAGATGATGGACCAGATGAATGCTATGATGAAAGGCAAGCAGCATGTCAAACTCAGAAAAGATTCGATCGAGGATCAGAATATGGTACAGAATGGTCAGAATGTCGAGACAGACAACACCGTTAAATACGACAAATCGAATCCCTTTGTGATCAATCTCAAGAAGCAGACAAGCAGCATATCTGGGGTAGATACCAAGGGAACAAAAGCAAGACCAGGGGAAGCTCGAGAATCCAATGACATCAGAAGGCATTATCCTATACCCATGAGATACACCGAGTTACTTTCGTTGCTTGTCAAAAGGAACCTTATCGTACCAGTGAAGTCTGTACCAAGGAAACCTCCTTATCTAAAGGGTCACAACGGTCATGTCTGGTGCAGCTACCACATAGAAGATTCGAGTCATCACACTGAGAATTGTAGAGCCCTGAAGGACAGAATTCAAGATCTTATCAGAATGAGAGTTTTAGGTTTTGAAAACGGACAATCCTGATTCTACAGCGAGCCAGTCGTTGCTCTAGGGGCAAAGTCGAATGAGGGTCAATGCCCAGCCCAAGGTTTGGGTAATACAGAAGTGGGTCACTCAAGCGGGATAAATTTAGGAGTCAAGAATAAAAGCGTCTCAGAAGATGAACTTGCACGTAAGTACGGCCAGCTCGAGCATGAGAGGCACGATCTGAGCATGAAATTGAAGGGTGTACAAGACGAGTACCAGAAGCTGCACTTTGAATTCAAGAATGCCGATCTGGGTGACACCGTTGAAGAGTGAATCGATGGTATGATTCAGCTGAGGAACGGTTCGGAACACTGGAAGCAGAAATGCAAGAATAGTAAGAATAAAGTCAGATCATTATCACAGAAGATGAAAGAAGCTGAGAGCCAACGCGACATCCTCGAAAATGAGTTGGAAAGCAGTCTGGCCATGGACAATATCCTGAAATCAAGTCTGCAGCAGGAAAGGGATGAATCACAAGCGTTTCAAATGGAAAACGCAGTACTCAAAGATCAGATAGTGAGTCTCAAGACTTCTTTACGTACCAGTGAGATTCGTGCTGAGGCAGTGACCGTCAAGCTACAAAAAGCCGAGCAAACAAAACAGGAAAAAGACCGAGACATGAAGATCATTATGACTCAAGCCCGACAAGTAGCTCAACAGGTAGCAGACTTAGCCGATGCAACAGAACCGATAAGCCAGAATATGGATCCAGCGTTGGACCGCGCAGGAAAGCGGACAGGACTATTAAATGAGATCAAGAAATTAGGTGCTAGGGCTCACCGCTATCTGTAAACCTCTAATACCGGATGTACTGAAACCTTTTGGTCTAAATGAAAGATGTCCTATAGGGACAAATCACTTGCGGAATCAATGCCTTATTGCATTCATGCATTGCATTTGCATCACGTCCTTTGCATTGTTTAATAATTTTATCATCCCATGGCACTTCATCATTTAATGCTTGGGGTTCGATGGTAGAATTAGTTGGAAAATGGAACGAACCGAAGAGTCGAGGCTTGACCAGCTAGAAGGAATAATCGATAAAGAGCTGAAGAAGAAGGAAAAGATAAATGTTTTTAATACGAGGGAACTCTGCCTAGTTCCTGATTTGGTCATTCCTTCAGACTTCAAGGTTCCGAGATTTGCGCAGTATGACGGAACTAGCTGCCCGAAGATTCACTTAACCATGTTCTGTAGAAAAATAGAGGGATACATGAAGAATGAAGAGTTGTTGATCCACCACTTCCACGATAGCCTGACGGGACCTGCAGCAGTGTGGTATAACCGTTTGAATAGAAACCAAGTTAGATCATGGGGTGACCTCGCTAATGCCTTCTTGAGTCAATACATATATGTTTTAGATTTAGCGCACTGTCGTCAGTTTCTTCAGAATGAGAAAATGAGACCAAATGAAAGCTTCAGGGAATATGCACTAAGGTGGCGATGTTTGGCGACCCAAATTCAGCCTCCTATATCGGAAGAAGAGTTGACTCCCTTGTTCCATGCAACGCTTCTCTTCCCTTTTTTCATGTGATGTTAGAGAAATCGAGAAACAGCTTTGAAGATTTCCTGACGATTGGAGAAAGGATATAATACGCAATCAAAGAAGAAAAGTTGGGGTCTAAGTCCAATGACCAAATCGAAGATAAGATAGATCAATACGGAGAGGTCAATGAGTGGCATCTCTAGGGTTCGCATGGCCGTAAAAGAAGAAAACTGACTGACACATCGGGGTCATCAAGGAAAATTCCTCCGACGAGCACAATTTTGGAAGTTTTCAGAATATCTATCTCAGACATATGGCCTCATTTGGTAGAGGGTCACTATCTTGCTCCTAGGCCGATGAAGATTGCACCTGATCTGTCTGCCCATAGTTTTGACTCGAGTAGCACATGCGAATTCCACATAGGGGCACCGGGACATCCCACCAGAAAATGTAGACCTTTATTGGAGGAAATCAAGAAGCTGGTCAATGATGGAACTGTGACACAAGAGCTGATCCAACAGTGGATGACCAAGGATGAGGGGCAAGTCTGAATAGTGCTGAGGAAGCTAGAGATATCTCTACATTAAAAGACTTCCCTGAAGTAATACAAGGAATCAACTTGACCACCTGTAGCCCACATGTGGTAAAGATCTTTTGTGAATGGGCATGTTTGTTGATTTTTATTCCAATGAAGAACACATTTCGCTTAACATATAATGTTCTTGAAAGCACTTAGATGTATATTTTCTCGTCGTTGTAGGACACTGGATATCAATTGCAAGATGTGACATTAGATGGATGTTGTGACAATGATGAGGTGTGATCTTCCCTACCAGACTCTGGTCAGCAAAGTGAGATTACTACTCTTTCGATGATGTTGAAGGACGAAAAAGCTCCAAATGTCAACCATGTATAGTTGCTTGAAATTGAAACTCTAGGCATAATCTTCTAGGTAGTAAAGAAAAAAACAAGAAATAAAAAGGGGAAAAAAGGGAAAAGAAAGAAAAGAGAAAAAAAGAGAGAAAAGAATAATAAAAAGCACTCCTATGTTCGAAACCTGGTAATAGGCTTGTTCGGATAAGAGTGTGGGAATTTTGGGGCACTCCGCTGAAGCGATAAGGTGGAGATACATCATCCAATTCAAGAAACCTTAGCTTCATGAGTGATGGTAATATTTTCAAATCGTGACTATGCCGAGTAACTTGGGGCAATGTTGTTTGCTCCATCGTTGTCCTCAAGACAAATGACTGTGACGAATTGATTTTCTCAAATAATGATAAAAGCGTAAAAAATAAAAAAGAAGAAAAAAGAAGAAAAAAAGGAAAAGAAAAATAAGAAAAAAATGAGAAAATGAAGAAAAAATTGAAAAAGAAAAATGAGGAGAAAGGAAGAGAAAAGAAAAGAGAGAGAAAATAGATGATGGCATAGGTAAAATTAAAACTCACACAACCTAGAACTCTATTCTTAGAGTAATATTTCTATGCTCGAGTGGTCATACAAGCCCACCCTTTTTGGGGGCAGAGCAGTTAATGAGAATTGAGAAAGAGCAGTATTCTGCAGCAACGCGGTAATTATGAGGATGAACAGAGTCACCAGGGAAGACTTCACATCCTTGAATTACTGAGTGGCTAAATCTAAGCCGCTCTTGCACTTGATATCCAGAGCTCCTATTCTGTGATTTCAAGATCATGTATGTTAATCTAAATAATACCCTTCAGTGGAATACCAATCAACAAATTGACAAGTTAAAGCAACAAAGATTTCCATGTATTACTTCAGAGATAAGATCCAGAACACAAGGTTGCATATATTATTGGAGCGCCTAATCAGAAACGACCCCACAATGTATAGGATGAAGATGATGACAAGAGCATATATGTCAGACAGTTCAAGAACAAGAAGTGGGTTTCAGCCATGATGCCTTGGTTGGTTCAAGAAAATGAAGGACGAACCAGGACGAGAATGAGATTACAAAATACGGGGGACGGTAAGAGGTAAACATCGAGTCTCTAAAGAATTAAAGTACAAAGATCGAGAAATAGTTCCCGTCAAGAGGCAGCAAGAAGATTGAGATTAAGTTCAGAATATAGAAGCATTTTGCTTACCCAATTGCGAAACTAACAAATACTCAGGATGTTGGGTCAAAGGAATTGGAAGGTAACCGAGCTCATGATCGAGTGGGGCAATGCAGAACATGAAGAATGGTAAGAATCTTTGCACAAGCATGATATAGAGTTTGTTTGTGAAGCGGGCAGAGACCCCGAAGAAGAAAGGCAACTGATCGTGCAAAAGAACAAGAGCGGGTACTCATTTAACAAAAATTGACAGAAATGAAGATCAAAACTGAGCATACTGCAAAAAAGAAAGGAAACAGAGAAATCTAAAGAATGACTTTTTAGGGCATAGGATTTTAAAACATGTCTAAAAATAAAAATAAAAAGAAAAAGAGAAAAAAAGAAAGAAAAAAAAAGAGAATTATATCGCGAAAGGGTTAAAAGACATGAATCGGATAAATAACTAATCAAATGACATACTGCAACATGAGAGAAGGAAAGAAATCCGAGAAATAACCTTCCAGGGCGTAAGACTATATAACAGAAAAATGATGATAAAAATAAAAAAAAGAAAAGAAAAGAAAGAAAAGAGAAAAGAAAAAGAAGAAAAAAAATAAGAAAAAACGAAACAAGAAAAAGAGAAGAAGAAGAAGAATAAAGCACGACATCGCATGCATTATATAGATAGAGGCGTGTCAATTTTTGCTTGTTCCTAGACAGGTATTTGAAGAATTGTCAAAGAATTTACTAAAGAAAAGAAAGATCGACAGCCATAGCGGCGTGAGGCCCAGATGTTAAATCCTTCGGGTCATCGGTAAGTCCTTCGGGCACGGTGTTAAGTCATTCGGGCCACCAGTAAGTCTTTCGAGCATGGTGATAAGTCCTTCGGGCCATCAGTAAGTCCTTCGGGCCATCAGTAAGTCCTTCGGGCATGATGCGGTAACATTAGTAGCGTGAGTCTAGAAAGATCGGCAGCCATAGCGGCATGAGGCCCAGATGTTAAATCCTTTGGGTCATCGGTAAGTTCTTCGGGCACGGTGTTAAGTTCTTCAGGCCACCAGTAAGTCTTTTGAGCATGGTGATAAGTCCTTCGGGCCATCAGTAAGTCCTTCGGGCATGATGCAGCAGCATTAGTAGCGTGAGTTCAGAAAGATCGGTAGTCATAGCGGCGTGATGCCCAGACGTTAAATCCTTCGGGTCATCGGTAAGTCCTTCGGGCACGATGTTAAGTCCTTCAGGCCACCAATAAGTCTTTCGAGCATGGTGATAAGTTTTTTGGGCCATTAGTAAGTCCTTCGGGCATGATGCGGCAGCATTAGTAGCGTGAGTCCAGAAAGATCGGCAGCCATAGCGGCATGAGGCCCAGATGTTAAATCCTTCGAGTCATCGGTAAGTCCTTCGGGCACGGTGTTAAGTCTTTCGGGCCACCATTAAGTCTTTCGAGCATGGTGATAAGTCTTTCGGGCCATCAATAAGTCCTTCGGGCATGATGCGGCTGCTTTAGTAACGTAAGTCCAAAGATATCAATAGCCTCGTGAAAAAAATAGAAAAGAGAGAGAATAGAAAAAGAAGAAAAAGAAAAGAAAAGAAAAAGAAAAAGAAAAATAACAAAAAGAGCAGAGAAAGAAAGAAAAAGGAAAAAGGAAAAAGAAGAAAAAGGAAAAGAGAAAAGAGAAAAAAAAATCGAAGACAAAGGTTATACAAAGGAGAAGGCTACGTTTTCGAGCCCCAGTGAAAGGCTCCATATAGAAAGAGCCCTAACTCTAGAATTTCAAAAAAAAGGTGAAGAAGTTCTATACAGGAAGAACTTACGAGCCTGAAGATCCGGCCAAGGAAAAACGGAGAGTTCCAGAAGAACACGTGATTCCGTAGTCGTGAGAAGGGAAGTCGGATAAAAATGAGTACTTTTGGTATTTGCTTTGTTCTCGTTTCACGAGAACAAGCAAAGAGGGGCAACTATAATCACTTATTTTTATCCAGTTTGTAAATATTGTTAACATATTAGTATAATAATTAATAAGGTATTATTATTGCATGTATACATGTTATATTATATGTTTACTATATATGTGATTAATGTGTATAAAATATGTGTGTAATATGTGTAAGTGCATGCATATTATACATACTATGTACGGTGTATGAGTGTCACATGTTACATACGTTTTAATAGTTTATATATGTACTATGGTGTATTTGGTTATATTTATTTTGTGTGTATAAGATGTATGTATATATGTGCTTGGGTGTATGTGATATATATGTGGCTTGCATGTGCATGTACTATGTATGTTTGTAGTATGTATAATGTGTATATTAATTAGGTGTGTAAGCAAATGTATGTATATGTGTATTTGAATGTTATATGATAAATACGTTAATTTGCATGTATGATTGTATGTACATAAAGTATATGTGTATATGTTATTATTATTATTATTACTATTACTATTAGGTTTAAATTAAAACAAACAAACACATATCTAAAATATAAAACCCGTTTATAATAACAGTCCAAGTCTACATGATGTTACAAAAACCCAAAAAATATAACATGGTTTACAAGGCCCATCTAGCCCAAAACCCTGAGCCCTATCAGACATCTAACCCTAATTATTTTGGGTATTTTTGCGCAGCTGATCTAGAACCGTTGGATCACGTATTGATCCAACGATCGTGATTGAAGAGAGATGCCCATCCAGATGCCGCGTGAAGGCCACGCTCGAGCCTGCCAGCTCTCCACGCGCGCGTATGTCGTACGCGCGAGACTCCTCGAGTTCCCCAGAGGCCATGTGTCGTCATCTCGCAAGGTCTCCCACCCCAAGATCAGATCCTGGCCCTCCATACAGCAAAGCATCCCAGCAGTTAGATCAGATCAGATCCAACGGCCAAGAACAGATCTGGGCGAATGGTCACCTCTACCATGCCGCCCTCAACCACCATGCTAGGGATATCACCAAAAACAAAGAGAACCAGATCTGTCAGTTACCAAATCGGACAAGAGAATATATGTGTATTTTTTTTACTTTATTTTCTACCAAATATGATCAGAAAAGAAAGATATATGGAAATCAACCAAAAATTGTAAGGGGGTTTATCTATCAGTCGATTTCAAAAAAAACACAAAGGAATACAAAGAGTTTCAGTGGTAACTTCATGTTTTCTTGCTCTCATTCATTTCATGCATGTAAAATAAATGATCTGAAAAAGCCAAAAGAGTTCTATTACCTTTGTCGTGTGTGTTTCCCCAGCGATGAACCCATGGGTGAGCCATGTTTTTCCATTCGAAATAATACCAGAGGTTTTGTGGAGTTCTAAAAGGGGTCTCTGTTTTTTTTAGTATTACGTTGTTGAGCCACCGCGGTCTAGAATGGCTTGAGGTGGCCAAACGGCCGAACCTCGCCTGAGACCGGCGGAGTGCGGCGGTTCAAGTTTTTCGGGGTGGTTATTTTCTAGAACGGGGAAAGGAGAGAGCTCTCTCTCCCTTTAGGATTTTAAAAAATGAAAAACATGAAGTGGGGGGCTGATATGTTGGTTTTATAGACCAAAAAATAAAACCTTTAGGGTAAATAACGTCATAAGTCCCCCCGCATTGTGGGAATTTTCATTTCTGTCTTACCGCATGGGATATTTGCAGCCCCAATCCCTCTCTTTTCCTGAAATCTTTCAATTTAGCCCTCTAATAAACTGAATTCAGATTTCGAATGGCTTAATTACCCCACAGGCCATTCCGCGTTTTCAAACTTTGCACTTTGAGTTTGCCCCTTGGTTATATTGCATATACAGTCCCTGCAAGTTTGTTCCAGTTTTTAATTAAATCCCTGAATGTGTTTTTAGTTTATTTAGTTTTTGCTTCACGATTTTCCTTTTGTTGCATTTCGGACCCTTCTCATGTTTGAGTGTTTGTGTCATTTAATTTCTATCACATGTTGTCAGCAAGTTCATTTTGTTTATACATGTACTAATATCACGTTTATTTGCGTATTTTGGGTTGTGCCTTCTACGTTGTTTATTTTGTTTGCTCGTATTATACATGTTCGTTTGGTATGTTTAGTTGACTTGTACTTAGCGTGTTTGTATCTTAGCATGTATGGGTTGCTCACTTTATTTTCAGTTTACATGTTGGTACGTTTTTGTTTGCTAAGTTTATTTCTGATATTATGCTTTTTGTGTTTTAATTCGTTCGTTCATCGTAAGTAGGTTTGTTTTAGATATTGTTTTAGTTCGTTGTACATCATGTTTTTATGTACCTACATGGATATTCGTATCTTCGTTTTTTAGGATATATGTTAGTGTGTTTCTTGGTGCTATAGAAATGTCGTGTTTTTAGTCTATGCATATAAATTGTGTCGTATGTCAAATATCAAGCATTAGTTTTTATTCTAGCATGTTTTTAGTGTCATACAATGCCATGTATATGTTATCCATATTTTAATTGTATTATGTCTTATTTTGTTCAACCATGTTGAGGTTAATGAATTCGGTTTTGGAAGCATGTTTTTTATCTTGTTCGTGTTTGCTTTGTTTTTATCATGCTTTGTCTTTTTACCCGTGCATTTTATTATTTGTTGTTTAATTTTGTAATATGCATGCTTTTATATTTTAGTACCATGTTAATGCCATTGTACGTTCATTTTATTTTCTAAGATTGCATATCGAGATATATAAACTGCTAATGCGGTGACCTTTTATCCAAGCGTAAACGGGGTCAGTATCAGGCGTAATGATAGTGGTTGGGCATTTACTCTAGGATAACGGGGCCTTTAAAATTTACCCGCACTCATAACCAAATTTTAAATTAATCGTTACTTTAATCCGAAAAGTTTAATTTTAATAAAGTGGTAATTATTAAAGTACCAATTTTAGGCGGTGCGGGGTGCTAATCCTCCCCCATTCGTAACCGACTCCCGAACCCCAACAGTTTTCAAATCTCTGGTTTTATGGTGTCCGGCCTACCTAAGTGGCCGGTGGCGACTCCTCCCTTTTTTAAATAAAATACGGTATTAAAAAAAACCCCACGAAATAAACATTTTTTTTCCGAAAGACAACCAACACCTCGAAAACACGGTTTTTTTTAGCGAAGAGGGGACATCGCTACACAATTATTGTCCGCAAATGGGCAAACATCTGATATACGCAGGAACCAGAATGAGCCCTGCCACATTGAGAACTGATAGTACTATCATTTTGCAAATCGAATAAGAACATTGTGACTCACGAACATGTAAAACTCACCAACAAATACATTTCTTAATGCGCTTTAACGCTCGAATCATATTCGAGTTTTAGTTAAAAAGAAGCAAGGCCATAAGGAACTAACTTGAAAGCAAGTGATTTTTGGGAAAACACACAAGATTCACCAGCAGCTTACTCATCTTTGTCAACTTTCTTGCCAGTTAAGAATGTGGTTAAATTTGGCATTGACTTTCTTTTTGTCTTACTGGTGAATGAAGTTGATCCACTCTCTGGTATTGCAGGCGAGACGGATTTACGGAGCTTTGCTCTTCGTGATATGGGGTCGAATTGCCATTGCTTTTCGTGGATCTAACTCTAATCAAAGGTAATTGCCCGTTTGGTGAATCCACATTTTCCTTTTCTGAAAGTGATACACCATTCTCCTCCTCGACTCTCAATTCTCTAAGCTCCCTATGAGCCTTTTCGGTTTTCATCAATATCTCCCTCTCGCTAGCCTTTAAAGCTTCGATCCAAGCCTGAGCTGCCGCAACCTTTTTATCCGCAATCTCTTCAGCTCCAACTGCATGTCCAGTTAAATACTCGTACTCAAACCTTGAGATAGTGATTGCGGAACTATGGTTAGATGCTGAAGCTCTAGATTGCATTGTAGCCTCTATGAGACATCTTAACTTTTCTAGAGCTAAAGCTTCTGATGACTTAACTGCCTCAAGTTCTTGCATAGCTGCCTGCAATCTTTCCTCAGTTACGTCTATTTCGGACTCAGCTTTCTGGATTTCTGCCTTGATAGTTGCAATGTCATCAGTGATAAGCATCTTCTCTTTCTTTGATGCCTCTGCTTCTGCCCTCGACTGTTCAAGGGTGAGGGAAAGGTTCGTCTCGATCGATTTAGCCTTTTCTTCAGCTGCAGTCACTGCTTCCAACTTGGATTTGGCTCTCACCGGCTTCGTATTGAGGCTTTTAACTTTCGAATCCGCCTTCTCTTCTGTTTTCTTCAACTTTGCTGTTTCTTCTTTAACATGTTGCAGCTCATTTTTTATGATATCCATGGATGACATATACTGGAAACCTTCATCTTTGATGGAATCCAATTCTTTCTTAGCTGCCTCCAGTTCTTTCTTGATCGATTCCAAGCAAGCTGAAGGTTCCACCTTTTCAACACTATGAAAACTATCATCTTGTTGCTTCAAGCCATCATCATCGCCTCTCGGAACCACACTGTCTAGTCCCTTGACTTTCTTCAGCTCATCTTGCAAGAGACTAATATCAGACAATGTGGCACCCAATTTTGTTTCCAACTCTTTTGACTGATCAATCTCTTCAATCATGTCCTCCCTTTTCTTCTTTGTTTCCTCGATCCAAAACGAGAACTCACCGGCTTCTTTCGCTCTTTGAGATTCGATTTCTCCAGCTTTCTGAGCCTCAATCTGAGCCAATTCAACCAACACATGTTCCTCTTTAGCTGCCTCAATCTGTTCCTTAAGTGCTTCAACAGAGGCACCATTAGACTTCATTCTTGAATTCGAGTCTCCGAATTCCTTCTTTGCTCTTGCTTTCTCTTCCATAACAGATGCCATATCAAGCTTCAGTTGACTCAAGTCTTGTTTCACCAATTCCAATTCTCTCATCACTTCTTCATACTGATAACTTTCAACACTCCTGCTCTTGACAACCAATGCATTTTTCTTAGCCTTTAGATTTGATTCCTCGGCCATTGAAGCCGGATCGTTAACCGTTCCCCTCGAACCGAAGAGCTCGGATTCTGCAGTTTTTCTACTCTCTTTGTATCTGTTCATGCTCCTCCTTGCCCTATGAAACTCTTTTACCCTTGGAGAAGGCTTCTAAACAAGAGTTACCCCAAAGATTACAACTTTGTCAATCAATTTGAAAAACTATAAAATCCCAATAATTGCATATAAACAAAATCATACCTCTAGAAAACCCTCCTGGGGTTTCTTGAATGAAGAATTCCCATCCAAAATCACATCTCCATACATATTAACAGCAGCTTTAACTGACCCAATTCTTCTCCTATCTTCATACTTTTCCCTATCCATTTTTAAACTGTTCCATACACAAACCAAATCAAAAAGTTCAAATCTTTTTACACACTTGTGTATGTATATTGATAGAAAGTTAAAAAGGAAGAACAAGTAGAGTGAGAACATACCAGGGAATCCTAAGGTTAGAAAACAGAGAAATGGTGGTAAGAATTTATAAATACAAGGTCGTTAAGTACTAAAAATGGTGAATTGAATAAAACCAAAGATTAAAACGGCAGCAGGTAGCATAAAATAAGAAGAATGATTCTTTTGAAGAAGGGGTAATAATTAGATTATTATTGCATTTTGGATGCAACAGTGACCACCATTTTTGATTGTGATGGGAATTAAGCAGGTCTATTGTTCAATTTTGTAGTACTTGGTTTAAAAAACAAATGTTTTTTTGTACCAGAATCATTTGAAAAGGTCTTGAGAAGTTCGTCAAGGTGTGGAAAGAGTAAAAAGGCAATGTTCTTTTTGTTTTCAACGTAACGACAGAGATGAAACACAGCAATGAAAGGAAAATGAGAAGCCACGTCTTTTGAATTTATACGTCACCCCTTTGAATAAATTACATTTCATATCATTTAATTATAACTTTAATAACAAACATGTTATTTTTTAAAAAAAAATTATAAATGAGTCATTTAATTAAAATATTGTTATAAATAGATTAATAAATATTAAATATTAGACAAAAATAAGAATGTGATCTGATATAAAAACTAGCTTTTTCAGTGAGGTGGGGTACTAGGCAGGAAAGGAACTAGTGAATCACCAACCGAACCAGTTGAACACCCGAATACTGCAGCTTTACCATCACCAGAACCAGTGAAATCAAGTGAGACTCAGTGTTGTTTCCTAATACACATATATAGTTTTCGTATTTATACTGCTCCCGTCTCATTTATTTTATCTATTGTTAATTTTTCACACAGTTTTAAGAAAAAAAAGTTTGTATAAGAATGTGTAAAAAAGATGATGTAAAATAATTGAAACGACAGTTTTATCCTTAAAAAATTAAATTTTATTTTATTGGAAAACTAAAAAAAGATATAAAAAGAAATGTGTCTTGTAAAAGTTGTTAATTTTTTCAATGAGACATTTTAAGTGGAACAATTTTAAAACACAAAAAGAACATATTGCGTGAGACAGAGGGAGTATATGTTATAGCTACTATCATTACTTCATTTTTTAGGTCCTTCGCTGGTATTTCTCCGCCATCATTCTTCCGTACAATTTTTTTTTCTTTCTGAACCCAATTTTATCCTCTACTCCATTTTAGTCTCATTTACTTGACTTCGGTTCACCACATCTATCATTTAACAACTAGATTTATTTTATCAACCCGTCAATAATCATCAATCATAAATCTACTATCAGTCATCAAGAAGTCCACTCTAATAGTATATAAGAGAGGGTTGGACAAAGTATCAAAAAGAAAAAAAAAATCATCGTTTTTTCATCTTTTCTCTACTTATATCATCATTTTCCACCCTTAAATGCGGCTCTACCTTTAAATCAAAAGAAGTAAATCGTTTGAACACAAACAACCATCACAATTTTATTTTATCAACCAACAATATACAAATACGAGTATACTATTTTAGTACGCTCTGATAGTAACTTTTTTGTTCATTATAATCATCTCTATATTGCTGTATTCTTGGGATGGTTGGTTTGGTACCAGTGACAGATGCACATTAAGATCAGGGTAGGCACGTGCCCACCCTAAAATTTGAATTATTTTTATTAGTTATTTATTTTATTGATTATGCTCACCCTGAAGTTTGATTATGCCAACCCTAAAAAAAATTTGTGCCCACCCAGGAATAGATCGAAGGGGATAGGAGGAGCGGTCGCCCACTAGAAATTTGAATTTTGTATATGATTTAGATTTTTTTAATTTTTTATATATTTTCTATTAAAAGTCTATTTGTGTCCCTTTAAAACTTTAAGTTCGCCCTCTTAAAATTTTATAGTTTTGCCCCAACATAAAATATTGCTTTGTCCTTATCCCCATCCATTAATAAATTATAATAAAATTTTGACTAAAGATGTCCATAACTAGTCATTTATTCTATCTTAGTAATCCACAAACAATTTATTTGAGCTCAGTTCATTTATATCTTTGCATAAAAACCCCAAAATAATAATCGCTTATAAGAAACGAGAAACCCACTAAAAATAAAAATTCTTTGGGTTATGGAACTTTTGATTCTATTTTTAACGTTTTTTCTTTCTCAAACTCAAAATTTTCAGTTTTCAAAGTTCAAGACTCCCAAATTTAAACTGAAGGTATGTAATTTTCAATCATGTATTTTTTATTTTTAAATTCATTTACTCAATATATAGAAGTATATTTCAATTATTATTTAAATTTTTTTCTACAAGATTTTAAGAGTTCGAGATCTTTTGTTCTTTCTCTTACAACTATAGTAATACAAAATTTTATGTTTATCTTTTCTTTTTCGAACATTTTAGTTTTGAATTAGATATTAAATTAATTAAGAGCATAGTAGAAATATGACTTTATGGATTAATGATTCTTTATACTAATTTTGTTGAATCAATTTAACAAATGCATTTGTTTTTTCCTTGCTTTTTATTGGTTGAATATAAATCGGTAATAGACACTAATTGAGTTGTTTTGAATTTGATGTAGTCTTGCAGGTATTATATATTGCATTGCTTTGTAAATTATAATTTGAAGATTTCTGATTCACTAACGTGTCTTTATGGCTAGCATGAATGGTATGTTTTCCTTCTTTTTGTTATGCATGATTGTACTCAATTCCCACAATATATAGGTGAAACAAATGTTTGTATAAAATTGTCCACAAATGTTCGTGTAACATAAGACATTATTTTCTACTTTTTAAACAAATTTTAATTATATACGTATTAACCACAGCGGCGGATCCATCATATAGTCACGGTGGACAAATTATTTAACCTTTATTTTTATTTACTAATATTTGCATTAATAACGTATTTATACCGTTGTAACTAAAATGCATTGTTAACGTATTTATATCGTGTAAATAAGCATTGTTAACTTATTTACACCTAGTTGCTTATGTTTGCTAACATAAAAATGATCATGTTTGTGAACACGAAACTAACATGTTCGTGTAAGCTAAATAATCAAACTCAAACACCTAAATAATAAATGAATCGGATTCGAACATAATATTAATATATGTGTGTCTATTCATAAAAATATTTCTGGATCTGCCATTATTTGGTAGAATTGCGAACTACATTCCTTAGGGGCTAGAATATTATAATTATTAGTGAATTGGATGTTGAAGTTCATGTTCTATCTCAGCTTTAGAAGTTTATGCTCGTGGAAAACACAATTCTTGGCGTTCAATGTTAAGGAAATACTTTGACAAGTAAGCCAATTTTAAAATTTTAATTTAATATATATTAATAAGAGACGATATTGTCATGGGGCTAGGGCTCAACCCTAGTGGATCCATGCGGTCTTAGACACCTCTGATGCTAATCGGTCGATTCTCGCGCCTAAGTAAGCCTTCAACCAGCCTTGCGAGTACTCCTGCTCGACAACGGCTCAGACAAGCCCTCCAGGCTTCGATGGATGCGGAAGCACTTTAAGCACTATGGTGGCTACTCTTGGCCACCTAAGAGGCAACTAGCTCAAAGATCTTTAGAAACAACAAAAACTAAAAGGAACAAGAGAAAGGCTAGAGTAAATGCCTCAGAGTCTTATTACTCTTCTCAAATGAGAGAATGAATGGAATGAGATGGATGATGGATGATACAAATGAGAGTGGGAGGCTCTCTATTTATAGTTGAGCGATTTATATGGATGGCTAGGATTAGCCTAAATCCTTACAAGAATCTCTAATCTAGGAAAGAATATCAAATCCTACCTAATTACATCAATTACTAGGTTTCTTTCCTCAGATAGTTGATCACACCCGATATGGCAAGATTCGTCCTTTGACTCATTGTCTCCTGCCATTTCTGAAAAGCTAGTGTGATCAGGCTCTCTAGCATTCTCCAAGTGTTGGGCCAAGTCTGGTGGTCTTGGCAAGTCCGATGATCCGCTTTGAACCCATTGGGCGGATCCTTGCGCAACTGTCTCGGACCAAAATGTTTGGGCCGTGAAATTCTCCCCTACTGACCTTGACGACGCCCTCGTTGCTGCACTAGAACGATCCTGGGTAAGGCCTCCTTGGATGCTGCTACTTGGTGCGGTTCCCCCGTATGAACTGCTCGCCTCGGCTCTTGCCGCCATGGAATTTCTCGATCCTCTGCACCATTACTCACATCGTCTTGGTGGCTTCTCGACGTCTCGGCTTACTCATATCCCCCATAAGGACTGCTTGTTTTGACTCTTCCCGCCAAGTGATGTAGCGTGCTATGACACCTCCGGATACATCGCCGTTGTAGGAGATTTCTCCTACAAGCCTTGGTTTGCCTTGGTCCCGCGGTAAAGTCATGGGTGTCATCACGTTGAACACCGGACGAACTCTCAAACTCGTCAGCCCATCAGTTTGGCTCTTTAGAACTCTGAAAGGTCCCTTCCAAGCTTTATCTCCTTCGCACCGATGGTTAGGTCCAACTCGACCTATGCTCATCAAACTCGGCAAATCAAACTCAAAACACTAAAGTTGTGTTTGAGATGTACCTTTCTCTCGGTTTCATTTACTCTAAAATGGGTCAGCCCTTCTGTCTCCAAGAAGTCTGGCCCCCTTTGCATCGAACATCCCTCGTCGAAGTTCTTTGCACGCATCGGCCCCTTTTGTCTAAGTTTTGTTGCCCCTCGTTGCACTCGCCCCTCTGACTTGAAGTTTGGTGCACTTTTCTTGCATCGACTCTTCTTCCTCGAAGTTCGGTGCTTCCTCTTGCGTCGACACTTCTTCCCTGAAGTCCTTCACTCGTTTCCCATCTTGCCCATGGGTGGTGTCTCCAAGGTTGTAATGTCCTTCGGCTTGGCCCCCTTCGACGCTCCATTGGTCTCAAAAGCGATGTTCTTTCTCCGAACATCCTTGGTAAGCTCTCTCGTAGCCTTCTTGGACATGTTCACCTTTTTCTGCTTTCGGTCTCCCTTGGCCTTGGCAGAACTAGACAGCTTCGAACCAAGCTTTGTAGCCTCGCTTCCTTCGGGCTTGTCCCTCGTCTTGGACTCCTTGGCTCGAACTGGGTATCTCCGCAACTTGTAAGGCCCCTTACACTGGTAGCACTCCAATTGCTTCTTCTTTACCCTCGGCTTGACGGCTTTCTCATTTGCTATCGCACCGGGGCTCGACCTTGGCTTGACTACTTTGGCACCCGTAGTCGCACATTGGGTCTCCCTTGGCTTATTGACACTCGCAATTGCGCCAAGTCGCGCTACTCCCCCTTCTAGCTCATCTTCTCTCTTGATGAGTGCAGCAAGGCAATTCTTCTCGGGACAGCTCCTTATCACATGTGGGCCATCACAGAAGTAGCACTTCATCTTTCTGCTCGCCTCCTTCTTTGGCACGGACTTAGCCTCGCCATTCCCACAGTCACTCGTCGTGGGCTTGGACGTCTCGGCACTGATTGGCTTGTCTCCTGCAGGCTCGGTCAGCAACTCGGCCATATCGTTAGCCTCTCGAATCTAGGCACCTCTTTACTCCAATTCAAGCTTCGCTTCAAGCGTAAGTCCCTCTAAGCTAGTGGCAAGCGCACCCCATTCACTCATTGCACTCTTGCAACTGAGTAGCTCTTCCTTGAGCTCATTCACCTTGATCCGCAAAGCCTTCACCTCGGCTTCGCAAGCATTACTCCCTCGGACTATCTCTACCTCGTTGTGAACTCGTCGCGTCTCATCCTTGAACTTGTCCTCTATGGACTCTAATCATTCAATGCGGGACTCCAAGACACCCTGGATCTCCTTCATAGACTCTATGGTTTCTTTGAGGGAGAAGTCTTGGTTGTTCAACATCTCGCTTATGACGTTGTATTCCTCCCTAAAAGAATCAAACATCTGAGTAGAAACGTAATCTCTTTGTCTTACCTCATTCAATGTCTTCCACTTTGATGCCATCTCGGTCACTTCTTTGCCACGAACTAGTTTGCTCACTCTGACTAACTCGAATGCAAAACCTTGCCACGCTTGACTGCAACTGCAAGCTGGCTCGAACGCAAGCCCTCTCGTCTCGCTCTGATACCACTTGTCACGGGGCTAAGGCTCAACCCTAGTGGATCCGTGCGGCCTTAGACGCCTTTGACGCTAATCGGTCGATTCTCGCGCCTAAGTAAGCCTTCAACCAGCCTTGCGAGTACTCATGCTCGACAACGGCTCGAACAAGCCCTCTAGGCTTCGATGGATGCGGAAGCGCTTTAAGCACTATAGTGGCTACTCTTGGCCACCCGAGAGGCAACTAGCTCAAAGAGCTTTAGAAACAAAGACAACTGAAAGGAACAGGAGAAAAGCTAGAGTAAATGCCTCAGAGTCTTATTACTCTTCTCAAATGAGAGAATGAATGGAATGAGATGGATGATGGATGATACAAATGAGAGTGAGAGGCTCTCTATTTATAGTTGAGCTCTCATTCAATCAATGGTCTGGATCGATTTACATGAATGGCCAGGATTAGCCCAAATCCTTACAAGAATCTCTAATCTAGGAAAGAATATCAAATTCTACCTAATTACATCAATTAGTAGGTTTCTTTCCTCAGATAGTTTATCACACCCGATATGGCAAGATTCCTCCTTTGACTCATTGTTTCTTGCCATTTCTGAAAAGCTAGTGTGATCGGGCTCTCTAGCATTCTCCAAGTGTTGGGCCAAGTTTGGTGGTCTTGGCAAGTCCGATGACCCGCTTTGAACCCATTGGGTCGTGACAATATCATTAAAAGAGATAATTATAAATTTAGATATAAATGGTAAGACATGTTTGGATAGTAAAGAAAATTATAAAGTACAATAAATATTAGAATATCATTTTTTATTTGTCTGTTGATTATGTGCGGTTCTGAACCTAAAATTAATTTTTTTATTTTTATTTTAAAATTTTCGTGTGTACTTTCATTTTATATTTTTTTCTTTTAAAAATAAAGATTACAACATGGCATTAACTATTTATATTGAGAGTTCAAATTAAATGTTTTTGTCAAAAAAAGAGTTCAAATTAAATGAAATCTAAGTGCATTAAAATTTCTGAGAGAGGGCTTTATTGGCAGGGCTTGAATATTGGTATGTGAGGTGCAAACCACGACTTTCATCTACTTGCTCCACTGGCATGGTACATAAAAAACATAAAAACATAACTACATAATTATTTTTTAAAAAAATATGATAAAATTTCATAAATATATAATAAAAATTCAAAATACAAGTTCTCGAAATACATAAACCAATGGAGTTGGTCCAAGTAGTAAGCAACTTGGTATCGCTTAAGCTGTCTCGAGTTCGAGGTTGAGTATGCAGAAAATCCACATTGAGAGACTCACCCACCAAAACAATGTGTATGACATGGGTTAGTCCAGATTAGTTAGGACAAAACTATGAAGAATCAGAAGGACAAAAAAGTAAAATACAAAAAGGATATTCCAAGTAAAATATTTACGGATGTTTAATCATCCGTAAATATTATATTGTATTTTTTAACTATATGTAGTGTTGAAAAATAATTTTAGTAAAATGGTACTTAGGGTCCGTTTGTTAGCCGTAATTCTAACTTCAGAATCCATTTTCCCTCTTTTACGGAGTTCAGTGAGGGGAAAATGAGTTTAGTCAATGTAATTTCAATTACAGTCAAAGAAAAAAATAAAGGCTTTCTTATGTAGTTTGTTTTATCGAATAAAACTCGGTAAAACACTCTACAAGCTTTCTTCTTCAATACTCGACACCCAAATATAACTCGTGATATGTTCTCCTATCCAAGAACCATCATCATCATCGGCGTCGACGCCTCCCCTCATCTGTGACGATAATTCAACTGATTGTGAAGTCTTCTCTGCTTTCATTCTTTTATCACAAATCTTAAAAAATTTCTTTCTCAAAACTTTCCTAAGCAAAAGAAAACTAGCGGAACGAAACTCGTTCATCTCTGCGTCCAAAAACTGTCATCGACACTAGTGTATCTCCCTCTTTGACGACAAAAAATTCAGGTAAAATTTGATACATCTTTTTGTTCCATTATCCTTTTGCCTTTGAGATTTTTCTGGTCACCCAAAAGTTTGATAATCCAATTTTTATTTATCTTGAAAACTCTTACCTTTAAATCTGTTAAAGGTCACTTTTGTTTGATTGAAAGTAGTGCTGATAATTTTATATTCTATTTGATTATGAATGGTGCTGTTGATTATCTCTGCTATTTCCACGAATTTAACATAGTTATTAACAATTAGGATTGTAGGATCATTTAATTAGGTGACATTGTAGGATTAGAGGCGATTTCTATGTATGACTTAGTCTTTCTGTCGAAGGATCTCAAACAAAAACTCTGTTACTTAGGCTTGATATAAACATATGACCCTTGAACTTGGAAATAGTTCTCAAAGTGGTACCTATAGTTAACACCCTTTTAACACCCTTTATTTTTGAAGGCTTAATATAACAAATTGAGAACAATTTTGAAGTTCAAATAATAAAGTGCTCTAAAAAAGTTTAGATGCAACTTTTAGAATAATTGTCATATTCATGAGCCATTTGTTATATTAAGCCCTCTTATTCTCATTTAACTGGTGAATACATTACCTTAATATAAAAAGGGGTGATTAAGAGAATGCAAAAAAATGGTTGATTAAGAATTGCTTGTTATTAGCTAAAGGATGTGGTAGTCGATTAGTTTGTGTGGTTTGCTTTTCTAGTGACTTTTATTATCCTTTATTATGACATGGAACTTTGTCGGTCTTTCTATGATACTATATATAAATTGTTTGAAGGATCAAATGTTATTTTATTAATTTGTTATATTTTATGGCATACTCCGATGTATAAATAAATATTCATTCTATTTTGTAGTAGTTGGCTTCTTACTTGATATTTAGATTAAGGGATAACTTGAATGCTTATGTTAGTTTCTAGGAATTTTGAAATTATGATGTTGAGATTATGTATGATTAGATTTTTATATTTGAGTTTCTCTTTCATTCCTTTAATTTTATTTGATCTTCCTGTTTTTATTTTTCTCTCCTTTTTCTTGAAACTCTTTGCTTCTAAATGAGCATTTGGCATTCTTTTTTCTGCCATTGTTAACTCAAAATGTAGCCTCAAGAAAACCCTTTAACCATTAAGTTAAACATGATCCTTAATAATAAAAAATGAGTCATGAAGTTCATCTTTAAAGTTACAATCAGTCATTTTAAGATTTTCTTATATTGGAGAGAACATCTTATATCCTTTGTCATGGTCATTTACTGGTACATTATCTTAATCAACACAAATGGCTTTTGTTAAAATGGCTAGATCATTTTAATGAGAACTTGTTGAATTAATTTTGATGATAGGAATCTACAAGTAGAAGCCTTGATGCTGGTGCAACATTTGAAGATTTTTGTGGCTCATGGAATAGAGGTCATTGTTGCTCAAGCATACAGTAAAAACATTAGTCTTCATGCAGAAATGATTGGAGCAATTAATGTTGTTTGCTCATCACATATGTTGATTCAATCAAAGTGTAATTTTGCTTGATATTGTGGAATGTTATGTAGTGAACCCTTGTTTATTTGATAATATTTTATAATTGTAGTTACATGTTTTGTGACTAAATATGGAAAATATAGCTCTTGGTTACAAGTGTTTAACAATGAAATAATTAATGTGATGTATATTGAATGTTGCTTGTCCTAGCCTTCTAATGCATCAAGTTCTTTATTATATTACTTAGATATTTTATTGTGTTTCTTCAAGTTTTCATGATAATATTTGTGTTTGGTGTATATTTGCACATGGTAGAAGATATTATTTTCAAATGTATTGAAAATATTGAGAATTACTCTCAAATGGTAATTTTTAGTTGTTTTGTAAAATATGGTTGGTTTAATGTGTTGTAGTACTAATTATGTTGGCGAACAATATCGTACTCTTATTATGATATACTACTAATTGTGTATTTGGATAATATTATTGTTTAAAATTTGTGTAATATTAATTGTGCGCTTGTACAATATTATTGTTTTTATATAGTGTAGTACTAATTATGCGGTTAGAATGACATTGTTTAATTAAAAACAAGTTTTAAAAAATATTTTCAGAAAAATTTACCAAACAGCATAAAATGAATTATACTGCATCGTCCAAACACCAGAAAATACTTTCTAGAATTAGTTTTACAACAATTATAGTTTATTTTTCAGAATTCATTTTCTGAAAAATCAATTACAGTGAAACAAACGGACCCTTATTTTTTTAAAGGGGAAGTAAAATCTTGAAGATAATGATAAAATGAATTAAGAAAGAAAATGGTCTTTTATGGTGTGAAGGTGGGTGGTGGATGATTATGAGGAGGCGGTGGAAATAGGTACGAGGAGATTAAATTGATAGAATATTAAGATGTTTTAGAGTTAATTTTTTAAAATTAAGATAAATTTAAAATAAAATGTAATTATGAGTGTTAAATTTGATATACTATCAATTTTATTAATTATAACGTAATTCTTCATTATTTTTTTAATAAAAAATGATTAACTTGTAATCTTTTACTAATTCAAATAATTATTTTATAACTTTTCGTAATTAGAAATCCTAAAGTCAGATGACCATCCGAATAATTAAAAAAAGTCTTTCATCTGAATGGGATTTAGGTAAGAAAAAGTGATATCCCTGTCATCTTCCTCTTAGCTAATGGAGATGCCACATGGCTTCATTTTAAGAATTTTTGGCGGTTACTAGACTCCATTAATGGATGAATGTCAATTGTCATCGTAGACAGGTACCATCGGTAGTGGAGGCACCACCAAATTCCAACAATGATTAATGCCAAATCTACAATTTTGTAAAACATATTTTCAACCTTAAACCTCCCCAATATGAACAAATACCCTTTTTTTTTCTATACCACAATACTAAAAAAATATTAAACAAAATTAAATTTTAAATTTTAACTTTAAATTTCAAATTCTAAACTATAAAACCTACCCCAGGGACGGAGCTAGGATCTAACATTAGGAGGGGCAAACGTCTATTGAGCATTTAAATCTAAAAATTAGGAGGGGCAAATGACTTATTTAAATAATATTTAAACTAAAAAGACTTACAATGCAATTATTCCAAAAATTTTGGGAGGGGTAGCAGCCCCACCCACACTACATATAGTTTCGTCTCTGCGTACACCCTAAAAATACACCATACCCCCAGTTCCTTATACCCTAACCATTAACTCTAGACCCTAAACCATAAACTTAATTTTTAGTGTAGGGCATAGAAAGGAACATAGTTAGGGGACAAACGATTTTCATCCCATAACAAAAATCCTCTGCCCCTAAATATGTCCATTCTTATGCTACAACACTAAAAAATACTAAAAAAATAAATTTTAAACGCTAACCTTAAATTCCAAATCCTAAACTATAAACTATACACCCTAAGAAATACACCCGGCCTTCAATTTCCTATACTCTAACCATTAACCCTAAACCTAACTTAGGGTATAATTAGGGGATTTCTATCCGCAAACACTTATGATAGTTTGACACTCATAAATCAGTGTAAAACAAAAAATAATAATTATAAAAGTAACGAATACTATTATTATCGAATATGTCATTTAAATTCTCATTTTTTTTTAATTTCAACAGTTACATTCCAACTCCTATAAATTGTGCCAAAGCTAATACCCAAAATGCATCAAACACCACTTTAACTTACTGTTTTAGTACTAAGTTAAAAAAAAAAAAAGCATGCACAGGTTTTCCTTTGTTTCCTTGTGTGCGGTGGCACTGGTGGCGGTAGTGCTGTTTTCGGGGGAAACTCGAACGGCGGAGGCAGTGACATGTGATGTCTCGGAGCTCAGCCCGTGCATGGCGACGATCATTTCCCCGAAGCCTCCATCAGCGACTTGTTGCAGCAAGCTGAAGGAGCAGAAGCCATGCTTTTGCCAGTACCTTAAGAACCCGACCATTAAACAGTTCGTTGACACTCCTAAAGCTAAAGGGATTGCTAGCACTTGTGGTGTTGAATATCCTCAGTGTTAAAAACTTTGCTTTAAGTAGAATTATTGTCGTAATTATTATATAAAAAGTAATAAGGTAATGTTATTACTTGGGTTTAAGCTGTAAGAAACTCATAGTGGACTTTTAATTAGTGTTTGCATGTGCTTTGATGAACTATGATTCATGATGAACTATGATTCATCTATATATTTGTACTCGGTGCTTGTAAATGTATTATTACATGAAAATAAATAATATATTATTTATAGGAAAATACTTCGATACATAAGCTTGTGTTTAGTTTACACAAGTCTTTTAATTTTAGAGTTTAGGGTTTAGGGTTTAAAGTTTTAGTGTGTAAGGTGTAGAATTTAAGGTCTATGGTTAGAATTTAGGGTTTAAGGTTTAGGGATTTAAGTTTTAAATTTTATAGCTTAAATTTTTTTACACAACTTTTGTATCAAAATATAATCCTAATTTATATAAAAAAAATTTAAATTAAAATTACAATTTTTTATTTATTTTATATCTCTTGATTAAATCAAACAAAACCTATCTCAATCAATTTTTTTTTTACTCTTTTGATAAAAAAAATATTTAATTTTGATGTAATGTAATTTTAAGATTTTTGAATTTAACTAAAAACCTAAACAATATAATTTTTATTAAAATATTAAACGTTTGAATGAGCTGGTGTCAGGGGTCAATCAAACACCAAATCACTAATATTACTAAGAGCATCACTTTAATATAACAGATCAAAAATTATAATTGTTTGAACAATTTCAATTTAGGAGAGAAGAATTTCATTCTTATTAAGTCTTAAGACCATAAACTAAATAAAGGGGAAGATTTTAACTGGAAACTTTAATCACTTGTTCTATAATTTATTGACAAATCAAAAACTACTTCTTAAAAATTAGATACCCAATAATCGAAGATGTGATTAGTAGAAATTTATACGAATCCTTTGTCACTTCATTTATAATCATTGATTAACAAAATTTTAAAATATATTATTTTAACATGAAATGTTTTCTTTTACCCACACAAAGTGAAATTAAAGGGATGGCAAGGGTCATGTCCCTTAAAAGGTAAAATTGTTAGTTTATCCCTTTAAATTTTAAAGTTTTTTTAAAGATAATGGTAAATTTTCATTTTTGTCCTCCTAAATGATAAATTTTTAATTCAATTCTTTCAAATTTTATAAAATTATAAGTTAAAACACAATAAATTGTATTGTAACCCTTCAAAAATTTATAATTTTCTTACGGCCCCTCAAAAAACTGACTTCGTCCCTTATAATGCTTCAAATCCAATCCAGGAAATCTAACGGATTCAGATTGCAACAAAGGATCATTAAAGCGACTGACAATTAAAAAACGATGTTTCATTGCACCTTAAAACCATATGAAATTTCATACGCATTTCAAAACAAAATGACCATTATAGATAATATCAAATGTTAAACCTCTTCAATATTTGGTTTTAGGTTAAAGTACATTAGACGTCCTTGTGATATCTAAAAGTTCATTTTAGTCCCTCTGTTATGAAAAGGAATATTTTAGTCCCTATGTTATATCAAAAAGCTCATTCTAGTCCCTCTACTATCCAAAGGGACATTTTAATCCATGTACCTTTGAAAAGTTAATATTTTTTCCAAAATTTTTAAGTTATAGTTAGTTGACTTAAAATTTTGGTTTAAATACCTTAAAGTCCATGTCAATTTTGAAATTGAGCAAATCGATCAATCTTGGAAAAATTTGAGTAATTTATTCAACTATGTTTGTATAATTTTTAAAATAAAATAAACCAATTTTTTCATATTTTTGAAAATTTTAATGATTTTTTTGTGTGTTTTTGTACCATGTTTTTCAATTAAACTATTACTCTCTCCAAATCTAAAAATTCTAAGAAAATTCAATGCATGTCTTTTTAATTAAAAATTTTAAATATTTTTATGTTTTGTCTTGTGATTGTAATATTATTGTAAGTGAAAAAAATAAAGTTTGGAGTTAGAATATGAATTAATTGTGCATTTAGATTTCAAAAGTGTTTAAAAGTATATGTAAAAGTTCACAAAAAATATTTTAGGGAGAGATTAATTTTCTCAAGTTCAAAACTGAGAAGGACCTAAAGAGTGTTTATACCAAAATACTTAAGCCAACTAATAATAACTTTAGTATTTTGGACCAAAATGTTAGCTTTTAAACATATAGGGACTAAAATTCTCATTTTTATAGTAGAGGGATTAAAATGAACTTTTAGGTATAAATGAACTTTTAGGTATAGTACAAGGACTAAAATGTTCTTTTTAATAATAGATGGACTAAAATGAACTTTTAGGTATAGTACAAGGACTTGTAGTATACTTTAATTGTGAGATTAAAGTTGTTTTATGATCACTTACATGGTATAAAACTTATTTAGTTTTACACTAATCCATGGTCATTGGATGAGTGAAATGGATGGATGAGATTAACTTGTTTTTTAATCTCATCCATCTATTTCACTCATCTAATTATCATGGATTAGTGTAAAACTAAATGAGTTATATATATATTGACTGTTAAAGTATATATATATATATATAATTTTTTAAAGTATGAAACTTACAAAATAAATTATAAAATATATTTAAAGTAATTTTGCTGCAATTGTAATGGGCAAAATTATATAAATTGTATGATTATTTACAATTCTTCTAGTATTTGTCTTTCGTATATTGGAAGTAAGGTTTTATAATTTCACAAATGAGTGAAAACCGGCCACACTCCCCCGTTATTTCTATATTAAACTCTTATTATTTTAATGTACACCAAGAGAGAGTTTTGTTATTTTATCCCTTATTTGTGAAGTCAAATAACTATACTAATTTGTTCAAAAAAAATTAACTTCAGTGATAACCTTAAAAATATATTGATAGTGCATTAAATAATTTTGTTATAATGAGAAGTTAAAGTTTTTATTAGTTCTCATCCCTTAATTACGGGTCAGAAGTTCGATCCATACTCATAAGAATAAAGTACATTTCATGATTTGTCGTTTATTTTTAGTGAGAGCACACTCTCAGTGATGGATGCCTTGGCTCAAACCAAAAGTTATTATTAGTCAATTAAGTTATTTTACCATACATCTCTAAATTATGACTTAAATTTTAATATATTCCTAAATTTAAAATGTTTTAATTGAGTTAGTTAATTGGGGTTATGCATCATCCATCTCTAAATTACGACTTAAGTTTTAATTTAGTCCTAAAATTTTATAATGTTTTAATTGAATTTTCAAATTAACGATATATAATATCAATTAAGTCCTTTTATTAGCCTAATCGCCCCCTTAGGCATTCAGTTTTAGCTCTTATATGATGTATTGACGTATACTATATTTAAAATAGGCTTAAGAACGTAAGAAGCTCTAGAACTTGGGGTGGGGGGAGAATTAATGAAGCCCTTGAATATTTTATGCACTTAATTAAGCCATTGAACTAATAAATTAAATCAATTATGCTCTTTGACCAACATTGACTGCTGAATCTAACGACTTTTTTATCAATTGGTACAATGTGTCGTGTCACAGTGTTGCGACTTGACATTTTCAGAAATTTTTTATTTTATTTAAAATCGTTCAATAGTCATAAAAATTTTAAAAACCTTATAAAATTTATAAAAGAAATACTTTTTAAAAAATCTGTAAATGCCACATGATAGGACTGTAGTGTATCATGCGATATTAACATATAAAAAATGTTGAGATTTAATGGTCAAAATTGATCAAAGGGAATAATTGAGTGCAAAAAGGTCAAGAACTTAATTATTTTTTTAAAGTTCAAGGGCTTCTTACACCATTAAGCCTTTAAAATACGTGGATTATATTATTATGTAAATAGTTTGTACCTATTACATTTACATGACCAACTTGTATGTGACATGTTAAGAAACTATAAACATTATTTATTAAAATTTGAGAGGATTATTACCTTTTTAGTATGTGAGATTGAAGTTGTTTTATGCTATAAATGTATATATGTATATAATTTGACTAACTTATTATGGATATATCTTGTTGGGCTCGATTTCCTTCAACCGAATTGCTTGCCAAGTGATGGAGAAGTCGATTTTTGGGTGTATGTGGTGGAAGCAAAAATATGGAAATTTGACACAAGAATTTTAGAGTGGTTCAAGCTTTTAACAAGCTCTACATCCACTACCTTAGCTTCCCCACTAAGGATTTTCACAATTCATTATGAATTTATTCCCCTTTTTAGGCTTAGGAGGCAACCCTTACAACCTAGACTCACTCACCAAGTCTAGCATCCAAAGCTCACAAACCGAGCTTTGGGAACACTCTTAAACAAGAGAAATTCTAAGCAAATTGAAATCCCTCTACAAGGTTAATGTTTGCACTCTAAAGCTCTCACCCAAAATCCTAATACACTTGAGCATATAATGACATTTAAGCTCACAAGTGTTGTCTATACAAAGAATGGGATTTTAAGCACTAAGACAAATCATAATGTTGTTGGCATTGAGATCATTAGTTGTTGCTGAAGCTTGAAGGTCCCTTTTATACTCCCAATTGAGTTTCTAGCCGTTGGAGACCGTTGGGATTGAATTTGAGCCATTGGAGACTTAATTTTCCGCAATAAATGTAGTTCTACAGCCAATCGTATCGATACACGGGTAGTCGTATCGGTACGAGTACTAGCCGTTATGCTTATTCTAACTGCACGTATCGGAACGCCTTGGACCGTATCGGTACGGTGTATCGGTACGCCTTGGTCCGTTTCGGTACGCCCTGCAATTCAAATAGTAATTGGGAAATAGTCGTTGGGGGTGGTTGAAAACTGGATCGGTACGCATATAAGCGTATCGGTACGATCCTATCCGTATCGGTATGTGCAAGCCTGTACCGGTACGATTTTTGGCTACTGAAAAATTACTGTAGCTAAAAACCTAAAAGGTATCGATACGAGTATATACCGTATCAGTACGGTACTGAAGAAAACTCGGGTTTAGCTATTTGAAAAACGTGTTTAAGCCTTTCCAAAGCCTTATAAAACCCATCAAACATATTTTCAAGTTGTTTGGACTTAAAAATATTTTTAAAATCTTTTCAAATTAGTCCAAAACTAATTTTCAATTATTATATTAAAACAAATATCCTAACATATCCAATATCAAATTTAAAATAATGTTTAACGCCTAATACATTCTTCATTGGTGGAACGGTTATGGTTGATTGTTACAAAAATGAAATGTGTGTCAAGTTCCGCAAGTTCACAACTTTTAAAGTTTTTGTTTCCTTCACACAACTCCACAGCCCAAACCAAGATCCAACGTATGGGTTAGCCCAACAGTGTGCTAGATTTCTAAATTGTACCCCAATGGTCATTTCAGATATAAAAAGGAAAATGTATTTTATTATTTACTTTACAATTATAATTATAAATTCTACTATATATAATGATCCATGTATTGGATTCTTTAGATATTATGTCAAAAACAAAAAAGTCCGTAAAGTAATTAACTTAGCCGCTCCTCACTCTCTCTCAAAACTCTATAAATATGCATAGGTAGATGGGTATGTTTGTTTGTTTGAGAGAGAGTGAGGTTATTTGTGAGCAGTCAGTTGTGAGCTTATTTGTGATCAGTTGTGGAGTTTGTTTGAGTCGATTTATAAAGTTTGTCATTTTTGTTATTCCCAATGATTATTAACGTTTTGTGCTTTAAATATGTGCTTGAGCTAGAAATCAAATAAGCTTAAGATTGTATGTTGGATTAAAATCCGTAATTGTGGACACATATGTATAATATATGATGTTACAAAGTATGACATAAAATTAAGTGACCAATTATTTAGGTCTGTCATGAGTATTAAAGTGTCATGGAAATAAAAGTGTCATGAAATAAAAGTGTAGATACCATAAGATGTATTTATCATTTGATGAGGGACAAAATTATAAATACTTAATAGTTGATTATTTTGTTTTTGAAAGGTAAAGGGCCTCATTAAAAATTCCCTCTAAACCTAGATAGGAGGAAAAGAGTGCCCGACAATATTATTATATATAAGGAATAAAGTTTACAACCTTAAAAAAAGCCATAAAATACAACCAAAGAAGGACCAAAGCCACAACCATGAACCAAACATCCAATACCTCAAATGAAAAACAAACTACCCTATCCCAGCTTTAGCAAGATTGTCTGCGCAAGTGTTGCAGCGACGAGGAATCAACCTCAGTGCCATACCCTTGTCCCGGATTATCTTCGCCAGTTCATTGACCATATCACTGTACACTGTTGGAGAATCCACAGCCAACGATATCCAATCAACCACAGTTTTACAATCACTTTCAATTAACACCCTTGCCATGTTACCCCATTCCGAACCAATGACTTTGGTTATTTCAGCCTTGATACCAAGAAGCTCGGCCAAAGCAGGAGGGACAGGACCACACGACTCTGAAAACTGTAGAAGGACCTTACTAGATTCATCCCTAAGTAAGCCCCCAATTCCACCCTTAGATCCTATTGAAGAAACCGTGCCACCAACATTCAACTTTAAATAGCCCGCAGGAGGGGGAGACCAACAAACAACTGGAGCCGATTGAGGTGTATTCAAACTCGCATCATTAGCCAGTAGCGGATCTGCCACCAATGCATCCAATGGGATACTGCACTCTTTAAACTTTCCTTTGAAAACATGATACAAAAACAAAACAAAAAAAAAATCATTAGAATTTTCAAAAAAAATAAAAATATATTATAAAATTTTGGTTTATTTTATTTTAAAAATTATACAAACGTAGTTAAATAAATTATTCTCATTTTTTCAAGTTTGGTCAATTTGCTCAATTTCAAATTTGACATGAACTTAAAGAGTATTTAAACCAAAATATTTAAGTCAACTAATTATAACTTAAAAATTTTGGAAAAAATATTAACTTTTCAAAGGTACAAGGACTAAAATGTCCTTTTTGATAATAGAAAGACTAAAATGAACTTTTTGATGTAGTATAGAGACTGAAATATTCCTTTTCATAATAAAGGGACTAAATGAATTTTTAGATATAATACAAGAACTTATAATGTACTTTAACCGTTATTTTGCTTTATTGGAAACTTGAATGTTTTCAAGTGTTAATAAAATTGGCCTTACATTTTTAGGTTTAGCATAAATGCATGTATGGATTATGCTAAAAAAACCACTAAGACTGAATCATGTGTCCCCATAGGTGCAAACAACCAACATTTTCCTTTATGCTTAACTTCAATATTTGTTTTGGTAAGTACTTAGGTTTAAATTTTAATCAATCAAATTATAATTATAAAGCAACGAGGTACATTCTGGCCCAACTTTCAAATAAGGTTAATCTATTTTTTCCTATTTAAATTTGGCTTCAAAGTTTAATTTGATATTCATAATGTTTCAGTTAGTACAATAATTTTTGTAAATTTTTCAAATTGATACTTGTACATATTTTTGGTCCAAACCAGTACATAAACTCGACTTTTTGTACACATTTTGGCGCGACTTAGCTTCACTCTCATTTTTTGAATGTGTCAAAATATATGGCAAACGTAAGTATAGGTACCAAAATGTGTGAAAGATTCAAAGAAGCCAAGTTTTTACAAAATTGTACCAAAAGAAGTGTATGTACTGATTTAAATATTTAAGAAAAGTTTAGGTATCAAATTGAATCTCGAAAACTAAGTTCAAGTACCAAAGAGTATATTTACCCTTTCAAAATAAAATAAGGTGGATAGCTAATAAGTGTGAAAAAGACAATGGAGGAAAGGGGGTGTTTTGATAGAAATAAAAAGAAGGATAAGCTGTTTTTCTTCATTATATCTAAGATGCATTATTGTTATTTTTGCTAAAAAGTAGAAAAGAAAAGGAGAGACAATAAATAAAGAAAAAAGACATAATATTCAAAAAGCAACAACTTTTATCAATAAAAAGAAAAAGGTATAAATAATGAATGAGAAGATTAGCAAATTTGGGGGAATAGGCAGTTGGAAACAAATTTTAGGGGAATAGGAAATGTTGGGAAAATTTTTAGAATCTACGGCAAAAACTACAATAATGCAAAAAGTCGCCTTTCTGTAGACGGTAATTTTGAATATTTAATTATTTTTTTACAATAAATCGTCTTTTACAGACGTCGATCTTGAATATTTAATTATTATTTTTAAATGAAAAAGGTGCATGGCTCAGTTATCTATGCAAAAAATAACCTATTTTTGGTCGCCTTTTGCACGAGGCGACTTTTTGTGTTACTGTAAATTTTGCCATAAATTCCAAAAAATTTCTCAACCTTTCCTATTTCTATAAAATTTATTTCTAACTCCCATACTCCCCAAATTTCCCGGAGAAGATTCAAAAAAACAAAGGAAGAAGAAAATATTCACGGATCCATTCTTATTGGTTCGCCTGTTTGACCCTAATCATTCCTAAAAGAATACTAGTAATAAAATTTTAATAATTTTTTTAATAATCTAAAAGTGATTAAAGGTAGTATCTGTTCATAGATATTTTTAATAAAATTTAAAACAATTTTGTAATATTTAATATTTTAAAAATTCAGTTTTAACTTAAATATTTTTAAATAATTTTAGGAATTTCAAAAAATTAAGCAATTTAATATTTTTATAATTCTTAATTTTTTTAAAATCTTTTTGAATTTTTTAAGATTTTAAAATGATTTTTAAAATAAAAACCCTGGAAGGTAATGCGACAGCTCTCCAATATGTCATGTGGTAGTGATAACTCTAAATTGTTAAGATTTAACGGTTAAAAAGTCATATAACTTAATTGACATAATTTTTTAGTTTAAAGATTTAAATTTTTTTATTTAAGAGTGTAATTGAGTCTAATTTTCTCTAAAGACATGGTTTTTTTTTTCTTTAAAAAGTTTGAGGCATTTAGAACCATTAAACCTCAGTTACAAGATAAAGAATGAATTTTTTAAAGCTCGGTTTAAAATAGTGTTAATTTTGTAATAAGAAGATAAATCGAATTTTATTATAAGTGAAAATATTATAAATATAACAGATTCAAAACACAAATAACCATGGAGAATAAAATAAATAGACATTAAAACTCAAAAGGAGTGGAAGTAGGAAAAACAAAAACCATCACTTTTTATAAAAAAAAACTAGAATGCTACATAACTTACGCAAATATTTTCACTGCAAAATTTTAGTACATCGACAAACAACTACAAAGGACATCAAAATATGATAAAATTGTCGACATTCTCAAACAAAAAAATTGATACGAAGACAAACAACGTGTCACCATGTCATGTTAAAAAATTATGAAAATAGACAATAAATTGCTATAAAAAGAGGCAAAACGACTAATATAAAAATAAGTAAAATATTACATATGGTAAAGCAAAGCACAAAAAATTAGAAAAAAACTGAAAAAAACGCATGAACACTCATAAAATATTATGCTTGTTTGTATAAAAATAAACTAAAAATTGGAAGATTGGGAGATTTGGTTGTGATTTCTTTATTGTAGGGGGAGTGGTAGCGATGTGTATCCTTTGACATTGGAAATGGTAGATTCAGGCTGTGGCTGTAGGGTTGAGAGTATGCAGGGGCTTGTTGTGTGTTGCTGGTTCTTATTGGGTGTAGGTCTGGTGTTTGATTTTTAGGGCTCTTTGTATAATGTACATAGTTAGGACATGTACTATTTTCCTCCAATTTAGGTTACGGTGATTTTTAATGAGACATATGATAACTGGTTTTATGTATGATTTTTGATATAATAAATCATATTATATTGATAAAAAAAATTAAAAATTAATAGAATCCAACATGTGGTCCCAGTAGAAAAGCGGATGATGTTCATTCTAGAAAATTCGATTCAATAACTTTATCAGCAAGATTGTGCATTATCAAACGGTTAAGAATATATATAAACAAATAATATTTTATAATCACTTTTAGACTATTTAAAAAATAAAAATATAAACTAACCGGCGATATAAAAACTACCGTATGAAACGATACTCATAAAGAAAAAATATTTTTTTAATGGAATAACCGCCCAAAATAAAAATAGGGACAGTAGTGAGTACAATTTTAGGGCATTCCCCAAAATAGCACATTTGAAAAAAAAAATTAAATAGCACTCGGTAAAAATTATTTCCTAGCATAACACTCATATGGTGAACTCCTTATCTATGTATGATGAGTTATATTTTTAGTAATTTTTTAATAAAATTTGTATGCATGACGAGTTTTATTCAAATTTGTTTTTTTAATATTTAAAAAGCTCAATCACTTATATTAAAAAATTATCAAAAATAAAATTCGTCATGTATATATATCGACTTCATTTTATAAGTGTTATATTAAAAATATATTTTTGAGAAATATTTTTTTTTCATGTGTTATTTTGGGGTTTGCCCCTGCAATTTTCACATGTATTTTAAAAGTAAATAGTGTTGTTAAATATACAACTTTTTTATTGATTATAACAAAGCCTCTCTTTTTTGTCAAATATATACTCTCTCTGTCTCACTTAATATGTTCATTTGTGTTTTGAAATTGTCGCACTTAAAATGTCTCATTGAAAAAAAAAACAATTTTTATAAGGTATATTTTCCTTTATACTCTTTTTTTAATTTTTTAACAAAACAAAATTCAACTTTTTAAAGATGAAACCATCGTTTCAATTATTTTACATCATATTTCTATATATATTCTTACACAATTTTTTTTAAATTATATAAAAAATTAATAATAAACAAAATAAATAACACAGAAGAAATAATAATTGCGTGTAATGTTAAAACTTCATCCATACAAAATAAAATAATTGCCATAAAACCAAAACAAATACAAAAAGGCTGTAACATGGAAGGCACGTTACATGTCATGTGTCGTGTCGAAGTAGCCGTCAGGCGACCCTTCCTATACCCACGCGCTCACGCACCCCTTTTCCTTTTCTCTTACTACACAAATGAGATGAGATGAGCTCCCCACGGTTCGATACATCAAGAACGATTTGGATGAGATTCCTCTAGCACTTTCCCCGGCTGCTCTCATTCCACGCGCCTCCCCTTCCCGTTCAACGCGCCACCTTTCTCCCTTTCAATTTCTCTTTTGTTCCTGTCTTTTTTTGTTCTACAAAAGGAAGATCTGAAAAAAGAAGATCCGATGGTAGAGACTAGTTGAGGTTTCGAGGCAGCTTATTTCATTTTGTTTTCGGTAATTTTAATGAAAGAGGGACATCAACTGATGCTGAGAAGAAGATGGGAGGAGTCACGTCGTCGATCGCCTCGAAATTCGCGTTCTTCCCGCCAAATCCCCCGTCGTACGCCGTAGAGGACGGGTCATGCGACGGTCGGCTGTATATACCGGAGGTGCCGAGGAGGGATGGCGTCGATGTCTTGAAGCTACGCACCCGCCGTGGAACCGACATCGTTGCAGTCCATATAAAGCACCCCAAGGCTTCCGCTACTCTCTTGTATTCTCATGGAAATGCCGCTGATTTGGGACAAATGTTTGAGCTTTACGTCGAGTTGTGTAATCGCCTTCGAATTAATCTTATGGGGTACTTTCCTTTTCTTTCATGGAAATTCTGATTACATGATAGTGATTTTGTTTCCTTTTCAAACATGATAATTTTTCTTGGTTAGTCTTAGGTTTTAACTATTGAAAAAATTTTGATACACGGTCCACGTAAACTTTAGTTTACAAGAGCTTTTTAGTTTTGGGTTATGGTTTTAGTTTAAGGTTTAAATTTTAGAGGTTTAGGTTGTAGGGTTTAGAATTTAAGGTTAGTGTTTAGAATTTAGGGTAAAGGGTCTAAGGTTTAGGTTTGGCTTTTTAGCGTTAAGGTTAAGAATTGAGGATTTTGGTTTTAGAATGCAAATATGCAGGCTTGTGTAAAATTAGTTTTACACGGCCTGTGTATCAAAATTTTACCCTTGAACTATTCTGCTTAAATTAAAGTTGTTTTAGCTTAGTAGTTGTGGCTTTTGACTTGTTTCATTTGATGTGGTCTTCTTGGGAATTTGAGGTTTTATGAGTGTTCGGTAATTTCGGTGATTTTCTGTTTATTATTTTTAGTATGAAACAAAGTTTTAACTGTTTTATTTACTATATTTGTTGTAAAGATGAACTTTCTTGATTCAGCTGTCAGAATGAGAGGATAGTTTCACGGTGATTGTTAGGGAAAGAAGAGAGATTTTAGGCTGCCAGTAAGTGAAAAGTTGGGTTTGATTCTTCGCCATTACTTTTAATACATGGTTAACCATATCACAAATTGAGTTTACAATTAAATAAGTGGATCGTATACATGTGAATCGTGACGATGAGCGTATTGAGAATAATGGATGGGATCCTAACCTGTTAAAATTATGCTGATTTTTTTTTAGAGAGAAAATTATGCTGATTTTGATATATGCTATATTGTGAGATTCGTGATAGTGCTTTGCTTTAATTGGTTTCATTTCTACATTACTAAAGAGAGAAGGAAGGAGAAAGAAGAGAGTTGGAAAGGATTATTGGTTTAGGCGTTCCGAATTTTTTTTAGCTTTTTGTTATTCTTGCTTTACCGTAGCCTTTGTATTATGAGGGGTCATATTTGTAAAGATTACTTCCTTCTTGTTGAGTAGCTATATGCGATGGAAATATACTTTCCTTTTTTGGCAAATAGTGATGTGAAGCTTTATAAATGCCTAAGGGCATCGACATGCTATGTTACACAGATGCAGTTGTGAGTGGTAGATACGGGTATGTCTCCAACATGGGCATGCTTGATTTGCAGACAAATATCAAGAAAGCAGTAAAAAAAGGAGTGTAGGCGTATGATTAGAATGTCCTGAAGTTGATATATTAATTGCATAGGTGTGTGGTTCTCTTACTGGATGTTTTGGTTTCTATATAGTACAGGCTACTGCATAGTAATTGCTGCGTGTTCTGCTATATGAACTATGCCTAACTGAAGAGATATTCTCAACTTCTGATTTCTAGTTTTTGTCTTAAACTTGTAAATAATGTTAGGGCAGTTATTTACTGTATCCCATTACAGATAATGGAAGGATGAAATTTTTTGTTCTTTTCAATTTTCACAATATGGTTTACTGATGTTCTTGCTAAATAACCAAGAGTCCTATCACATAACTAAGTGTCCACAACAGAAACACTCCCCCTTTATTTCCTAATTTTAGTATCCCAGTCAACTAGTCCATGCCATGCTATGTTTGCTGTTGATTGGCCAGAGTTCAGCTGCTATTTTGGACCGATTTTAAAGTGGTAGCTAGCTGTAAAGTAATAGTTGATAAATATCATATTATATATCATCATTGCATTGATAAAATGTCATGCAAATATGCAATGAATGCGAGGAATAATGTTTGTTATACTTTTTCACTGGTAGGCAGTTTAATAGCAAATAATTTCTGTAAGGAAGTTACGTTAGGCCCTGATTCTACTATAAAATGATTTGAAGAAGTTAACCAGTGGCAGTTTAGTTTATTGGGGCTGTTATTGCTCTACTTTTAAGTTGGGGATTATGCACCTTACCTTATGGTATCAATCTATTGGCAATTTCAATTTATGTGCACTCTATTATTCTTGTAAATAATTTGAAGAAGTCGAGCAGTGGCAGTTTCGTTTATTGGGGCTGTTCTTGCTCTACTTTGAAGTCGGGGATTATGCATGTTACCTTATGGTATCGATCTATTAGCAATTTCAATTTATGTGCACTCTCTTATCCTTGTAAATATCAAGGTTGGCTACCTCTGTCGGAGATGATGGTCTCTGATCTGTGTCTGCTTTGCTATTATTGCATTTTCTTGATGTGAAACTATTGTCTATGGTACTCAGACTCTGGTATCTGTCTGATATGGGTATGCATCCGACAGAGGGCTATATCCACATACCATGTTTGATACTAGTGTCTGATACTGAGTACTTCAAGAAAACGAAGAGTCAAAGCTACATAAGTTGAGGTTTCATTCTATATACAGGCACAGGCTGACGTGAATTTGATTGAATGATATAATGTGTTTTCCTGTTGATAAGTGTAATACTTTAGTACCCTAATGATGGTGTTGACACAAGTTAATGATAGGAAAGAGGAGAAAAAGGGAGCTTGTTGCTTCCTTGCAGATAGAATTTTCCTAGGAGAAAAATTAGAGAAGTTTGCCTCAGAATTAGGCACCGACTTATTACCTATTGAACCCCAAAATAATGTTAGCACATTTCCTACGCGGAGACTTTTGTTGGAGGAAGTGAACTACAGAGTCTTAATCCTTATATATAGAACTTCTCAAAGTTTTTCGAGTTATGATGCATGATTGAGCTCCCATTCATACAAATGAAGAAACATTCATCAGATACACAACCAGACAGACTAATGAACATCATTCTCCTGTTGTTAAGCATTTATTTTGTTAAAGTCTTGTCCAAAAATAATGAGTAATACTTTGGTCGAGCTTTTTCTTATATTTATTTATTGTATGAAAATGTTCCTGATATAACTCTTTTCCCCCTAGGTATGATTACTCTGGCTATGGACAGTCAACTGGAAAGGTTGGTCACCTGTTTTCCCTTTTCTTGGTTGCTAATGTTGGGAGCAAACCCTTGTTCATATTTGCTATAGTAATTTAACTATCAACGTGGGAACTTTAAATGGATAAATATTTTTTCGGGCCAAGCATTCTTTCACCCTTTCTGCTAATGAAGTAGACTAATAGAAGTCAACTAAGCCGTTGGTGTGGCGGCAAAGGACTTGCATTGATATTTTCTTTAAAATTTATTGAGTTTCTCATTGATTTTGTGTGCAGTGTGATTCAGAATCTATAAAAAAATTTGCAGCCATAATATTCCTGTTTTCTCGACTGTAAATTCTGAAGATATTAGTACTGCTTGGTGGAAACATGTATTCTAATTGTCGCTTACTTTTATTCGAAACAGCCAACCGAGTGTAATACATATGCAGACATAGATGCAGCATATACTTGCCTTAAGGAACGGTATGGAGTTAAAGATGAAGATTTAATATTATATGGTCAGTCAGTTGGTAGTGGACCTACCGTTGATCTTGCTTCTCGTTTGCCAAACTTGAGAGGTGTGGTTCTACATAGCCCGATTTTGTCTGGCATGAGAGTATTGTACCCGGTCAAAAGGACCTACTGGTTTGACATTTATAAGGTCTCTCTTATTTTACCCTATTTCTATTTTCTTGTTTCTTTATATTGTATGTTGCGGACCTTCATTATTGGTTTTTTTTACCCTTCTAATTTTCAGAATATTGACAAAATCGGAGCAGTGAACTGTCAAGTCTTGGTAATTCATGTAAGTATTGTTCTTATTGTTGTTACTTTAATGGGATAAAGCAACTTTTAGTCCCCGAACTTGACAAATTTTCCCAACCTAGTCCTTCAGCTTTGTTTTGGTTCATATGAACTTGACAACTATTCCCATTTTAGTTCTTTTGATGATGTGGCACTTAGATTGTGCCATGTGGTAAATTCCCGGTGGTCAAAATCATCAGGACTAAAAATGGGTCAAAAATCTAAGTTCAATGACCAATACCAAAAAAGTGGTGGCGATGCTCATTTTTTGTTCTGTTGGCAGGGGACAGCAGACGAAGTTGTTCATTATTCCCATGGAAAACAGCTCTGGGAGCTTTGCAAGAATAAGTACGAACCTCTGTGGGTAAATGGAGGAGGACATTGCAATCTCGAGATCTACCCACAATTCATCAGACATCTCAAGAAATTCGTACTATCTTTGAACAAATCAAAAGCAGCAGCTGCAAATGGTTCTGAAAAAATAGCGGTAAACCCCGAGAATCAGAGCAAACCATCCAACGGTGGAACTTCTGATACTTTCGAATTGGGCGCTGACGTTCCAGAAGTTTCGAGAAACAGTTTGGATAGCCGACTCGAGAAGTCGAAGAAGTCAAGTAAGCCCGAGAAGTCTCGGATGAGCACAGATCGTGTGGACAGATTTAGGAGGAAAAAGGGCTTGGTTTGGTGAGAAGTTTACAACTCAAATAAGAAGGGTATCAAACCCATATTCCCAGTTTGGATAGTCCACTTCTGTATTTGTAATGTTACATCAGGGTCCGGCATAAGTCATCAGATTTTTTGTCATAAATGTTGTGATTTCTGTCTGTATCTTAAGAAAACAAGTTGGATTAAGTGAAAGATATTAGATTATAAATTCTCGTGTAAGAACAGCCTCTGCCTCAATGCTAAATGAAAAAGTATTATGGTAGTTTCTGCCATTGATATTGAAATCTTTAATTTTTCATCCATATTTCTTAGCATTTCTCTTGTGGAAACAAATAAAGACAAACACTGTAATAGTAGAGATTTTCTCTACCGCTTGTAATTTGTTGTTTCCAATTATTGTAGAATAATGGAGAGAAAGACATTACAAAAGAGAACATAGTTCTCTCTCGTCAAGTCATTTATGGTCTCAACCAATAAAAAAGTATTTATTTCATTAAATTTTTTTATATCATTTTTTTACCAAGTGAATCTCCACTCATATTTACTGTAAATTAAATTAAAAACCACTTTTTATTAATTGTAGATTCACTTAGTAGTAAAAAGATAACATGTAAAAATTTAATAAAATATATGGTTTTTATTGGTGGAGACCATAGATGATGTGGCGAGCCAGACCTATGATATAATTTCTCCTGTAAAAGGCTCTCAATTTTAATGCAAAGGGCACGACTCAATTTCTTGAATTTAATATCAAAGCTCATGAAACTCGAATGGCTCCCAAAATTTCTCATTTATTTTTTAAAATTGTCTATTTTCAATTTAAATAATTTCATGTCTATCTTCAGATTCACAGGACTCATTGGTTAAGCCCAAATTCGTTTAGAAGCCCAGCAACTGGTCATTAATAATCTAACTTACGGGAAAAATCATCCCAAAACTTGAAATATCCAAGCCACCAATTCTAACACAAATCAACCGAAGGCTCAAGCTCAAACACTCAATTCGCTCTTCCTTCCCCATTTTTTTCTCTGTACCCTTATTAATATCTTTTTATTGAATTGAAGCATCCAAAGTGAAACAGGTGAATTCCTTAATTTCTATGTCTTTGCACTTGTGTGTATGTTTTAGATATTTTTTTGAGGAATTTAAGTTGCAAAAAAAAAAAAAAAACAGTGAGTTTATCTTGTAGTTACTCTAAAGTTTACTCCTTTTTCTGGGCATCTCTTGTTTAGTTTGCACTGTATTTTCTGTTCTGTAGTAATAACTGCTCATTATAAATTCTGGGTTCTAGCTTAAGTTGGCTCTGGGAAGGGAACAATGTAGAAATCTGAATGAAATGTATCAAAAAACTGAATTTTGTAAGTTCCCCGTTTTTAAATTATTCTCTAAAGAGAAAATTATACTCAAAGATTGAATCTTTTAGATAAAGGACTTTCAGGTAATAGTTAGCCCAAATGCTCTTCTTTATTTTATTGTGAATAAATATATTCTGCTATGTTTGTTTTAGGTCAATGTTGCATGCAATCTCTGTTCCAAGCACTTGCATTCCGTATCCAAGAAGCCGGTGTTTTGGTCAAAGGAATCGAGGATCAAGAAGACTTTGTTTGCGAGCTTCTTTGTCGGATAATAATGGTGGATTTAAAGTGGAGTATACACCATGGTTGATTGTTGGATTGGGTAACCCTGGAATTAAGTACCATGGAACTCGGCACAATGTAATGAATTATTAATTGTGAAGCTGACAACTTATTATTCCTCTCATTTATATGGTATTTACGTTGTCGTATGTGTCAGGTTGGTTTCGAAATGATTGATCAAATTTCTCAATCGGAAGGGATTGTTTTGAATACTATACAGTCAAAAGCTCTAATTGGAATAGGTATACATTTTGTATTTTCGTTGCTCAGGTCGTTTATTTGCTTATTTAACATTGTCTGGGATTCACTGTCCTTTAATCTTTTCTGCTTCTCGGTTATGTTTGATGGTTTACTTAGATTTCTTTCGTGATCAGCACAGGTGCCATTGGAGAAGTACCAATTTTGTTGGCAAAACCTCAGGCATACATGAATTTCAGTGGGGAATCGGTTGGTCATACATTTTTTCCCCTTTTCTCGTCTCGATTCTACATAGCAGGCTCTCAGTTATGCATTCACATGTCCCTTTTCACGTGGATGCATTTGCTGCTAACATGTGACGGGAGACTTACTACATAGAGTGTTTAATGTTTATGTAGTTCATTGGAGATACTTACGAACTTCAATTTAAAACTTATTCAGGACTCAGGACAGTCGGGTCTTAGTTTTATAAATCAAGTCTAGAGACTGATGTACTGAAACAGGTACTTCAGAAAGAAGAAAAGTTATTTAAAACTTACTTCTGGCCATTAGTGCTCTTCGGTTTGACCTGTTCACCTAAACATATTTGTAAAATTTCTTGCATGTTTGAATTAGGAATAGACATTGATAGATTGTAGTGGTTTATAGGCAGCTAAATAAGCATATGCAATATCACAATGCTAATTCAAGATGTTTATATGAGGATCAATAAAGAATGTGTATGGAATGCGTAGCACATGTGTGTCCCTTCGTCTTGGATACATCTTTTCTCCAGCATCCTTTCTCATTATTTTCTAAATAACATTTTGGTGAATTATTTACACTACCTTATAGCCATTTTTATCTCTTAACGATTCCAATCTTTTTATTTTTGTTAAGGTTGGGCCTCTTGCTGCTTATTATCAAGTTCCCCTGCGCCACATTTTGTTGGTATGCATGCACTCTTTTAACTGATTTTTTTTGTTATTTTTGTTTTCTGTTTAGAGCACTATGACTTTGAGCTTTCCAATGTAGGTATATGATGAGATGAGCTTGCCGAATGGTGTTTTAAGGCTTCAGCCGAAAGGAGGACATGGCCATCATAACGGGTATGTTCCATCAATATTACTAGTAGCAAAATCTCTGAGAATTCGACACTCCGTTTGCACCAAGCTGGATTACTTAAGAAGCTTTTGTTTATATTAGCATAAGAACTTTCTGAGGTAGTATTAAACTTCATCTGTCTAACCCATGAATCTTTACCTTTCTGAAAGCAAAGAGCACGTTGAGATCACTTTGATAAGGTTAAAAAAGTTCCTTGCGGATGGGATGTCTATCCTGAGGCAATTTGCTGCTAAAGTTGTGGCTCTTTTGCCTCATTTCTTTCCATGTGACGATGAGTTCTGAGTCTGGTTTGTGTAGATATTGTTTTATTTTAACTTGTTTTATTGGTAATCTAAGTTTGGTCTGTTGTACATATCTCAGCTATATCTGAAACCGTACTTTGCTCAATAAGTCCTGCTTGAAATCATTCTGCATATTCATTGAACTATTTTCGTCTTCCGTATTTATGTTCTTATGATGTGGAATAATACATTAATGTTAAAGTGCAACCTTCCCCTTTCTCCCCGCTCAACAAACGGCGATTGAAAAACATTGACCTATGCTTTCTTGTTGCAGAGTGAAGAGTGTGATGGGCCATTTGGATGGCAGTCGTGAGTTTCCTCGGTTGTGCATAGGTGGGCTATTCGACTTTTACTTAACTGTGAGCATAAGCACACATTCTTATGATATGGTGAGTCTAAAAGAGCTGTTTATGGTTCAGGCATTGGAAATCCACCTGGTGCTATGGACATGAAAGCTTACCTTCTACAGAAGTTCAGTCCTGTGGAGGGAAATCAGGTATATTACTACCGAATTCAACTATTTGAAAGGTTTATCTTAGTTGCCTCTCCTTGTCATTCTCCTAAACTGCATGTACAACATTGATCCATGTCTAAATATGCATCGGATGTGGATACATTAGAGAAAATGAAGTCGTAGTAACATACGGTATTTCGAGAGATGAATATGAATTGTGTTAACGGGTGTTTTGACAGATTGATGAGGCATTGGAACAAGGAGTAGAGGCAGTGAGGGCAGTGGTGCTGAGTGGGTTCAGCCAAAAAATCACAAGATTCAATTTGGGGCAGAAGTACAAGCATCACAAAGTTTGACCATACCATACCAACCATTTCATGTATGTCACCAAGCCATGGATGATACAGTTAGCATGTATAAACATTTTTAATCAACCTTTCTTCGACAAAAATTTCACCCATTTTGCAAGGCTTCTGTTCCTTTGAGTTCTTTCCCAGGCCAATCCCTGGTGTAGAGAGAGCTGGTCAAATTTCAAGAAAAAGAATATATTGTTTCAACATCTGAAAATCGAAGAAAGAAGCACGTTCGGACTTATGTCTTCTTGAACGTTGCAACAATAATTATGCCAATCGAGTTAGGACTCGATCAAGATGTATTTTATGAATACAATCACGAGAATCGTGAGTTGAAGCATACAAAAACTTTTAGTGAGACAAAACAATACTTTTTATTTTTACCTAAAACGAGTGTAAAGATTTCATACCTTTTATCTTCCCCACTACTTAAGTGGTCTCATAAAAGGAAGGGGAAGATGAAATTTGTTTCACTTTTGTTGCTTTTAGTCAGACAATGGAGGAAAAGCCGATTTCAGTAGAAAATTGAAAGTTCGATAGAGCTAGTATCATTTTAGTTGTAAAATTAGATCATTTAATTACTTAAACCGAAGATCCCCCTCAACAAGATGAATAAATTTGGACCCACCTCAAAATAAGAACGTTGGAAACATGTATAAAGCGATTTTAATAATAAAAGCAAAAGAAAAAAGGAAAAAAAAAAAAGCTGAAGACTTTCTCTCCCTCTCCTCTTTCCGTTAGACCGTTGCAACTCCCAATTCATTTTCAATATCAAATCTAAAACACACACCATTAACATAATATATCCCATTAATCTCTGCTAATCAGAACCCAGCAGAAAACAGAGTGAACCTTCTTCAAGCTTCAAAAAATGGCAGAGGCGAGTGAATCCCAGCCAAGCCCTCATCTTTTCCAAGTCCTCGACCCCATTTCTCTTATTCTTTCTCAGAATTCAAGCCCCACAAATCCATTTCCTTTAAGGCTTCAACAGAGAGTTCTGTAATGGAACGAGGCCCCAGATATGCAGCATAAGCGGAGTTGAGAGAAACAAAGCTGGGAACGAAGAATGGGATGCAACGAGAAAAGGAAGAAATCGAATTCAAACAATCGCCGACCAAGGAACAAGTGAAGTTCAGTTCAAGTGTGGGGATTTCCAGGAAAGGGTCTTCTGATTTGGCTCAATCGGTACCCGATTTTTCAGCAACTTCAAGGAAAGAAAATCGAAGACCCCCAGGGATTGAATTGACACCGCCTCCGACCGGGAAGAATTGGTCAAAAGGGAACGAGGCTTGGTCGTCGAATTCGAGGGGGAGTAAATCTGCAAATGCAGGGGAGAAAAAAGGGAGGAGGATGATGTTGAAAAAGAGTTATGCAAGCGTTGAAGATTTGAAAGGGATTTCATTAGCTGCAGACAATGCTATGAATGGTGAAAACAGTGGAGGCAAGACTAATGGCAGAGGTGGTGTTGGTACTACTAGTAATACTATTTTGAGGTATAGACAGTTTTAGATTTTCTTCTTGATAATAAAAAAAGGGTTTGAATTTCAGTTTGGTTTTCTGGGTTTCTTGATTGGATTTTGTTTGATTATTTTACCAAGACTTGATAGATTTGGAGTTGTATTGTTTGGAATGAGAGATTGTTTATCCTTCCCTGAATTACTGAGTTGAATTGTTCAAGAAATTCAAGATTGAAGAGTTAATGTTCTGTTCATTTTCCAATTTTATTTTTGTTCAATAACACAGAATGATTAAATGGCCGATTGCACTTCTATTAGCCAGGAACTCTTAACACATGCAATGTTAAGACCTCGATATTTCCAGAAGAAAGATTCATTTGTCCTAATTGGAAAACAAACTAAATCATGGTAAAAATTCAAACAGTACCCTATCCAGTGCAAATAATAACTCAAACAATTGAACTGAACAAAGAAGCTTGTCCATCAAAGTTCTTCAGGCCTCAGTATTTGGGTATTCGAAGACTACATCTTTCCCGGTTAGCTTCCTGTATACTCCTGCCATTGCGTCCAGCTTGTATTCGGTGTTGTTCCTTTCCTTTGGGTCTAAGAAAACCTGATGAGCAGTGGGAGAATTAGATATGCCATGCATGAAAAGAAAAGATTAACTACAAGTAACTACCTTCATTATTTTGGTTCCATCAACTTGGTATCTGGTGCGCTTCCCAACAATCTCAGCCGGATGCACTATATCTTCGAGCATTGCATCATGAACAGCAGTGAGTGTCCGGGTGCGGGGACGCTGAACAGCAGAGCCTTTCTTTGGTGGCCTCAATATCCTCCTGTTGGCAAGAACCATAACAGCCTGCAAAAGAAAATAAGCAAAACAATGAACCGCGGAGTCTCCTGAACATATTGGCTTACACAAACAGACGGGATTAACTTTTTAATAGAAAAGTAGAGTAAATTACCTTTCCACTGAATTTTTTCTCCAATTCTCTAACAAGGCGTCGATGAACCTTGCGGAATGCCTTCGACAATCTGTAAGGTACATAAATGACAACTGCCTTGTGGTTTCCAGAAACATCCATTTGACTGTAGGATTAAAATGCATCTTCAACATTAAGAGAGAACAATTGGCCAAATAAAGAGGCAACACATGAAACTCTGGAAAAGGGAATGGGATTCGAATCCATACACTGCCGAGCTGATAAAGAGATCTTGCAACTCAGTCTTAAAATCCTGGTTGGCATTCTCCAAATCAAATAGTGCCTGCAACAGCATCAAGCATTTGAAATAGTCAACATTCGGACTGGAACATAATAAGGCTCTTCCACACAAGCTAGACAAACCTGTGCAACTGTCTCTTCAAATTCAGTGGGTTCGGCATCCTTGTCCTTGTGGATCTTCTTCCTTGAGGTGTACATCTTGACAGTTCTATAAAACAAAATATACCCATTAAGATTTAGAAGATGTACCATACACGATGAATCACATTCGAAAGACGGCTTTCTTCAAAATGTTTTAGGTGTGGACACTAACAAAAACCTAGGCACAAACTACAAATATTTTCATACATAATTGAGAACAATGTTTACAAAATCGCAGCTGAGGCGCGCCTAGGCACTAAGGCGAGGCAAGGCAAGGGTAAAACGCCTAATTGGGTCTAGGCGAGGCGATTTCATTGAAGCGCATCATGGCACACCTAAGGCACACCAGACGCTGAGGATCAAAAAGGTGCCGTCTGTTTAATTTTTTTTTGTTCTTTTTTGCCTTTTTTTTACTTTTATTGTGTTTTACATACTAACTTGGGTTAAAGGTAGGGACCACACAAAAATAACATTAATCAAATGAAATTTAAATTAACTTAGCCGAGTTAATGTGTAATTTGAACTTAAAGCATAACACACGATATATACAAATATTAATTAAATTGGATCAAATTTAATTTCAAATTAATTTGGTTGAGTTTTAAAACTTGAACTAAATTTAATTGTTTTGATACAATAAAATGTTTTTGCGTATTTGACTTAATTTAAGTGTAAATTAATCTTGAATTGACTTATTTCTATCATGATTTAATTTATCGATAATTATTTGATACATTGGTAATTTCCACAAGCGTCTTAGTTTTAGGGACTCAATTTAGGGTATATGATTTAGGTTTAGTAGTTTAGAATTTATTCATTGTAAATAAATTTTTAGGTTTAGGGTTAAAATTTAATGTTTATAGGTTAAAACATAAATCCTCAACATATTACTCTAAACCCTAACCTCTAAATCTAAATCCTAACTCTAGCTCATAAATTCTAACCGTTAAATCTTATACCCTAAATTGAGTCCATAAACACTAAAACTAATGTGCTTGTTTAAAAAGTACTCTTTGGTGTTTTACAATGCATGAACTATTTTTTTGCTTTACAACTAAAAAACTCTGTATATCTCTTATTTTTAAAAAGTACGATTTACTTCAATAAAGTGCGCACCTTGGCCTCAGCTATAAAATCTCTATTGCCTTAATGCGACTATCGCCCTTTTTAACACTGATTAAAAAAACAATATCAATTACAAAAATTTGTCAATCCATTCAAGTTCTACATAGGTAACATAAATCAAAAGCAAACATGAAATTTTAATCATGAAAACAATTACGCAAAGCCTCTACAACCCTAATGCCTACCAGTAACTTCTTTTCATTCTTTTTTCTCCTAAAATCCTACATTTTCGGCGGCAAAACCTTATCTTTACAGCAAATTTAAAGGACCAAAAAATAACCCAATTCACAGAAACGTAAAAGACGATTACCCATTTTCTCAGTCCATTTTTACATTACATAACAAAGAAGTTTCTCAGTGATTATAGGCAAAGTATGAGAAAAGAAAGAGAACCCAATTCAGAACCTGATAAAATAAAGCAACCCACTTTAGCAAAGAAATCAAAGAGGCTGAAAATGACTGGAATCTAAGTTACATAAAAAATGAAAAAGACGAGGCTGTAGCATATGAAACATAAAGGGAGGACATGAAGAGTACTTAAATGATGAAAATACTTACAACAGCAGAGAAGCGAAGGCGTATAAGAATGTGAAAAGCTCTACCCCGGGTTCCGACTTCAGCTGCTGCTGTGATGCTTTGTGGAAGAAAGAGCGAAAACGTCCCGGAGGGTTTGCTACATATATGCTAAGATTAGGGTTTGAGTGTTTTGCTTCATATCCAACGGTTCAGATTTTTCTTAATTTTGTTTGGCTACTCATTCCGTATTTAACATCTATGGTAAAATACACAGTTCATCACTCAAATATCTTTTCACTTCCATTTTGGTTATTTAGCTTTTAAACTTTTTAATTTAATAACTGAACTTTATATATTAATTTTTTGTCACTCTGAAATATATTATTATTATTTTTAAAATTTTAATATTATTAAATATAAAATTAATTTAAATAAATAATAAAATCATATTTTAATAAATGGGCCGTTGTTGAACCGTTGACCATTGTCGGCCTCAGAACTGGCGGTTGTTGGATCCCAAATTGCACGGGAAGACTTATTCTGACACGATGAGTCCGAATCTGGTGGTTTTTTCATAGGAAAATATCTTAAAACCTACAAATCTCAACTAAAACTTTTCGGTTTTCCCACTTTCAATCTCTTTTTTCATGGACTTCAAAGTACTTTCTGACAAAATGGAGGTCGAATTCAAACTTAGGGATGAGACAAAGAGATCGATGAAATTTGGGACTGAATGGCCACCATCTACAGTCCCCAACAGTGGCGTTCAACGATGGCAAACGATAGACGGTAGGATAGAGATGATCGGCGGCTAAGAGTTATGTTTTATTTTATATTTTTTATTTTAAATTATTTCTATATTTAATACTATTAAAAATGTCATGTCATAAGAAAATTATAATAAAATATTTTAGAATGACAAAACGTTCAATGTATAAAGTTCGGTTATTAAATGAACAAATTTAAAAGTTGATTGACCAAAATAAAAAATAAGAAGATAGTTGAGTGATGAACTGTGTATTTTACCTTAACATTTAACTGGGTTTTGTTAAAAACTAATAAGATTAAAAATAATTTTAACAAAATAAAATGAATTTTGTTGCGAATAAAGTAAAGAGCAAGAACAAAATAGATGAACAACAATAAAATGAGAGACAAAGAGAGAGATTTGTATTATATTCTCAATGTAGGGTTATGTACAATGCTTTCACTAATCTCTATATTTATAGGTAAAGGAAGGAAACCCTAATTACAATGGGTATTAAACCCTAATAATAAAGTGCATTAAAGTCTCCTTTAATACATGGATATTCACCATAAATAAATATTCATAACACTCCCCCTTGAATATCCATGAAGATAATGTGCCTCGTTAAAAACCTTACTAAGATAAAAACCATGTGGGAAAAATTTTCTTAGTGAAGGAAAAAGAGTACACACATCTTTGATACGCATAACATGTTGCCTCATTAAAAACCTTACCAGGTGTAATCACTCATTTTTATCTGATTTGTAAATATTGTGCTAATATATAATTAATATTATTGTTGCATGAGTGTTAGTAAGATAAAAATGTATAGGTGCGATATCTATGAGCGCATATATATGTATGTATTAGTAATCATTTATATGTATGCTCGTATGTTACTGTTTGAATATTTGATTAATTTGCATGTATGATGTATGTATATATAAAGTATATATATGCATGAGTTGGTGTGTAAGTATATATATTGGTATATGTATGTATTTGTATGTATACGTATGCATGCTTGTATGTCATTAAATGTTAGTGTTTTGCATGTACACGTATTGTATGTACGTGTGTGTGTTTGTATTATTATTAATATTATCATGGACTAACTTAAAATGAAATCCATAAATTATAAACCCAAAAAATAAATAATAATAATTAAGGTCCAGTTATTATACAAATATAAGACCCAAGTACAAAATTAAGTTACAGGCCCAACCGGCCAAATCCATATCATATATCTAACCCTAGTGTTTTCCCCTTGTGCAGCCAACCAGGAGCCGTTGGATCAAAATGTTGATCCGACGACCACTATCAAAGGGGGAAGTTATCCAGTTGGCCGCGTGTATTACACGCCCGGATCGTTCGGCTGCCACGCGCGCGTTCGATCCACGCGCGGACCCTTCAATCTCCCACGCGCCATAACTCCTCGACTGCTGAGCTCCACGTGTCACGATCTGGAGCCGTTCCATCGTTCGAGGTTTCATTTGGACAGTGCATTCTTTAAGCTATCTCAATCGTTGGATCGAATCTGATCCAACGGTCAAGAACGCCTCAGGCCGAAGACATCTCCCCCACACCGCCACCATGTTTCCAACATGTCGGCCTCCAACCACCGCGTTCAGGATTACCAGATATATCAAAAATCACCAAAAAAAGAGGGGATGTCAGTATCATTTCAGATCTAAAAAAAATGTATTTTACAGTACTTGCTACCAAACCGAAAAAGAGGGATATATGTATGAAACAAGTAATTTGTAAGGCAGTCCAGTGGTAATCAGTTACAAAAAAATAAAAAAAGAATCACAAAGTTTCAGTGGTAACTCTTCTTTCTTTTCCTTACTCCATAACATGCATGTAAAAAAAAGAAGCGAAAAAGAAAGAAAGAAAGAAAAGCAGATAAGATCTTTACCTTAGTTGTCTGTGGGTCTCCCCTCGCCAGTAATAAGCCGCATCAGTTTCTCAAAAACTGAACAAGGTGGACTGAAAAGGAGAGATCCTTTTAGGTCTCGTTTTAAAAAAATAGTTTTCATCCTCGTATTTTCTTAGATCTAGAAAAAAATGGAGTCTTTTCTGGGAATCTAAGTTGTGTTTTGAGTTAGGGTTGAAGAGAAGGTTGTTTTTTCCGTTTTTTGGGTTCGCTGGCTGCCGACTAGCGGCGGCCGGCGGCGGAGAGTTGCCAGTTTCTGGGTTCATCAAGGGTTTGAGTTTTGTTATTTGAGAGAAAATGAGAGAGAATAGGGAATGTTATCTCAGGGCTAAAAAAATGAGAAAAGAGGAGAGGGGAGGCCGGTTAGGGAGATTTATAATTAAATCTCCAATTAAAATTGGTCTAATTACATCATAAGTCATCCCGCGTTTTGAGTATTTTCGAAACGGTCTCGCCCCTTGGGAAAATTACGAACCTAGTCCTCTTTATATTTCCAAGTCTTTTAATTCCGTCCTGAAATCTATTCGATATCCATTTTCAACTGGAAAAATTACGCCCCAATGATCTCCGCGTTTTTGAACTTTTCATTTCGAGCTTGCCCCTTGGTCCAACTATAGATTTAGTCCTTTTAGGTTCTGTTAAATTTGCAATTGCATCCCTAAATCGCACTTTATTACCTTTTAATTTTTGTTTCTTATGTTTGTTTCTTTTCATTTCAGTCATGTTCCATATTTAAATATTCATGTTTGTTTATTATGACCGTATATGTTGATGTAGTCTTTTTGCCTTCTCACATGTCTCTCGTACATGCTTCGTATTCTTATTTTATATGTATGTATGTGTTCAGTTTATGGTGATTATGTATTTTTATGGGTTTGTTCGGTCATTCGTATCATACATATTCGATTGATATTTTAGTTGGCTCGTACACAACATGTTTTGTAGTTTAGCATGTATTGTATGTTCTCTTTGCTTTTAGGTTACGTGTTAGTATATTTTCTTTGTCATGTATAATACCATGTTCTATATATGTTACAATGTGTTTTATTTTTAATACGTATGTCTTCTTGAAATATGTGTTTTTGTTCCCACATGTATTTATTCATACCTCGTTATTGTGGTATGTTATATTCGTTTTTATTTACGTGTTAGATTAATATTTATGTGTGTTTTAAATTAAATATTTATGAATGTTCGCATTTTATTTATGTTAAATTTGTTATTATTTATAAGTAAGATTAATATTTATGTATATATGTATGTATGTTTTAGATTAGTATTTTATTTATGTTAGATTAGTATTCTATTATGTTAATATTTATTTGTATTGTATTTAAATTATTTGCCATGTTTTATATTTTGCTCACTAAGTTTACATAATGGATTATATAATGTCAATGCGGTGCCCTTTTATCCGAGCGTAAACGGGGCCAATATCAGGCGCAGTGATAGTGGTTGGGCGTTTACTCTCGGATAAAGGGGCCTTTAAAATTTACTCGCACATATAACCAAATTTTAATTTAATCGTCACTTTAATCCAGAAAATCTAATATTAATAAAGCGGTAATTATTAAAGTACCAATTTTGGGCGGTGTGGGGGTGCTAATCCTTCCCCATCCGTAACCGACTCCCGAACTCAAAGTTTTTGAATCTCTGGTTTTATGGTGTCCGACCTACCTAAGTGGCCGGTGGCGACTCCTCTTTTAAAATAAAATACGATTTTTTACAAGACTCCAATTTCTAATATAACGCGTTTAAAAAACCCCACGGATAAATATTTTAATACCCGAAAAACCACAAACACTTCGAAAACCTGTTTTTTAGCGAAAGGGGGACATCGTTACAGATGGCGACTCCGCTGGGGATAATTTTTATTTTTCGAAAACAAATGAGAGTCAAGCTTTTAAAATAATTACCGCTTTATTAATATTAGAAATTACGGGTTAAAGTGATTATTAAATTAACATTCGGTTATAATTGTGCGTTTATTTTAACGCATTTAAAATATGGCATATAAACCCATTTTTTTAAGTGGGGGGAAAACGCTAATGCTTTCGTGGAGATATCGTTCTCCCGTATGGGCCTAGCAAGTACCTTCGGGGCTCGAGTACCTTATGCTTTCGTAAGGATATCGTTTCTTCGTACGGGCATAAGCGAATGGGTCCCCCTGAATTGAACCCGGTTGAAAGGAGCCTATAATGGGTGATGATCAGGGGCCTTGCTACTCTTAGTAGGGGACAGCAAGGACAATTCGGGTACCTCTTAGAACCAAGACTGCATGTAGAGAACATATAGAAACCCACCCCTTTAGAGCCATGCGGATAACCTTAGGTTTTAGACGGGATAAATAGGTCTGTTGTATGTGTTTATTCTGTTTAATTTGTCATTTTATATATTTATTAATTTTATCTGGTACTGACTTGTTTTCTTTTTTGCTTTTGTTTTTTTTTTCATACGTCATACATTTGCATCACATAAAGGTACTGGATCAAGTGGTTTGCCCGATCAGAAAGTCTTTCACCATGGAAAAAAGGTGTCTTAGGAAAGAAGAGCTTAATTTGTCAGTCAGACATTGGTCAGAGGTCAACCAGAAAGCCCAAGGGGACAGTTCACCGAACGAACGCGTAATAGCAGGGTACACCTATGTGAGTCTCCAACAGAACAACTTATAGGATCTTCAAAGCATTTGGGAAAGATGGGACCGAATACTACATGACTTGTTCTGCGATAGTTATGGCGACATTGCACAACTGTTATATGTTCGGGTCAACCAGCCCCTGCTCCGAGCTATTTTTTAGTTCTGGAATCCTGCCTTTTGCTGCTTCACCTTCAATGGGCAGGACATGATGCCTACAGTTGAAGAATACACTGCTTTACTTAACCAGAAGAACATTCAGGAAGATTGGATCTACGCGAAGCCTCCGAGGAATCAGAATTACACTTCGAAGCTCAAAACCTTTGCAGGAATGAGTGATGATTGGGTTAATGGCCTGATTCAGCTCCGAGGAGACAATACAGTTTTTGCATGGGAAAGTATTCGGGACATCATACCGACACATCCAGACGAGGCAAAGAAGATGGACATATTCGCCTTAGGAATATATGGCTTGGTGATCTTTCCGAGAGTACTTGGGAACATTGACAAAGCCATTCTGAACTTGTTTGAGTGTATGAAACGGAGAGCGACCCCAGTACCAGCAATCTTGGCCGAGACCTTCATTTCCTTAAATGCTAGTCGGAAGCATGAAGAATGACGTTTTCGAGGATGTGCACAGCTGTTACAGGTGTGGATTCAGAGTCACATGTGGAAGGCACCGACGAGGGTCCTGCCGGGGATATCCTTCCAAGGTTTTTCGCCTTTACGGGAGTACTTAGCAAAAGAGTGGCGAGAAGACGTGAAAACTAAAAAATGGACTAGTTTCTTCAGGAACATTCAAGACGAAGACATAGCATGGAGGGTCTCATGGCTCGGCAAAGTTAATTACTTTTTATACAGTTGCGGTGATTTCAACTGGCTGATGATGTTGGGATTGCACGGAGGGATTGCTTGTGCTCCGCTTTTGGTGTCCCGACAGTTCGGATCACGACAGTTCATTCCCAATACCGCCGGGTTAAGCCAAACTGAATTTTCTTTCAAAGGGGAGTTCAAAGGAAAAGTTCAGACTATCATGAGGGCTTGGGACCATTGTTACCGGATTAGGGTGGAAGGAGACACCGAGCAGATGACCACCCCAGACTACGATCTTTGGAGACGTTTGAGGGTTAATAATATGATTATTGAATCTGATCAAGGACCAGCGGTGTCGCTTGAGGAGCTTACAAGGGTGGTATCATCTGAAACTGATATCTTACGGAATGAACTCGAAGAAATTAAAAGGAAAATGGACACCCAACAGACTCAACATGCGAGTGAGCTCTATAAGGCAAGCTTAGAGGTCGACGAACGGGATGTGATCATTAGACAGTTGAAGAAATTAAATGCGGGTTTGAGTGACAAGAACGCTCTTTACCAAAAGGATACCCTTCTACTACAAGCGAAAATACAGAAGGCTGGCCGAAGTCAGTTCATAGCCGTGGAAAAAGAAAGAATAAATGGTATCCATTTGGTGGAAGAATAACGAGAAATCAGCAAGAGAGCGATCGAGACGGAGATAGAAAGCTGCCGATTGGCTATTGAGGAAGAAAGACAGTCCTCCCAGAAGACCATTGACCAAGAAAAGGAAAGAACTAGGCAAGAAATTAGTAAAGGAAAACATGCAGTCAACCACGAGAGAGAAAACGTCGTCGCATGGAAAAGAAGGTCCGTGAGTAGCCGGAATAGACTGTTAGAGATGCAAAAGTTGTACGACGACACTATCCAAAGTCTGGATCAAAGCCGAAGTCAGAATGTCGAGTTGAGAGAAAAGATGTCAGAAGTAGAACACTCCTTTCGAATGTACTGTCAGAGGAATGGCTTCACTGAGCTACAAGAAAGAGAGCGCGAAGTAGGCATGTTACGAACCCGAATTAAGTCCCTTGAAGCAACTGTTGAAGATTATAAGGAAAGAATTAGTGTATTCGAAGAGGCTACAGCCGGAGGGAACACTTATTGGCAAAGGAGACTGCGTGACGCTGCCCGGATGGTACATGATAGGGACCAATATTACGCAAACCTGATGGTGGACATACAGCGAGTCGCCAGACATGTGAATGATTTGGCCATCGAGGCTGAAACACTCCGACCTTTCGTAGTCCCAGAAATGGAAGAAGCTCCCAGGTTCATCAAGTTGCTCAGGGCAATTGGAAAATTAGGAGATAGAGCTAGAGCTTATCTATAGGGCTCTGTGTTGTAATTAGTACTCTTTTGTATTAGGGATCTTCATTTTGTAATATGAACTCTGTTGTAATCTAGACCCTTTAATTCCCGTGGAAGTAGTTCAAAAGGGTGATTACCAGCGGAATCAGTACCTTATATGCATACATTCTTGTATTGCATCATGACATTCGCATCATTATACATGCATTTATTTTTCTTGCAACCATATTAATGTTATGAATATTGTGGCAGTGTGAAAATAAAAGTTAACCCGCAATCATTCATCATCCATACCTTACCCGATTACAAAGCAAGCCTAGAAAAGAATTAGACAGGATAATCAGTCTAGAAAAGGGGCAAAGAGAGCTCGAGGCAAGGTTTGAAGAGGCTCAAAGAAGCCTCAGTGACCAGATTGCTCAGTCGCAAGCATCGATAGTAACATAACCGCATTGTTGGCTAAAAGTCTTGGAAAGAGAGTTGAAGGAGAAACCGTTCAAGAACCAGAGGGTACCCCAGTTTACAATAAGGTTCAACCAGCTGCGCCAAATCCGAATAGAAGGGTGTATATCGACCCTGTAGGAATGTCAGCTAATCTTCAGGTAAGGGCATCTGAGACTCAACCCTTCGACACTGAAGCACTCCATGAAAAGGAGGTGCCATACCTGAATTTGGTCGAAAGGATCAGGACAAAGGTAGAAAAAAGTGGGAGGAAAGGTTTCGCCTCATGGAGGAAAAATTTAAAACTTTACAAGCTATAGAAGAATCAGGAAATGAAGCTAGTGACTTGAGTCTGGTATCCGACCTTTTCCTACCGCCAAAATTTAAAACGCTAGAGTTCGACAAATACGATGGAACCACGTGTCCTTTCGCGCACATAACAATGTACTACCGAAAGATGGCGGCCTACCTTAAGGATGAGAAGCTACTGATTCACTATTTCCAAGACAGCCTAACTAGAGCGGCGTTACGGTGGTACACCCAGTTGAGCAAGGTAAATGTCAAGACATGGAATGATCTGTCAAGAGCATTCATTGAGCAATATAAACATGTAACAGATATGACCCCCAGTAGAATTATGTTGGAAAATATGGGGCAGAAGTCCAACGAAAGTCTACGACAATATGCTCAAAGGTGGCGGGAAGTGGCCGCCCAAATTCAGCCACCCCTCCCGGAACATGAAATTACGCCATTATTCGTTAATACTTTGAAAGGGGAACTTTTCGATCGCCTCATTAATAACACAACACAGAGTTTTGCTGATCTGATTAGAACTGGGGAGTCCCTTGAATTGGTAATTAAGAGTGGTAGAATTGATAGCGGGGAAGGATCTCAGAAATATAGCAAGAAGAATGAAGTAAACGCCACTGATACTTACACCGCCCGAAGAATTTTACAGTCTCACAGCCACAAGCACTTGTGGGAAAAGCGCAAAACTTGAATCAAAGAGAGGAGAGAACCTTGAGAAAAGAGAAAGAGAGGAAAACTTTTACTCCCCTACCCGTTTCGTACTCGGAGCTTTACTCCAGTTGTATGAAGCAGACCTGGTCCGTCCATATTACGTTACTCCTTTCAAACCGCCATTCCCGTCTTGGTATAACCCGAACGCGCATTGCGACTATCATGGCGGTGCCCCTGGACATCCCACCGAGAACTGCATTGCCTTCAAAAAACTTGTGCAGAACTTAATTGATTATGGGATATTGAAGTTTGAAGAACCAAATGTAGCTACTAACCCGTTACCTAATCATGGGAACAGATGAGTAAATGTTATTGAAGAATGCTTTACCAGGAAGATTAAGGATGATGTGTCAGAAATCAAATCTCATTTGCTGTGGGTATTTCAACAATTATGCATGGCCCATGTAATCGACAAATGCATGGTAATAAGGCAGAAGGGATGTGAAGTGTATTGCGAATTCCATCAGGACGAAGGGCATGACATCCAAAAGTGCGACGAGTTCAAGAGATAGGTACAACAATTGATGAATGAAAAGCAAATAGAATTCTTCGAAGAGCCCACGGGAAAGAAGGGGTCGGACGTACATATGACTGATAGCCCCAACGTTAAATATGGGAGGGATAGACCTTTTATCATCTCCTCTAGGCCAGGGAATGCAGGTGCCTCCCAAGGAGAAACCACTAAGATAAATCCCAAGATCATCATCTCAGCACCATCCCCGTTCCCATTCAAAGACATGCGGCAAACTCCCTGGAACTATGCTATAAATGTGCCCACGCCAGAAAAGCCAGAATATGGTAAGGTAAAGGAGCCTACGCTAAAAGATGAACAAAGCAAGAGCGATGTGAATGTCGGTGAGGTGGGCCATTTCACGAGGAGCGGCAGATGTTATTCCTTTGAGGCTTTGAGGGCAGCTGAAGCGGTCAAAGATAAAGGAAAGAATACATTGGTTACCCCCACGCAGATATTTGGTGAAGAACCTCTTCCCAAGATAAATGAGCCGGTAACTGAAGCTCAGGCCAAAGAATTTCTGAAGTTCTTGAGACATAGCGAGTACAGCGTAGTGGAACAACTACGAAAGCAATCGGGTATGTAGTATCTGGGGTACTGATTGATAACGGGTCAGCATTGAACGTGTTGCCTATGGTGACCTTGCAGAAACTACCAATAGATGGTTCTCACCTAAAGCCCTGCCATAACTCCGTAAGAGCCTTTGACGGTACACAAAAAGGAACAATGGGAAAAAATTAAGGTGCCTCTATTGATCGGGCCGACTGGGTATGTGATTGATTTTGTGGTAATGGACATAAAACCATCTTACAGCTGCTTATTGGGAAGGCCATGGATTCACTCTGCAAGTGTTGTCCCCTCATCATTACATCAGAAATTAAAATTCGTAGTCGAAGGCAAATTGGTCACAGTAGAGGCCGAGCAGGAAATTGTTGCTTCAGTGACATCAAATGCCCTCTATATTCAAAATGATGAGGATGCTGCAGAATGCTCTTTTCGAGCATTAGAGCTAGTGAATGCCACATTCGTCGCGGAGGAAAGTCGGATCCCCTATCCCAGGTTATCTAATTGTACCAAGATGACCGTCGCAGAAACTTTGGGCCGAGGAGCCAAAGTAGGAAGAGGGTTGGGGAAGAGATTACAAGGGAGACTAAGAGCCAAAAGTATGATAACCAAGAAGGACTGTTTTGGGCTGGGTTACAAACCAAGTGTCCAACAGAGAAAAGAAGAATACAAGAGAAAAGAAGAACAAAGAAAAGCCAGATTTAAAGGAGAATACATTCCGTGGAGACCAATGTCCTTCCCTAGTTTGAAAACTACTTTTGTCTCCGGAGGATTCTACCAACCAGGTTAAGAAGTTGAAGAGGCAATTAAGGAAAATGAATTACTCAACAAGGAGGAGATATTCAATGAATCACTTGAAGGGATGTACATCAACATGATAGCTGGAAAGGGCCAAGTCAGCAAAATGTTGACCAACATTCGCCCCTGCCGTCCCGGGGAAACACTTGATAACTGGAGCTGCATTGATCTACCTGTGGTTTTTAGGAATAGATCAGAGTAATGCTCCGAATCAACCTTTTGTTTTTGCCCATAAACAATAGGGATCTCTTGTATAGGGCACCTATGTTAACCTTTTGTTGGAATGAAAATATCCTCCCCGTTTTTTTAAATGACAAACATTTCATTTATTTCATTCATGCATTCTTCATGTTCATTCACTTCATATAAAGCCATCCTCTTCCCAATACAATTCATTCTCATCTAATGCAGGTCACTCATGATTGACTGTATGAATGATACCGGATCCAATCCCGGAGTGAATTTTGAATGCCCCGAGATCTCAGAGGGAATTGAGGAAGAAGATGATGTGATAGAATGTGAGGTCCCGATAGAGCTGATGAGAATGGTGGCCAACGAAGAAAGGCAAATCATGCCACACCAAGAAGAAACGAAAGTTGTAAACTTGGGGACTGAAGAAGAGAGAAAAGAAGTGAAAATAGGGATGACATTTTCCTCGAAACCTAGGCACGAACTAATAACCCTACTCTAGGAATTTAAGGATGTTTTCGCCTGGACCTATCAAGATATGCCAGGATTGAATACTGACATAGTGGTGCACAAATTGCCAACAAAGCCGGAGTGCAAGCCAATACATCAAAAACTTCGGAGAATGAGACCAGACATGTTGTTAAAGATCAGAGAAGAGGTAAAAAAACAGTTTGACGCTAGTTTCTTGGAGGTAGCCAAATACCCCGAATGGGTTGCAAACATCGTACCAGTACCAAAGAAGTACGGGAAAGTTCGTATATGTGTAGATTATAGGGATCTAAACCGAGCCAGCCCTAAAGACAACTTCCCCTACCACATATTGACACGCTAGTTGACAACACCGCGAGACATTCATGGTTTTCATTCATGGACGGCTTTTCAGGGTACAACCAGATAAAGATGGACCCTAACGACATGGAGAAAACTACGTTCATAACCATGTGAAGCACTTTTTGTTACCGGGTGATGCCTTTTGGGCTCAAGAATGCAGGGGCAACTTACCAAAGAGCAATGGTGACTCTTTTCCATGACATGATGCACAAAGAAATAGAAGTAGACGTGGACGACATGATCGCCAAGTCCCAAACAGAAGAGGAGCACCTACAGAACTTAAGAAAACTATTCCAAAGACTACGAAAATACCAGTTGAGGCTTAACCCTGCCAAGTGTACCTTCGCCGTTACTTCTAGAAAACTCCTAGGGTTCGTGGTAAGTAGAAGAGGGATTGAGATCGATCCAGATAAAGTGAAAGCTATCCAGGATCTCTCACCACCCCACATTCAAAAGGAAGTTCGCGGTTTCCTGGGGAGGTTGAATTATATCTCTCGTTTCATTTCCTAATTAACCGATCGGCGTGACCTGGTCTTCAGACTTCTTAGAAAGAATAATCCCGGTGTGTGGGATGAGGAATGTTAAGGAGCCCTAGAAAAGATCAAAAGGTACCTGACAAATGCTCCGATTTTAGTCGCGCCAGTACCAGACTGACCATTAATCCTCTACCTAACAGTCTTTGAGAATTCAATGGGGTGTGTATTGGGGCAACACGATGAGTCAGGGAAAAAGGAGCAAGCCATCTATTACCTAAGCAGAAAGTTCAATGATTACGAAACACGGTACCCGCCAGTTCAGAAGCTGTGTTGTGCTATAGTTTGGGCTACCAAGCGGCTTAGGCAGTATATGTTGTACCATACTACTTGGTTGATATCCAAGCTAGACCCATTAAAGTTCTTAATGGAAGCGCCAGCACTAACGGGAAGGATGGCCCTCTAGCAGATGCTCTTATCCGAATTCGATATTGTATACGTGAGCCAGAAAGCCGTAAATGGGAGTGTCGTAGCAGATTTCCTAGCTAGTCGCTCTTCGGACGACTATGAGGCGTTGAACTTTAATTTCCTGGATGAAGACTTGATGTGCATTACAACCGAGGAAGAGTTTTCAGATGATAAATCATGGAAGCTTTACTTTGATGGAGCCTCTAACGCCCTCGGACATAGGATAGGAGCCGTGCTAATTTCCCCCGAGAATGTCTATTATCCCTTCACCAGCAGACTAGAATTCTTCTGCACCAACAATATAGCTGAATACGAAGCATGCGTTATGGGACTAAACTCAGCTATTGAAAGAAAGATTAAGGAACTTTGAGTATTCGGAGATTCATCCTTAGTGATTTACCAGTTGCGTGGGGAATGGGAAACTAGGTACCCGAAGTTGGTCAAATATTATGAATTGATTCAAGAGCTCACCAAGGAGTTCGAAAAGGTCAGCTTCAATTACCTTCCCCGAGAAGAAAATCAGATGGCAGACGCCTTGACAACCTTGGTTTGCAATGTTTAAAACAAACACTGGGACAGAAATGAAGCCCATTAATATGCAGACGTTTGAAAGGCCTGCTCATTGTTATAATGTGCAGGAAGAGATTGATGGAAACCCATGGTATTATGACATCTTGCAATATGTCAAGTTTCAAAGGTATCCCGAAGGGGCAAATGATAATGATAGAAAAAATCTCAGAAAAATGGCAACAGGATATGTCCTAGATGGGGAGATCCTATGTAAAAGAGGTAATGATCAGACATTGTTGAGATGTGTGGATGCCCGAGAGGTGAAGGAGATTTTAGCCGAGGTACACGATGGTCTATGTGGGACGCACGCCAACGGGTTGTCTATAGCCCAAAAAATTATGAGATATGGCTATTTCTGGTTGACCATGAAGGGAGATTGTATCGATTACGTCAGGAAATACCACAAGTGCCAAATTTATGCTGACAAGATTCAAGCTCCCCCATCGCCTTTACACACCATGAATTCTCCGTGGCCTTTTGCAGCGTGGGGCATGGACGTCATCGGGCAGGTTCACCCGAAGGCTTCCAACGGACACCGTTTCATTTTGGTCGCTATAGACTATTTCACTAAATGAGTGGAGGCAGCGTCTTACGCCAACATCACAAGGACTACATTATGTAGATTCCTAAAGAATGAGATTATTTGTCGATACGGTTTGTCAGAAAGGGTCATCACCGACAACGGTTCCAATCTGAATAACAAAATGATGACGGACGTGTGCAACCAATTTAAGATAACACACCATAATTCTACAGTCTATCGTCATAAAATGAATGGGGCAGTGGAAGCAGCAAACAAGAATATAAAGAAGATCGTAGCGAAGACGACAGATACTTACAGGGATTGGCACGAGAAGCTGTCATTTGCCCTTTTCGCCTATAGGACGTCTGTTCGCACATCAACAGAGGCAACACCCTACTCTTTGGTGTATGGTACCGAAGCAGTACTCCCCATTGAGGTAGAGATTCCGTCACTCCGGTCTTAAATGAAGTAAAATTAGAAGAATCCGAATGGGTGCAAGCCAGACTCGACCAGCTAAATCTCATTGAAGAAAAGAGACTAAAGGCCATTTGCCATAGTCAAGTGTACCAAAAACGGATGATGCGGGCATACAACAAAAAGGTGCGCCCAAGAGAGTTTAGAGAGAGGGATCTGGTGCTCAAGAAAATCCTCCCGATTCAGAAAGATTCTCGAGGAAAGTGGATGCCCAAATGGGAAGGGTCATACGTGGTAAAAAAGGCTTTCTCAGGAGGAGCCCTAATCTTAATTGAAATGGATGGAGATGAGCTGAAAAGCTCTGTAAATTCCGATGCTGTTAAGAAATACTACGTTTGAAAAAAAATGAAGAAAAAACAAAGGAAAAAGAAAAGAAGAAGAACAAAAATGGAGAGCTCAGGGCGAAAACTTGAAACAAGGCGTCTTGAAGCGAAGGGAGGACCTGAGTCGAAAACCCGTAAAGGACGGCTCAGATAAATTGAGAGGTTGGATATCCGAAGAGAAGGGTCGTCCCCGTAAATCCTGTAAAGAGGGAGCTTCAGGCAAAAAATCCTATTCCGGTTGATAGGATCATGTATCATTCATACTGAAGATAATGAGGGATCTTGTATTTCATGTTTGGATTTTCCTCTTCCTCATGTGTGTCATAACTCTCTCAAAGTACCCAAACCCTTAATCGTAATAAAATCATGTTTGAGCATCCATTCCTTGCCTTCTTGTTAATATCATGCAAATAAGCTAACATAGGCTTATGATAAACAAGGGATTTCTGAGCATTACTGTGATCTAATCTTAAAGATGTAGGTGATTAGAAAATGATGTTAACTTTGCCCTCTAGCTCCCTACATAACGGCTGTTGACAGGGAAGACAAAAGGCTTCAAGCACCAGGATAGGATGACCAATGGCGCACGCCCTACTTTTTCAAGAGAAAGCATGCGAGATAACAAGAGAGATCTCCCAGGTGAAAACCTGGAAGAGCACCCCTTAAAAAAAAGGAAAAGAAAGAAAGAAAAAAAACCCTCTAAAGCGAAGACCTGAAAGGGCACTTTAGAACCCCAAATCAGAAATTCAAAAAAAGAAAGGTTGGAATGGTTGAACCCGACAGTGAAATGGAGTATCGCCACCAAAAAAGGGGAGAAAGTGAACAACGTAAAGTCGAGGTTGACTGAGGACTAAAGCAGGCCCACCAAGATATTGACACTCATGCATCATGAATAGTTAGACATCCCTAGGATTAGGAGCATGTCAATTCATTTGTCATAGCATTTTGTCTTATCTTAGACAGGTATCTATAGATTCAAAGAGACATCGGTAGCCATCTTGGTGTGAATCCCTCATGTGAAGATGAAGGATCTATATACGAAAAGCCTATGTTTTCAAGCTCCTGCAGAGAGAGGTTCTATATAGGAAGAATTCGCCGCTCTAGGGTTCCAGGAGCTGAGAATTTTGTATAGGAAGGGCTCGCAGCTCCGGGGTGAAGACTAGCTATTCTATATAGGAAGAGCTCCCAGCCGAAAGAATTTACCCATGACACACAAGGTTTTATGTAGGGAGAACCTGTTGCGTTAAAAGCAAGGAGTCCTATATAAGAAGGGCTCCGAGCTTTACTGTCTTAGAGTGAGAGGTTTTATATAGGAAGAACTCATAGCTCCGAGATTTAGAAAGCTAAAAGTTCTATATAGGAAGGATTGGCGGCTCCCAGGTTTGAAGACTATCAGTTCTATACAGGAAGAACTCCCATTCAGAAGAACCCATCCGTGGTACAGAAGGTTTTATGTAGAAAAAACCAGCCGCGTTGAAAGCAAAGAGTTTTATATAGGAAAGACTCAAAGCCTTACCGTCTCAAGATGAAAAATTCTATATAAGAGGGACTCATAACTTGAGGCTTCACAGCGAAGGGTTCCATATAGGAAGAGCCTGTAGCTCCAAGATTGGAGGGGGAAGAAGTTATATAGGAAGGACTTACGAGCCCGAAGATTCAGCCGAGGAAAAGCGGAGAGTTCCAGAAGAGCACGTGTTTCCAAAACTACAAGTAGGGAAGTCGGATAAAAATGAGTGCTTATGAATCTTTGCTTTGTTCCCATTCCATGAGAACAAGCAAAGAGGGGCAACTGTAATCACTCATTTTTATCTGATTTGTAAATATTGTGCTAATATATAATTAATATTATTGTTGCATGAGTGTTAGTAAGATAAAAATGTATAGGTGCAATATCTGTGAGCGCATATATATGTACGTATTAGTAATCATTTATATGTATGCTCGTATGTTACTGTTTGAATATTTGATTAATTTGCATGTATGATGTATGTATATATAAAGTATATATCTGCATGAGTTGGTGTGTGAGTATATATATTGGTATATGTATGTGTCTGTATATATACGTATGCATGCTTGTATGTCATTAAATGTTAGTGTTTTGCATGTACACGTATTGTATGTACGTGTGTGTGTTTGTATTATTATTAATATTATCATGGACTAACTTAAAATGAAATCCATAAATTATAAACCCAAAAAATAAATAATAATAATTAAGGTCCAGTTATTATACAAATATAAGACCCAAGTACAAAATTAAGTTACAGGCCCAACCGGCCAAATCCATATCCTATATCTAACCCTAGTGTTTTCCCCTTGTGCAGCCAACCAGGAGCCGTTGGATCAAAATGTTGATCCGACGACCACGATCAAATGGGGAAGTTATCCAGTTGGCCGCGTGTATTACACGCCCGGATCGTTCGGCTGCCACGCGCGCGTTCGATCCATGCCCGGACCCTTCGACCTCCCACGCGTGCGTGAATCCCACGCGCCATAACTCCTCGACTACTGAGATCCACATGTCACGATCTAGAGCCGTTCCATCGTTTGAGGTTTTATCTGAACCATGCATTCATCAAGCTATCTCAACCGTTGGATCGAATCTGATCTAACGGTCAAGAACGCCTCAGGCTGAAGACATCTCCCCTACACCGCCACCATGCTTCCACCATGTCGGCCTCCAACCACTGCGTTCAGGATTACCAGATATATAAAAAATCACCAAAAAGAGGGGATGTTAGTATCATTTCAGATCTAAAAAAATGTATTTTACAGTACTTGCTACCAAACCGAAAAAGAGGGATATATGTATGAAACAAGTAATTTGTAAGGCAGTCCAGTGGTAATCAGTTACAAAAAAATAAAAAAAGAAGCACAAAGTTTCAGTGGTAACTCCTCTTTCTTTTCCTTACTCCATAGCATGCATGTAAAACAAAGAAGGGCATATAAGATCTTTACCTTAGTTGTCTGTGGGTCTCCCCTCGCCAGTAATAAGCCACATCAATTTCTCAAAAACTGAACAAGGTGAATTGAAAAGGGGAGAGATCATTTTAGGTCTCATTTTAAAAAATAGTTTTCATCCTCGTATTTTCTTAGATCTAGAAAAAAAAGGGAGTCTTTTCTGGGAATCTAAGTTGTGTTTTGAGTTAGGGTTGAAAAGAAGGTTGTTTTTGCGGTTTTTTAGGTTCGCTGGCGGAGAGTCGCCGGTTTCTGGGTTCATCAAGGGTTTGAGTTTTGTTATTTGAGAGAAAAATGAGAGAGAATGGGGAATGTTATCTCAGGGCTAAAAAATGAGGAAAGGGGAGAGAGGAGGCCGGTTAGGGAGATTTATAATTAAATCTCCAATTAAAATTTTTCTAATTACATCTTAAGTCATCCCGCGTTTTGAGTATTTTCGAAACGGTCTCGCCCCTTGGGAAAATTACGAACCTAGTCCTCTTTATATTTCCAAGTCTTTTAATTCCGTCCTGAAATCTATCCGATATCCGTTTTCAACTGGAAAAATTATGCCCCAAGGATCTCCGCGTTTTTGAACTTTGCATTTCGAGCTTGCCCCTTGGTCCAACTACAGATTTAGTCCTTTTAGGTTCTGTTAAATTTGCAATTGCATCCCTAAATCGCACTTTATTACCTTTTAATTTCTGTTTCTTATGTTTGTTTCTTTTCATTTCAGTCATGTTCCATATTTAAATATTCATGTTTGTTTATTATGACCGTATATGTTGATGTAGTCTTTTTGCCTTCTCACATGTCTCTCGTACATGCTTCGTATTCTCATGTTTATATGTATGTATGTGTTCAGTTTATGGTGATTATGTATTTTTATGCGTTTGTTCGGTCATTCGTATCATACACATTCGATTGATATTTTAGTTGGCTCGTACACAACATGTTTTGTAGTTTAGCATGTATTGTATGTTCTCTTTGCTTTTAGGTTACGTGTTAGTATATTTTCTTTGTCATGTATAATACCATGTTCTATATATGTTACAATGTGTTTTATTTTTAATACGTATGTCTTCTTGAAATATGTGTTTTTGTTCCCACATGTATTTATTCATACCTCGTTATTGTGGTATCATACCTCACTAAGTTTGCATAATGGATTATATAATGTCAATGCGGTGCCCTTTTATCCGAGCGTAAACGGAGCCAGTATCAGGCGTAGTGATAGTGGTTGGGCGTTTACTCTCGGATAAAGGGGCCTTTAAAATTTACTCGCACATATAACCAAATTTTAATTTAATCGTCACTTTTATCCGGAAAATCTAATATTAATAAAGCGTTAATTATTAAAGTACCAATTTTGGGCGGTGTGGGGGTGCTAATCCTTCCCCATCCGTAACCGACTCCCGAACTCAATTTTTTTGAATCTTTGGTTTTATGGTGTCCGGCCTACCTAAGTGGCCGGTGGCGACTCCTCTTTTAAAATAAAATACGATTTTTACAAGACTCCAATTTTTAATATAACGCGTTTAAAAAACCCCACGGATAAATATTTTAATACCCGAAAAACCACAAACACTTCGAAAACCTGTTTTTTAGCGAAGAGGGGGACATCGCTACACCAGGAAAACCCATTGGGACAAAACCTCGGTTAAGGGAAAAAGAGTACAATGCGTATTTACTCCCCTTCATGAAAACATCACATAAGATCTTTGAATCTTCATAATTCAATCTTGAATATAATCTTCAAATGTTGAAGTAGATTATGCACTGGTGAATAGATCTTTCAAATTACTGCTTGAAAGGATTCATCGAATACTGTTCTTCTAAAGACCATGAGGGATGAAACTTTGAATAAATATGTTTCATTTTTGTCACTTTTGATGTATTCACCTTTGGACTGAGAAATAAATTGTATATTATCTCCGCACAAGATAGCTTGCACCTTATCTTGTAAAAGCAATTCACATATCTTCTAGATTTGTTTAGCCAAAAACATTTTTTGGCTTTGCCTCGTGCATAGCAATTATTTACATGATTTGAAAAGGCATCAAATTTTGAAAGATCTAAAGGTAATGGTCTCGTAGCACCTAGATAGTATTTTTGGACCAACTAAGGTCTGATGTTTCTAGATCAATATATATAGTGTTTTTGGGCCAAGAATATCGTCACCTTTTCACGAGAGAGGAATGGATCTTTGTTTGCATTAAGTGACCTAGCAACCATAAGATGTGCGTTATGCATGTAAAGTCTCATTAAATATTTTTCTGTGTATGTAAATTGATGCACAAGGATTCCATTGTTAAGGAGATCTCTTAATGAGTCTCAATGATATTCAAATCATCAACATACACATCAACAACGACAAATCCAAAGTTAAACCTCTTAATAAAAATGCTTGGGAAAATTGAATCATTCTTATAGCCTTCCGCTAATAAGTATTCATTGAGGCGGTTATATAACATGCTCCCAAATTGTTTTAATCCATAAATAGATACGTTCAATTTGATTGGATAATATTCTCGAGAACTTGAAATAACTGCTTCTACAGTCTAAATCCTTCCGGAAGTTTCATGTAAATGTTATTATCAAGAGGCTTATACAAATAGGATGTAACAACATCCATTAGGCAGAAACTAAGTGTTTCTTTTATTTTCCAGATTAATAAAAAAATCTAAAAGTAATTGCATCCACCATCGAGGAGTATGTTTCCTCATAATCGATTCTAAGGTCTTTGTGAGAATCTTTGTACAACCAAACAAGCTTATGTATCGCTATTTCTCCTTTTTCATTTTTATTTCTCACAAAGGCTTATTTATATATCACAAATACTTATCTTTTTGAAAAAGATCTTAGTTTTGCCTCAATTGCCTCTTTCCATTTTTGGTCAATCATTTTTTTATTTACATTGTCCAATTGACAATGTTTCATGATCTACATCAAAATCCAAAATTTCTAGTGCTATATTGCATGCAAATGATTATCGACGTCGATTTGATTTCGGTTCCACTTATTTCCAGACATGACATAATTTATTGAGATCTCTTTATTATTAGGTACTTGAGTCATGTATAATGTCTTTGTTTTGGAGACCTTTTAATCTCTTCTAGAGATTTTTATAGTTCGTTAATTCCTCGATCGAACCATCATAAGATATAACTCATTTTCTTTTTCAAGGATTTTTATCTTTAGAACCTACTTGTCTACCACGCTTTAGGCATGAGTTAGACTCATTAGCAACTAGATTTTGTCCTTCCGGGACATTAATTTTCAATTGGAGCATTTATAGCTGGTATATGCGACTTAGTCACTCTTTTAGGGTCAGTAAAAGCATCTGGCAATTTATTTGCTAAGTTTTGTAAATAAATTATCCTTTGAACTTCTAGTTTACACTGTTGGTTTCGTGGATCAAAAAGAGATAATAATAATTCATTCCAACTTATTTCTTTACCCAGATGTTTATTCTCTCCCCCTAATGTTGGGAAAACCGACTCATTAAAATGACAGCCAGCAAATCGAGCTGTAAATAAATTTCGCGTTAAAGGCTCAAGATATTTAATTATTGAAAGTTATTCAAATCCAATATATATTCCCAACCTCCTTTAAGGACCCATCTTTGTGCGTTGTGGTGGAGCAATCATAACATATACTGCACACCCAAAAATTCTAAGATGTGAAATATTTGGTTCCTGAACAAAAACCATTTGTAATGGGGAGAACTTATGATAACTTGTTGGTCTGATGCGAATTAGTGATGCTGCATGTAATATGACATGTCCCCAAGCAGAAATTGGAAGTTTTGACTTCATCAATAACGGTCTTGCAATTAATTGAAGACGTTTAATAAATGACTCTGCAAGACCATTTTATGTATGAACATGAGCTACATGATGTTCAACACTTATTCCAATTGACGTACAAAAATCATCAAAAGCCTGGGAAGTAAATTCACCAGCGTTATCAAGACGAATTGTCTTTATAGGAGAATCTGGAAAATGTGCTCGTAATTTAATCAACTGAGCAAGTAACCTCGCAAACGTTAGGTTGCGAGTTGATAGTAATGATACATGTGACCATCTAGTTGATGCATAAATTAAAACCATAAAATATCTAAATGGTTAACAATGAGGATGTATAGGCCCACATCTTGTATCCATTCCAGAAAATTAATAGATTCATAATCTATATTAGGTGGTGATGGTCGAATAATTAATTTTCCTTTAGAGCAAACATCACATAAAAAACATTGCTTTGAAGGATCTATCAGTTCTTCAATGAATAACCACATGAAGATTCAATAACTTTTCGCATCATAATTGAACCGGGATGGCCTAACCGGTCATGCCAAATAATAAAGTTATCAGTAAACTTCTGGTTTACAATAGCACGAGCTTCAATTTTGTACTAATTCTTGTGTAGTACAATCTGCATGACAGTGCATGTAATTTTGTCAAGATTTTCTTATTACCTCGAGTTATACTCTTAATATGGAGATAGTCAGCATCCCCTTGACTAATAGTCTTAATGTGATATATATATATATATATTTTAAAATTCAATAAGTCTCTTTGCAACTTTGAAGAGTATGATGCATTGTGAATATGGAATTGAGTTCTATTTAGCAATAACATATTTGCTCTTCCGGAGCCTTCTATGATATTAGTACTTTTGGATATAGTACTCACATTATTTCCTTACGCTGTTAAATGGGAAAATATGCATAATTATGCACCTTTCAACATGTGCTTTGTTCCATTCACTTCGGGGAATGAAAAATATTAAATATAACACACATCAAATCAATTATCTATCAAAGATAATGTCACAAGAACTTATTATTCTTCCGGAGCATTGATATTTTAGTACTTTGAGATATAGTACTCACATTTTCCTATTGCTTTTAAATGGGAAAATATTTCTTTTGATTAAGTATAATATGATTATTTGCACTGTCTGCTAAGCATAAATTGTCACAATTCATTACATATTTTATTTCAGAAGTAAACATTTCTTCAAAGGATATTATGTAAAACAAATTAACATATTTAAATATATATATATATAATATGTAAAATAAATTAACATAAAGCAAAATAAATTAAAATATCAATAATTCCATTATAAGGAAATAAAATAAATGTCGGATTATTCCCTTCAAGGGTTATACGGAAATTAACAATATCCAATCGAGTTTGACCAACAACGCCATAATTATTTTCGTCATTTTCATAAACAAAATTTGTTATATTTTCTTTTCTTTATCATTCATGATTATGGATAAAGATCCATAATTTTTCGGCGTATGACAAGTACGAGATCAATGGTTTGTACGATTGCAAAAAAAAATTCATTTTCTTAATATATTCTTGTCATCTTTATAAACCCACTTCTGGTGATTATGAGCATTCTTAAAATAATCATCTTGTTCATATCTATGTTCATGGTCTCAATTGCGACCACAATTGCTAATGTGACATTTATTCTTTCCGCTATAAAATGTCACATTCAGGGAATGAAGCGGAGCCAATAGGTCTTTAAAACCTTTTCACGATATTGTGTCTACATGACAACATTAATTTTGTGAAAAGTAGAGTATATTTTTCTAACATATCCTCATCAGTGATACTTTGACCACAAAATTTCAATTCAATTTGAAACATTCACATAACTGAGTTTTATTCACTAACCATATAGTGAATTATCACGTTTGCATTCACTTCAAGGAATGAAACTTATCCAATAATTGCATGGAATAAATATCATGCTTGCATTCACTTCAGGGAATGCTTCATATTAAATTTTTTTGGATCAAGATGAATTTTCATAACTTTAACTTGGGAGAAGTCTATTGTCGAGTTTTTCGACGCATAAAAATTATTGTTTTTGAGCAAATAAGATTTAATCATCGTACGCGACATTATTAAACTAGTTCACAAGGTCCTTTAAAAACCTCTTTTGAGACCAATAGCCTCGCAGAACAGGATGTCCAGCCAATATACTTGGATTATACCAACAAAACATTGAACATATAAACTAATTAAAGAATATGCTTTAAGCGTTAAATAAAAAAAATAAGAATAAAATGTCAAAAAATCCAAATAAAAGCATAATCATCGTGGAGTGATTCGTAATTGAAACTGGAGTTAAAGATGAAACTTACCACACAACTCCAAATATAATGTTCATTCAAAACAACCTTTTGATTGTAATGAGCAACAAGAGATTTCTCAAAAGATAAGTAATCAAGTTGCTCGGATTAAACTGCCAGCATATGTTCAATCTCTGCTCTTTTATTTAGCTTTTCAATATTGTTTTAAACTGCAAACTTCACGAAGAAAAATTATAGACAAAATAGAATGCACTATATATGTATATATATAATAACATGGTTGAAAATTTAATTTTGTAAAAGTTTATCTTTTACTAAAAAAATTAAAAATCAAGTTTAAGATCAAGAGAAAAAAATAATCGATAATTAAAATATAAATTAGGGAGAAGAACTTATCTTTGATTCATGCTAGAATCAAATTCTTTTCGGTAACTCTTTTAGGATTCGACGACAAACACCTCAGTTGATTAGAGTCTCGTGCTGATAACGTGTTGTGAATAAAGTAAAGAGCAAGAACAAAATAGATGAACAAGAACAAGATGAGAGACAAAAAAAGAGATCTGTATTATATTCTCAATGTAGGATTGTGTACAATACTTTCACTAATCTCTATATTTATAGGTAAAGGAAGGAAACCCTAATTACAATGGGTATTAAACCGTAATAATAAAGTGCATTAAAATCTCCTTTAATACATGGATATTCACCATAAATAAACATTCATAACAAATTTGTTAAAAACATAATTAAATTCTGGCTCTAATTAGATCCGTAAATTTAGATTAAAAATTTGTTCTAAATTCGAAATGATTCAAATAGATAATCTGAAATATCATAAACTCAAATTACAATCTCATTCTCTATTGCTTTTCAAAGTGTTTTGGATTCCAAGTTACTTTTAAAGTAAAAAATAATGCATAATATATAACTTTTTAGACCGAAAATATCTTTAATTTAATTTAAAAATTACTTATTAAAATATAAAATTTATAAAACCCAACGACCACGACCATCTCATATTTGTCATCAACAAGAATAGAAGGATTTGATTGCCTTAACATGGATAGCCAAAACTCTAGAATCCCTGCTATGGCTTAGAACATGAATTAAAAATCCAAGTTTACATAAAAGGGAGCTAAAGGCCACCATTTGAGAAAACAAATGCAGGGAGTAGTAAAAAATCTTATGCGATAGCTTAATCAGGGATGTACGCATAACTTTATATTAGGGGCGAATCTATAAAATTTTAAGGAAATAACTTATAAAATTTTAGAGGGGAGATAAATTTTAATAAAAATTCATAAAAAATAATATGGAGTGGAAAAGAGGAAGGGTATAAAGATCGGAGACATTAAGAAGTACAAATAACAAGAATCATATTTATATGAATGTATATGTAAATAAAACAATTGTCTAATATACTTTTTTTATACAAATCTTAAATTTAATTTTAATCCTACCTAGAGCTTAGAGAGGAGGAGAAAGACTCTAGGGAAAGAAAGATGAGTGTTTATAGTGAGTCTAGAACTCGTGACCTAAGGAAATACAAGAGAACAAAGATAATTAGTTTGGCCAACCGGACAAATATGCTTGCTCAATTATATATACCTTTTTAATTTTAAATGAATAATTTTTTTTTCATCAAAATAAATGTCTAACGTTTTATTTCGTTAACATTTAAAATCGATCAATTAAAAAATCAATCATTTAGTCATTGATTGACACTTAACCTGATTTTTAATTTTTTTCTCTTTCTATTTATTTTTTTAAGTATAATTTTGGAAAAACCTCAAATTCTTATTCTCTATGAAAAAGCAAAATCCATAAATTATCTATTTTCGTCTAACACTACGCCATCACCACCGCGACAATAAAATCTTCAATTGATATTTTGTTCGTCGATTTGCAACGAAGGAAGAATGAAGTAGTCGGTAGTGAGGGCAAGGACATGTGGTGGTTTGTGGTTGATGATTCGGCAATGATAAAGGAAGGATTTAGGAGTTTTATGGGAAAATGAATTTTTTGGATACTTTTGAGAAAAATAATTTTTCAAAAATAATAAATAAAAATAAAAATAAACCATGTGTTATGCATTCATTGGATCACAATTCTTTTATAGACAGACACAAAAGTTATAACGAAATGAAATGTTAGACACCTTTTTAAACGCCTAAAAAAAATGTATAGTTTAAAATAAACCCTAAAATAAAAGGTCAAATTCATGTTTTGATACTTCTAATATGCTTAAAATAAATATTCAACCCTTTTATTTTTGACTCGACATAATTTGATTCTTTTATTTTTGTAATATCATTAATTAGTCCAAATAATTAACATGATTTGTTTTTACTAAGGGAGCCTTGGGCTCTATTTTAGAAGTGTGGGTAGTGATGAAAGTGTTTTATTCTTTCTCAGGGTTGCAGTTTAATTCTAAAAAAATTGAGATCTTTGCATATGGAGTTGATGAGGAAATCTTTGTTGACATGCATGAGCTGGCTGGTATGAAGATTGAGAAATTATCAGTTAGATACTTGGGCATTTCTCTTATTGCTCGTAGGTTTACTGTGCAAGATTGTGTCCCCTTGATGGACAAAATATCTGCTCGATTACAGAGTTGGCAGGCCAGGCAACTCTCTTATGCAGACAAACTTTAGCTTATTCAGTCGGTTCTCTTCAGCATTCAGGAATATTGGAGCAGACAATTGGTACTCCATGTTGCTATTATTCGGAAAATCAATCAACTTTGTGCACGGTTTTATTGGAAAGGAGAAGACAAGGCTATCAAAGGTGCTCGAGTGGGATGGTCCAGTATTTGTAGCCCGAAATTAGAAAGGGGTTTAGGCTTAAAAGATGTTGCGACCTGGAACATAGCGTGCTTCATTTTTCTCATTAAGAAAGTTTTACTGAAACAAGGCTCAATTTGGGTGGCTTGGTTGTGTACATTTGTTATTAAAGAATTTTTTTTTGCAGCTTGAATGTCCACAGCCTTGTAGTTTGGACCTGAAAATGTTTATTACATTTTAGGGGGAAAACCGAGGCATTGCAAGGGCTGTTAGGTGGTTCTTTATCCTCGGTCAAGTTGATTTGACAGGAGATTAAAAAAAGGAAGGATCGAGTGCCTTGGGAGAGGTTAGCTTGGGAGAGGTTGGCTTGGGAGAGGTTGGCTTGGGAGAGGTGTCAATATTATATTAGTATAGACTACACAATATGGATTTAATGATTGGAATTTTTTTTGCAAAAGAACTTCCAACTCACCATTCATATTAGTATTTAAATTAACTAGTAATGTTATTTATAAAAATAAAATTATATATTATATTATATTAAAGTACATGTAATTTATATAAAAAAGAGTATATGTAATTTATATCTAATAAAAATATCGATCACTTTGTTTACAAGGTATGTGCGTATTACTAAAGAATTAAAAATATGTATGAATATATATTACCTTATAATTACCTTAAGATTATTTAAATAAATATACCGAAAAGACCGAATTTTAACAAAATAAAAGGAGTACGAAAACAAATAGAGATATCAGTGTCGGTAGGTCTATGTGTTATGATTGGTGGCCAAAGGTTAGGAAAAAATATTGATGGGAGCTTTAAAGGCTCCATGGCCTTCTCATGTTACCCATTGGCTCCACCATCACTGCAAATGTGACATTAAAAGGATTATAATTCAAATAAACCATTAAAAAATACTTTAAACATATTCTGATCTATAATAATTTTGAATAAAATTCACAGACCAAATTATTTCAATAACCATCTAAGACTATATGTCAACAATCACTTTAGTGGTATGGAATACAGTTTTTTTTAAATAAAATTAAAGATGCGAATTTTGATTTTTTTTTTACAATGATAACTGAATTTATTAAAAAAATCATGGAAGATGTCACAAATACAACACATTTAAAAAGGAAAATAATGGGACTAGTCCACCAAAATCTCATACAAAAAATTAAAGTGTAAAGAAAAGTAAATACTTATATAGAAATTTGCATACTGTCGAAATCCAAAAGCCTTTATGAATCTCTTTGTCTCTATTCAAATGAAACGCATTACGAGATAAAAAAAGAATGGTGAGCGAACCAAATTATCATATAGATAGCTCTGCTACCTAGGACTGATTACATCGGCAAATAACCATCAACTGAGTGGGCTCTATCTTTCTATGATCACCGATATAATTAAAATAAGAAATTAGCACCGTAAAGATCTCTGTACGAGCACCAAACGACCGATAAGTTATGCTGGAAGCATGCCAAAATGACAGATGAAACGAAACTATAAAAAAATATAAAAAAGTGCTACAAAGACAGAGAAAGTATGTCACAAAAACAGAAATTCTTATTAAAAATATAAAAAATAAGAAAATAATAAACCTGATGATCGAACATTAATATTAAAATTAATTGTCGACTGCTAACTAAAAACAAAAAAGAATGAAAGAAAATGATGTAGAAAAAAATTAGGTTAAAGAAAGAGGCTACAGAGCGAATACTGAAAATATTTATAAAATAAATAGGACTGAAAATTGATTATGAATACGACTCATTAAATTAACAAAATTCAGTTTTTATTTAATATTTTTAGAACTTTTCTCTTATTTGAAATTAAATTTGTAGAGTTGTAGTCAAGTGAATCCACGTTCTGAGCTCTGACAGTGAGAGTGGAGAAGGCTCAATTCTTATCTGAATTTCTTGTCGATATTTTGGCTCCTCCTCAAATGTAGCTTTCCATTATTATCAATACTTTTTTATTTATTTGTTTAAAAGGGAAAATATAAATGGAAAATATAGTCCACTAATTAATCATCTTACTTATTTCACTATGCCGACTTTTATTTTTACCATAAAAATATCATAGATCTAAAAAAAAAATTAAACCCTAAATCTTAAATCATATACCCTAAATTTTAAACATTATCTTTAAATTCTAAACCCTATAACTTAAACCCCTAAATTTTAAACCTTAAGACCTAAAATTAAAAGGCACGTGTAAACTAAAGTTTATACGACCTGTGTATCAAAGTTTTTTTCTTATATTAATAAGGATCATCAAGCACTTTATCATGTTGGGTTAATTTTTCTTAAGCAAACTAACCTCTAACAAATCATGTTTTTCATAATTAGCTCTTTTTTTTTTTGCATAAAGATGAAGGTATCATTCAAATTCGAATATAAATCTAATGTCAACAAGAATTCAAACAAGCAAAAACATAACTATTTGTATGATGGTTAGTTGATTTTATTTTGAATTAAACATTTTTATAGAAAATACTAGAAAATTACGATGTTATAACATGTGATGTTGTGGTAAATATAATTTTATGTTTTTTAATAGATTATGTTATAATATGCTATTAAAATTGAAGCTAAATAAACATAATTAATATACTACCAAACATTGTAGAATTATATATTATCGACATTTTTGGTACGTTGGTATAATTTTTTTTAACAAATCATAATTCTAATTTTAATCATTCTTAGAGAGGGGAATGGAAGACTTTAGAGGGAAGAAATGTATGTTCTTAGTGGGTCTAGAACCTATGATCTAAGAGAATATGAGAGAACAAAGATGAGCAGCTTAGCCAACGACTAAATGTGCTTGCTCGATAAGTTGGCAAAACTAGATAAGGAGCTTCCAACGGCATTGCTTGTCCACAAAATCTTTATCCTCTCACTTGGAACCTTTACCACCCAGATCTAGTCATCTTTATTTATTATTATATATTTTTTAAGAAAATATTTATCAGATCTTAACATAAATCTCAAAGTATCTAAAATAGAAAAAAGAAGTAGATTTCATGAAATTTGGCAAGAAATTACATTTTATCCATATTAGTTCTCATGCCGTTCTATTGGAAATTCAAAAACAAAACGAAGAAATCATAGCCAATACCTCGAAAAAAAGAGCAACAGAGAATTATAAGTACAAGTTTGAAAACAAATGAAAATTCCCTACGAGGGAAGGGACTGAAACGTGAACAGTTTAGTAGCCTGGAGGCTTGTGGGCAATGAAACTGCAGCACTGCACTTGACGCACGTTGTCGAAGCCGATGATTCTAACGAATGCGTTGGGATATTCCTTCTTGCACTCTTCCAACTCCGTCAATACCTGAGATGAGTTGGTGCATCCGAACATGGGGAGCTTCCACATGGTCCAGTAGCGTCCGTCATAGTACCCTGGTACCCTGCTGTTCTCACGGTACGGAAATCCGTCCTGCACATATCACAACATAAATATCTCATCGGAAGTGATGTAAATGGTTGATGCAATGAAATTGTTAATACAGCTAGAAAACACCTCCAATTCGAATTCCAAACAAGGAATCCATTTAGAGCGGAGAAGGTAGTCTATTTCCTTAGCCAACTGCTCAGTAGTGAGATCGGGGAGGTACGAGAGAGTCTCGAACTTCTTCTTTCCAAGCGGAGGCCACACCTACACTCTCCCAAAAAATTGATTCAAACCAAGTAATTTGCATAGTAACACTAGCTAATTTAAGTGCAAAGCATAAGTCACATAGTGTCACCAAGTACCTTCATGCATTGCACTCTGCCACCGTTGCTTGCAAGGGTAGTGATGTCGTTGTTGGCCTTCCTGGTGCCGGGGAAAGCGGAGGCGGACTTGAGGCCGGTGAAGGGGGCAACCATGTTGGCCTGAACCGGGGAGGAGCGGTTGACGGTGGCAATGGTTGCCGATGAGACCATTGAGGAAGCCATTGCAGTTACTAAGCAAGTGTTATTGCCTTGGTGCAATAAGGTATGTATAGAGTATTGTAAACAAACAGAGTTTATGGTTCGTTGCCAAAGTAAGAGGGGGGATTTATAGGAGCTTAGGCTCCATCAGCAACAATGCGACACCAGTCATTTTCTTACAATTTTTAAATTGGATCTATAATTCTGGCTATTTTTCTCAAATCCTTTATATTTATATTTCACTAACTTACAAAACATTACCCTTTTTTCCCCATAAATTGAAATTCTGCGGCTAACACGTAAAACCTAAATTCAATGGTTGAGAATTTTCTTATCTCTATATCTTAAAATTTTGAATAACTGCCATCCAATTTAATAGAACAATTTATAGGTCCCATAGCCCTCTCATTTTACCCCGACGTGGATTATTACTGGCGTTTATGGTTAATTAATATACTATGACGGTTAATATGTAAATTTTGTTCTTAGTATAATTAGATGATAATATTTAAAGATAATATGTTCATCTCATTATAGTTAACCAAAATACTAGAAAGGTTAACCATGAACAACCCTACAAATTATAATGGGACCAAAGGAGGTCCCCGGACCCCAATATTTTGAAAATTTTGCATTTAGTCTCAATATTTTTATAAATTTTAATTTCATCTTTTAAAAATTTTAGAAAATTTCTTTGAATTTTTATTTTTTTAAATATATCTAACTAAACCCTTCTATTTTTCTTAAAGTTTTTATTAAATGGATTTTGAAAATTTTAATTATAATCCATTTTTTGGAAAAAAAGTAAATTAAACCGTTAGACATTTTAAAAAAATGTTTTTTAATTTTTTAAAATAAACTCCTAAATTGTATTGTGAAGATCTGTGGTTGTTTCACCCTTTGCAGTTTGCACCATCACAGCAAATGTGACACCAGTCGTTTTCTTACAATTTATGTAATTTACTTTTCTCAGTATTTCATTGGATTATTGGTTGTGTCTAATTTTTCTAAAACCCTTTAAATTTATATTTATATATGAGATATTTCACTAACCTACAAAATATTAGCTGTCTTTTTTTTTCTTTGTCCAATTTGATTAATTTTCTTAACCCATAAATTGAAAATTTGAGGCTAAGTGAAATCTAAATGTAATAATGGTTGAGAATTTTCTCGTGTATATCCTTAAGTTTTAAATAACTACCATCCAATTTAATAGTATAAAAATTCCAATTTGAAATGACAAAAAAATATGTTCGCTTAATGATAGAGTTGAAGAATTTATTCGAATACGCTGTAAAATCAATTTCGATAAGTTTGAAAAATAGTTACCAACAACTATTGAGTACAATGACAAGACACGTTGCACTCGCAAGAGAGAATTCAAGTTTAAACTTTGGAGATGATCTTCTTGAAAGAGAGAGATCTACGAATTTCGAATATGGACCATAAACTTGATACTGTAGTGATAGTGGATACTGTAGTGATAAAAATAAAATGGCTTAAGAGTTCTTGAAGCCCTTGAACTTTTAGAAAAAAAAATCAATTAAGTTTTTGAACTTTTTTGCACCCCAATTAAGCTTTTGAACCTATAAATTTGATCAAGTAAGCCCTTTGACCAATTTTTATCATCAATTTTTGACGTTTTTTCTTGATATATTACTACCACGTGACACACTATAATTCTGTCATGTGACATTTACAGATTTTTTAAAAAACTATTTTTTATAATTTTTATAAATTATTTATAATTTTTATCTTTTCAAGATTTTTTTAAATAAAATAAAAAATCTGAAAATGTTAAGTGACAACACTAAAACACGACATGTTGCACCAACTGGTAAAAAAAACTGTTAGATTTAACATTCAACATTGATTAAAGTGCGAATTGATGAAATTTTGAAGTATAAGAGTTTAATTGGGTGTAAAAAATTCAAATGCTTGCTTAATTGTTTTTTTTTCCGAAAGTTCAAAGGCTTATGATAGCCTGAAGCCAAATAAAATCAGCTATGGAATATGAGTTGAAATCTGAATATACGAATATCTAATTTTTTCCGATTGAATATGAATCACTATATCGTCGATCCGAAAAATCGGATATCTAAAAAAATGGAATCGGATCAGATTCAATATCCGATAATTAACACCCCTACCATACGAGAAATTATTACATGGCCCCGGCTCACCAAGTCACCCATGGTCTCATCCAATGAGATTCATTCATTTAATGACATGTAGGAAAGAGGTAAAGATTTATCTTAGAAAAAATAGGATGAAAAATTATCATTAGATAAAACCATGAATGACGTGGTAAACCAAGCTCATCTAATAATTTTTCCTACCAGACATAGTGGGAAATCTATCATGAATTTCGTTCATTAAATTAATAAAAAATTTCGGTATTTGTTTGATTTATTTTAGAATTTTTCAGGATCTAAAAAAAATTAATTTGTTTGGGTTTTTTTTTTAACCCAAAAATTGTTAGAGATGTATGGTGGTGAATGGGACATTATGAATTCTGACTGGGAAGAGGAAGGAGAAGGAGCAGAAAACGATTCTTATCTGCATTTCTATCTATATTTTGGTTCCTCCACAAATGTAGCTTTCCTTAACAGCAATATTTTCTTTTAAAATGGGAAATATAAACAGAAAATATATAATTCCACAAATGTTTGGTTAAATTTCGTTTTAAAAGTAAACTAAAGAAGACAACCATAACCAATCATGTTTTTGGTTATTTTATAATGTTTTTGTAACTATCTATTAGGGGCGTGCGTAATTAACCGTAATGGATATAATTATTATATTTATTGGTTAATTAATCGAACCGTTAAGGTTAAATGATTTTTGTTAATCAAGGCTAAAAATGATAGTTAATTATAGGTTAATTGTTATTAAATTATTTACAATATATGTTTTGTTCACAAGATTGGTTACTTCAATCTCGAGGCTCTCTTATAATATAATATTTATTAAAGAAATAATTTTATTATTCTCAAAAGAATAGGTGAACATGTGAAAAAAAAATTATAATAGATTACAAATTAACCTATAACCAGGGACGGATGTAAGAATTTATATTAGGGAGAGCAAACCTATAAAATTTTAGGGAAAACTTATAAAAATTTAGGATGGCAAAAATAGATTTTCAATAAAAAATATATAGAAAAATTTCTAAAAGATTTCTACATAAACAAAATTCAAATTTTAAGTGAGGCCGCCCCCTCCAGTCCCTGGGTCCATCACTGCTTGTAACCAAACCATTAATAACTGTTAATCATTATTTGTTAAAACAATTAACCGTTTATTAACGATTATGCTACGATTTAATAGCCGTTATAACAATTAACTGACCATTTAAACTAAACGATACAATTAGCTTACCATGAGCGCTCCTAGTATCTATATATGTTATATGTGTTTTGATCATAGTAATTAATATCGTATCAGTAGATATATTATTTTTCTAATACCAAGACATATTAGTATCAATGTATCATTTTATCATTATTATTTTTAAATATCTCATATCTATAATATATTATAATGCAAATATACCTTTATTTATTTATGTGATAATATAAATATTAAAATTATTAATTAAGTTGATATAACTGGTTTAGACAAAAAAAAATTAAAAATTAGTTTGAAATGTTAAAATATTGTTTCTATATAAACCGATATTAACCGAAATGGACCGAAACAATTAACCCACATCAAAATTTAATTGAAATTGTACTTAAACTATTTAGTACTTGTTTATGATTGATATCGATACAACTAGTACCAAAATGGACCGATATCGATACAGTTGGTACCATGATTTTAATTCTCGTTTTATGTTATTGGAATACACAGTCGATGAATATTTATATATAATAAATATAATTAGTATAATATCTATAAATCATACGATGATACGTTGTTAAAAATGAAGTTAAATAAAATTAATTTTAAAATTTTAAACCATGGCGTTACCATCTCATTCAATATAGATATAAAAACTCCACAATTATGTGTGTTAGGTGTGAACCCGTGTCAAGATAACGAGGCTCTCTACCAGCATTGCTTGTCCACAAAATCTTTATCCTCTCACTTGGAACCTTTACCACCCAAACTTAGTCATCTTTATTTATTATTATATATTTTTAAGAAAATATTTATCGGATCTTAACATGAATTTCAAAGCATCTGAAATAGAGAAAGAAATAGATTTCATGAAATTTGACAAGAAACTACATTTTATTCATATTAGTTCTCGTGCCGTTTCATTAGAAATGCAAAAACAAGACAAAGAAACCATAGCCAATACCTCGAGAAAAAAAGAGCAACAGAGAATGATAAGTACAAGTTTAAAAATAAATGAAATTCCCCTACGAGGGAAGAGACTGAAACGTGAACAGTTTAGTAGCCTGGAGGCTTGTGGGCAATGAAACTGCAGCACTGCACTTGACGCACGTTGTCGAATCCGATAATTCTAACGAATGCGTTGGGATATTCCTTCTTGCACTCTTCCAACTCCGTCAACACCTGAGATGAGTTGGTGCATCCGAACATGGGGAGCTTCCACATGGTCCAGTAGCGTCCGTCATAGTACCCTGGTACCCTGCTGTTCTCACGGTACGGAAATCCGTCCTGCACATATCACAACATAAATATCTCATCGGAAGTGATGTAAATGGTTGAAGCAATGAAATTGTTAATAGAGCTAGAAAACACCTCCAATTCGAATTCCAAACAAGGAATCCATTTAGAGCGGAGAAGGTAGTCTATTTCCTTAGCCAACTGCTCGGTAGTGAGATCGGGGAGGTACGAGAGAGTCTCGAACTTCTTCTTTCCAAGCGGAGGCCACACCTACACTCTCCCAAAAAATTGATTCAAACCAAGTAATTTGCATAGTAACACTAGCTAATTTAAGTGCAAAGCATAAGTCACATAGTGTCACCAAGTACCTTCATGCATTGCACTCTGCCACCGTTGCTTGCAAGGGTAGTGATGTCGTTGTTGGCCTTCCTGGTGCCGGGGAAAGCGGAGGCGGACTTGAGGCCGGTGAAGGGGGCAACCATGTTGGCCTGAACCGGGGGGAGGAGCGGTTGACGGTGGCAATGGTTGCCGATGAGATCATTGAGGAAGCCATTGCTGATACAGCTGGTTACTAGTAGTATACGTTAGAAGAGTATCAGAAATCCCTTAGTAGTGTTATGGCCTTGGAGCAAGGGCCTATATATAATGATAAAACTTGGCCATCGAGTTCACAAAATGAGGAGATAGGCTTGGGAGAAAGGGTGGCCGTTGGATTCAAAATCTGATAACATTCAACATAACGACCACAAAGAGGAGGAAAAAAAGGTTTTGAATGGTAGCCTTATCTTTGGCAACATGCCACGTGGAAGAAGCACAATGACCTTATCTCATCTCATCCAATGGAAACCCAGGATGGGTGATTCCTCCTTTGTCCTCTTCCTTTCCATTTCGCATTTAAAATAAAAATCGGCACGATCCCATTTGGACCTTTGCCGTTGCAAACAATCTACGACCATTCCTTGTTTGCTTGGCCATGTTTTACTTATCGCCTTATCTTCAAAGATAGTAACTTGGTAGTGAAATGTTATCTCTTTCATGTAATTTTATAGTGATAATTTGTTAAAACGAGCAAACATGTGGCCAAAGATGGTTCCGGGATATATACAATAGGTGTGACCGTACAAGTAAACTAAATAAACAGAAAAAACATTCTTTTGTTAGAGTTCCACCCCATCCTTGTTTTATCATAACATGTTTAGCTATAATGTTGAAGTTGTGAACATAGTTGTTGAGAAAAACATATCGCTAAAATATTTTATTTAGCATTGAACATGTATATCCGCAAGATGGTAGATCAAGGTGATAAACCAATCTAGGACCTCAAACTCTCAGCCGCGTGATTTGATGAAGGCGTGGTGAGTAAGTCAGCAAGATGGTCCTTGAAAAAGACGTGCGAGACTCGAAGTTGAGTGCGTACAAAGTGATAACCAATCTCAACATGCTTCGTTTTAGAATGAAAAAAAGGATTCACACACACCTCTAAGATGATCACAATAGACAATTGGAGTGTGACGATGAGTGATGAAGAGGTCTTGCAGCAGATTTTTACCCAGCGAAGGTCAGGGCCCTGTACTCAATTTTAGTGGAAGAGTGAGCAATAGCAGGTCCTTTCTTAGAGCTCCAAAACATACACACAACCACACACACGATTACGCCCCGAAAAACACACTCGAACCAGTAGTAGATGAGTGACCGGGCTGATTTTTGAGCTTAGAAAAAAATCGATATGGAACGGTAGAACATGATTCATGTATCCGAAATTCCATTACTTGTAAGAATGCGTTATTAATATCCAATTGACGTTGTAACTAGTCGTGCTTTATAACTAATTGTCGCGTAATCGAGGTGTTTCTAATCTTTAACTGCAATCTTTTTGTCAGCATTATAGTTTATGATTGGTGTTCGACTTTTGAGCACTGTGTACATCAACGCTTGTTAACAAATGACTTGGTGCCTTTGATTCGGTTCTGTTTACGCTTAGCCTTGCTGTAATTAACTAGAAAGTTCTATTTATCCTTAATCATTGCACTAATGCATTATTGCTAACTCATGGTGTGCTTTTGTGTAATTTTCTCAAACATATGCATAGGATCATTTGATGAACTTAAGCACCAAGCTCTCAGCTAGAATATTTTCACGTTGTTTGTTATACATGAAATATACCGGCGAAATAACGGCCAGAGATTACAAGTGCAGAGGAAACATGCATAGAAAGTAATTTTTATTTAACATTAGATTTTACTCTTTATTGACCACGCAAAGTGCAAAGTGGGAAGTAGAGTTACACTTAAACTTGAATTGCTTCGTAACCCAGACGAAATTAACTTCAATTTATGGAGGATATCAACGGAGGACACCAAATGCAGAAAAAACCAACTAAAAGTATATATTTTTTTTTCGAAATGAAATTTGAGTCACAACTCTAATATTATTTATGATAATCTATTGACAAAAAATTGTACCCTGGCATCGATTAGGGACCAACTGATATAGAAAGCATGATGGACCAAAGGGAGATTTAGTATTTAGGGATGGATTCAATAGTAAAGTGTGTGTTAGTCTAGTAGAGGTCGTAAGAAATTAAGGGATGGCAAGAAAGATGAAGAAGGGCAGTCGGAGAGAGCGATGAATTCAACAAAGTGGTACATGGTAAGGATGGATTGAGAGGGTGTCAAGACTGTTTCACCTCTAAAAATAAAGTTTTAAATTCTTTTATAATATAAAATTTTCTTTTTTATTTTTATTGACAATTTAATTTTATACTCTTTAAAATTTTATAATTTCGTACCCCTTACATTTGTTAATACCAGCAAACCACGATCCCGCCAACACCCAATCATAGCCCTTTGTAAACGTACTAGTGGACCACGATATTGCGAACGACCAATCACGACCTTTTGCGATCTCGACATGCGAACGCTACCTCAGACCACATGACGATGCACGTGATCTACATCAACACCTAGTCACGATTACTCACTAAGATACTTGCTCTCCCTGATTAACACTTCCCCTCACTTCATCTAGGCTTTTATAAGGAGCCATGTGTTGTGGCCATCCCCTGTATAGGGCCACAACCGGGTAGATGCATCATGGCCAGCTATGTATAAGGCCCCATGGTTGGGTAGGTAATAAGTTGTCCTCATTTCAATCATCGTTATGTTTAGGGAAAAGAGTTTGCATTTCTATAGTTAGGGAAGAGTGTCATCGTTTCAAGCATTTCAATGTCTACTCGGGTCATTTCCATAAAGTTATTTTCGCATATATGTAGGGGTGGACAGTCGGCAGAGTTTGGACTGATCCACTGGTACAAGTACGTATCCTACACACCATCAAGGTGGCCCCTACCGCCAAAGTCGATGGTGTGGGTGAGTCTTCTTTTGTAACCCGAATATTTCTTTTATTTAATAAAACCACTTTTTTCTTCGTGACTTGAGGGATTATGTTATGGCTTAAGAATTGACGCGTTGCTTGCTTTATCCTGAACAGATCTACAGAAAACAAGGCTGACTTGGTCGGGAAGCATCCCTTTCAAGTGCCGCACGTAATACTTATCGAGTGATCGAAGATACACAGAAAACAAGGGCTGACTTGGCCAGGAAACGTCCCTTTCAAGTGCCGCGCGGTATACTTGTCGAGTGAACGAAAGTATGGCCATGACACGTGGTATCAGAGTGAGATTGATGTGAATTTAAATTTTGTACAACATAAGATTGTTGGACTTTACATCAAGCGCCCTCGTAAAGGAGTGGGTTGGGTGAGTTATCAATGCTAAATAAAATTGAGGGTTGGTTAGTGCACGGAGGTGCCTGGCTGTTGTTTCGGGCATAAAGGTGCTTGCTGATTATCTCAGCGCAGTGACGCTCATTCCTTTCAGCACAATGGTGCTTAGTTACGAATTTGTGGCACAGAGGTGCATGTGAGTTTTATAGTGGAACCAACGCACAGAGGTGCCTGTCGGTAACCACTATAGTGGTCGAAGCATACACGGTGCTCGATCTTTATATTGCACAGATGTGCTAACGAGTTGAGCCTAGTGGAATCAGTACACAGAGGTGAACTGACGCTAACCACTATGGTTGTTTCAGTGCGGAGGCATTTATTATTTATCGCACAGAGGTGCAAATGAGTTCAATATAGTGGCATCAATTCACAGAGGTGATTGACGTTACGCACTATGGTTGTTTTGGAACAGAGGCACTTAATATGTTTTGAAGTCTTAGCTGGGTCATCATAGTGAAATCAGTACACAAGAGGTGTCTGACGTTAATCACTATGGTTACCTCAGTATTGAGAAGCTGACTGCTTGTAAACCGGGGATGCATGCTTGGTAATCATATTGAAATCAGTGCACAGAGGTGCCTGTCGTTAACCAAAATGATTATCCTAGCATGGTGTCGCTTGGGAAGAACCCACTATGGTGCTCATTTATGTTCGGCGCAGAGGCGCTTGTTGTGTTAAGAAAAAGAATGTTGTTGGTTTTGTGGCACAATAGTGCCTAACTTGATCAATAGGAATTTGACAATTATTTTTTTGGCACAATGGTGCTTGGCTGTGTTTGCAGGATACATCGGTGCATACGTACCTTTCCGAAATGGCTAGAAGTCGAAGCAATGGGTCGGTGGATCCTGCCAAATTTGAAGAGCTGGAAGCTGCAGTAGTTGCCATGAGGGCTCGTATGGTCACGAACGATCGTGTTAGGAAAATTGAGGAAGCCCAACAGGAACTAGCAGATGCCATAAAGGAACTCGATAATGAAGAAAAAGAAGCTAAGAGTGATCTTAAGAATGAGTTGGCTGAACTCAGATGCCTCATCAACGTAGTCCAAGTGGCTGTAGGCAATTCAATTGCAAGTGACAGGGGCCAGAGAGCCAAGGTCCCAGATCCCCAACGGTTTGAAGGGAACAGAGACGCCAAAGAGCTTGGGAACTTCTTATTTTTAATTGAACAGTACTTTCGAGTAGTGCATACAACATCAGATGAGGACAAGGTCTCCACAGCCTCGATGTATTTGATAGGGGATGCCAAGTTGTGGTGGCAGTCCAAGTTTGATGGCAATGTGTGCTCCGTTAAGACTTGGGAGGAGATGAAGAAGGAATTGAAGAATGCATTCATTCCAGAGAATGCAGAGTATAATGCACGAAAGAAGCTGAGGGATCTCTCACACACATGGGCAGTACGTGAGTATGTAAGAGAGTTTTCCGCGTTCATGTTAGACATCAAGGATATGGCCGAACATGACAAAATGTTCTACTTTCTAGAAGAACTCAAATTGTGGGCGAGAACAGAGGTTCAGAGACAAAGACCACAAAATGTGGCTGAGGCGATGGCTACTGCCGAGCGACTTAGTGATTACAGTGAAGGTTCCACAAAGCGTAAGGGTACACCCGCGAGTGGTGATGGCACTAGTCAGGGCAATGGAAACGGTAACAATGGAGGGAATGGTAATGTCAATGACAATGGTACTGGTAATGACATTGGCCATGGTAACAGCAATGGCAGTGGGTTAGCAAGTTACGAAGTGGCGCGCGTAGAGAAACCTTCAACTTGGGGAAGTGGTAGAGGATAAAATAATGATTCCTCTAGGCGAGGGCTACGTTGCTTTCTTTGTCAGGGTCATCACAAACTGGCAAAATGTCCACAGAGGAGTACTCTATCGGCACTGAGAACTAGTCCAAAAGGTTCAGACCAAGTTGGCCACCAATCAGATGACAAGAGGGATGAGCCAGCTAGAGTGGGTTTTATCCGTTTCTTATATTCTATGCAAACGAAACATGACAAGGCTAGGACAAAACCAAGGAGAGGCTTGATGTATGTGAGCATAGTTTTGAATGGGAAATTCACAAAGGCCTTGGTAGACACAGGAGCAACCGACTCATTCATTTCTCTAGAGGAAGCGGAAAGATGCAATCTGACTCTAACCAAGGATGTGGGGCAGATAAAAGCTATGAACTCCGAAGCATCCAGTATATGGGGAAGTGTAAGGAATGTGAAGACCAAGATTGGATCATGGGAGGGAAAGATTAGCTACACAATAGTCCCTATAGATGACTTTGACGTCGTTATAGGTTTGGACTTCATGATATCTACGAAAGTCGTTCCGGTCCCTTCGGCGAGTTGTTTGATCTTCCAAGGGGAGCAACCAGGAGTGGCAGAGGCCAAGATTTTTCCAAAGGCTACTGGGAAGACGTTATCAGCAATGCAGTTACATAGGGTTGGAGCAGATGTTTCCTAGAAGAGTGGAGCTCAAGTCTGCCAAGTCGACGAGGACGTCGACAAATTAGGCGGGGGAGAATATTGTGGTTATCCCCTGTATAGGGCCACAACCAGGTAGATGCATCATGGCCAGCTATGTATAAGGCCCCATGGTTGGGTAGGTAATAAGTTGTCCTCATTTCAATCATCGTTATGTTTAGGGAAAAGAGTCTACATTTCTATAGTTAGGGAAGAGTGTCCTTATTTCAAGCATTTCAATGTCTACTCGGGTCATTTCCATAAAGTTATTTTCGCATATATGTAGGGGGTGGACAGTCGGCAGAGTTTGGACTGATCCACTGGTACAGGTACGTATCCTACACACCATTGAGGCGACCCCTACCGCCCAAGTCGATGGTGTAGGTGAGTCTTCTTTTGTAACCCAAATATTTTTTTTATTTAATAAAACCACTTTTTTCCTTCGGGGAAGGTGGGGGTTGACTATGGGCATCCGCTATACCTTACGGTATCGACTCGTGACTTGAGGGATTATGTTGTGGCATAAGAATTGACGCGTTGCTTGCTTTATCCTAAACAGATCTACAGAAAACAAGTTGACTTGGTAGGGAAACGTCCCTTTTAAGTGCCGCACGGAATACTTATCGAGTGATCGAAGATACACAGAGAACAAGGGTTGACTTGGTCGGGAAACGTCCCTTTCAAGTGCCTCGCGGTATACTTGTCGAGTGAACGAATGTATGGCCGTGACACCATGCACCCCAAATAAACCCAAGCTCTCGAGAACCCCCTGCCTATGCTAAGAACCTCCACCAAGAGCCAACCTAAGCTCCGGATAATTCAGACCCAGACTTCATCGTCTCCACGACCAAAGGTGTTGCATGCATAGGTCATCAACATTGGTGCGGTGAGCGTGGATCGAACATGCAACCTTCAGATCCCTCATTAATCTTCAGCACGATTTCATCCAAGGAATGACCAGATCCCTCTTTGGGGCTCAGAAGCAGAGATTGGCGTAAAAGAGCTGACCCGTATTCAAGCTGTGATGAGGTATGCTCAGAGAGTTTGCGAAGAGAATTTCAGCTTCAGTTTTCTGACAGTACAATGCTGTAGTGCATGTCTTAGAAACATGCAAATTGTTGCAATTGTAGATGCATGAGATGAGTGCAATTATACATCAAACAACACAGAATATTGTTTATTTTGTCTCATCCTGGCTAAACTGCTAGTCTTTCTTATGGAGTTATCCAAGAGAATGTTGCAAAAGAACTTGATTCTGGACACAATTGTTTCCTCTTTAATTGTTTATACTAAATTAAAGCTTGGAAATTTGGAGTCAGCGTGGAAGGTGTTCGACGGAATGCTTAAGAGAGGCTTTAGTGCTAGCTCTTTTCTCCTTTCTTCATTTTTGTTTATACCCGTTACGAATCTCTCTCTGTCTCTCTCTCTCTCTCATGTTGTTGAAGAACAAAGCTTTTGGGTCTCAAAGACTTCAGGTATTTCGTCAGGCACCAGTGTAAACTAGTTAAATCAGATGAGTTCTGAATCTGCATGTTTTTGGTTGTTTCGTTAATTCTGGGTCTGCATCTTTGATTATTAGAAAGAATGCTTGATATGTTGCTCTAAAAATCATGTATTTGGTCAAAGACTCAAAGGTTCTACGGTTTTGCTTCTGGAGCACAAATGGATCCGATGCACTTTTATGGCCATGAACCATGAGTAAAGTACGTTACAAGAAGACTTTCTCTCTGATATAGTTACATATTTTGCTGAATGCATCAGCACTTAATTAAAATATGATCAAGGGAGGATTGAAGTCTGGTAAGTTGTTAACGACAATGAAGAACTTGTTGAGGAGAGTGGAAATTCTTTTGGGCGCAGGGGATGTCGAGTCGATGGCATTGGCTTTAGTTCTCTTCGGTCGTTGGGCTGGTTTTGCAAAAGATGATGGCTTCCCCAGAAACATTGGTGGTTGTAAGGTTAGCAGGTGCAAGTGTTTTCACTAGATTGGGTTACTCACTTTCAGTTTCAAGAAGAGCTTACAAAAGGTGGTGTAAGGCTTGTACACCCACCTATGGTACTTGGGAGGCTCACAAGGTTACGGCAACCATTCAAATTGAGCAAAACAAGACTTCTCATTTTTCTAACCAAAGAGGGAAGTTCTTCGATGCCTGTACCATCTAAATAAAGTTCAAACAAGCATTCCATTTTCCCATCAATCTCTGGAAACCTTTGAAGACTTGAGCAATCCGAGAGACTGAATGTTTCAAAGGATTCCATTCCAATCTTTGTTAGAGGATTCCTAAGACTTTTGCAACCTCTTAAATTCAAAACTTTAAGGCTCTTAGGGACTCCGGTGGATGGAAGAACATCCACTATTTTTGTACAACCTTTCAAATACAAAATTTCAAGATTTGGGGCCATCGTGCAGTCTGGTGTCCTGATCAGGTTTTCGGACCCATTGAGGTTGAGCACCTTCAACTCATATAGAGTTCAAATCTATCACAAGTACCATTAATTCTCCAGAGGACAAGCTCAACATCATTTCCTTTCGTCAAACAATCTGAAATTCATTTCTGGATGTGCAAGTGTAGACCCAAGCAAAGGATTTCCTAGCCTTTCTGGCATATCTTCAAATGAAGAGCACATTAGAAGCCATTCTGGATTGCTTCCTAATCAAAGCCTTCATACTCTTTCTGGTCCATCATCAATAGAGCATAGTTGCGGCTAATCTGGACTACCTTTTCAAGGACGGCAGAGATTAGTTCCCTGGCCTTCATCACCTTCTTTTGTGAAAAAAAAAATATGCTAAACCTCAGATCAACTACCAAAGTGCGATAGTAGAAGTATACAGAGCTCACAGAGGGGAACATCTGCGGCTTCCATTCTTGGAAACATTGGAAATTCTAACAGCCAGTCAGACGTATTGCAACATTACCCTGCTCACCAGAATGATGCTATTCAAACTATTAAATAGGCCCTATTTTCAAAAAGGATACAAAACCAGTCAGCTACAAAAGGCATTTCCTCCCCGTTCTTGCTGATTATACCCCATTAAATCTATCTACCAATTTTAAATGGCGCAGCTCCTACGGTCTCTACTGGCAAGTTAATTTTTCGTCTATCATCTCTGATGGTAAATAAGCACTGCTAGTTGCCTTTAGGCATTAAAACTTAACCTTTAAATTAATAGCTACTAGTTATCTTTGAAGCATATACATCTTGAGCATAAAAACTTGATGCATGACAAGTTAAAATTGCAAATTGTTCTGCATTCTTCTCATTGAGTGGCAGCTCCATTATGGTGGAACATTCTTGTTGAAATATTTTGAAATATGCACAAATAAACATGAAACATCCATGCATTTGTTAAGACATTGACTAGCCATACCTTTTGTAATACTCATTTTCAGTCCGGGCCAGATCCAATTTTTTTATTAAACCCATTATTATCCAATACCTTTACAAACCCAATTACCCTCACCAAATACCCAATAACCCATTATAATAAATTATCCAAATGCTCCTAATAAAAAACCCTAAAAAATTAAAAAACCCTAACCCTAGTCTACATCTGCCGCCGCACCCCTCAACCATCCAACCTCCCCGCGCGTGGCCGCTACGCGCGATGCTATTGGCCACGCACGCCGGCCACCGGCCACTTATTTTCTGGCCACCATCTAAAGCCACCACTCGAATCTGCACAAGCAAAAAGTGGAAATTTTCAGATCTGAAAAATCCAAATAAAGAGATCAACTTGCATGCTTTTATGCATTTTATTTTCGGGTTAACACAAGAAACTCAGTTGTAGGGGAAGATTCAGAAATAAAAAAGAGCTTTTTTTCAGTTTATGATCATCCCAAAAATCAAACGAAAACCTACATATATATAAGAGAAGATGAATAGAAATTGAATCGAAAAGATAAAAAATATATACTTTATTTTTTTCATCTTAGATCTGCGCGTTAGAGTCCATTTTGAGTGAATCTGAAGTCAGATTTGAGGTCGGAGAGTAGAATAACGTTGGAAAGGTGCGGCCTTTTGCACTTTCGACCGCCAGGGTGACAGCGACCACCGTCGATGACCGGCAGCTCATGGCGGAGGCCTTTAGCTTTTGAGGTTGGGTGGAAAATCACTTTTCCAACCATGATTTCACACCCAATTTGTAGATGTTTGACTTTGATTATGGGTGAAAATTCACTTTTTGAGCAAAATCCTTTTTAAGCAATGCCAAAGGGCTTAAATCTAATTGTTAATTGTTCAATCTTTGGGAGAAAACCATCAGAGTTTAGAAAGCTTTGAAGTTTAAAATTAGGATTAAATTATGTAAAATGTAAAATTTGAGGGTTAAATATGTAAAATTAGGATTAACTCCGATTGTCTTCTCCCAAAGACTGAACATCTAACAATTAGATTTAATATCCCTTTGATATTGCTTAAAATTTGAGGGTTAAAGATGTATTATATTAATTCTATTAACGGTCACATTCATTAAATCTTTAACAAAAATATATCAATTTGTTATTCTTTTAATTGGATGACCAATTTGGAATTTTTTTAAATCGGAGGATTCAAAAAAATGTTCTACAATTGAAACCAATAAAATGAAAAAGGAGATCTCAATCATCAACTTCTTAGGCTATGATGATACATCTAAACCACTAAATCACATTAACAATTGATTTTTAATTAACAACATTTTATAGTATATTTTAAAGGGTTATATTTGATACACACTGTGTAAAAATAATTTATACAACATTTTCTATTAGAACTATAAAATCTAAATTTTAAATTTCTAACCCTAAACTCTAAACCTTAAACTATAAACTCTAAAATTTAAACCCTACAACTTAGGGATGGCAAAAAAACCCGAATTAGACGAGTTTCGACCCGACCCGGTTTGATAGGGTCAGATTTTTTTTGAATTTTTTGTTTTTCGGGTCGTATTTTTAAGGAGATTGAGTTGGATAAGGTTGGGTTCGAGTTTAGGGTGAAAATTCCCAACCTGGTTTATTTATAAATATTTATTATATTTTTATACGTTAAATTTAATATTTTTATTAATTTTCTTCGGGAAAGATCATATTTAATCAAATTTTTTATTAAAATTTTGGAGTATAATCGAAGTTGGATTATATTTTTATTATATCGAGTCGAATCGGATTAACTTTAAATTTTTGAGTTAGATTCGGGGCGGCCAAAAACCTCCCGTTGCCATCTAGTACAACCTAAATCACCGAACCTAAACTAAATTTCTAAGTTCATTATAATAGATAGTTTTTTCTATTTTAATGAAAATATATTTAATGTTTTTTAAATCAATTTTAATATTTTTTTCTTTTTATAATATTTTTAATAGTTTTTCCTTTTTATAATTATATACTATAATCATTTATATTTTTTTTACGAGACATCGTAGGTGCCATTCTCTTAAAGTCTTTATAATTTAAATTTCATTTATGGAAAATTCTGCAACGTACGTCGAACACAGCTGAACATCACTAACGCTGAACACTATTAAATTAATCAATAAAAATTAAAAATTTTAAGGACTCAATATACAATTAATAATTATTTAAAATAAAATTTTAATTAAATTATTTATATATATATATTATATTTTTTAATCTTTATTTTTAAATAATTGGATCAAATATCAACCCTAAATTAAAAAACCTAAATTTTTTCCTTTGCCATTCCAGTCATCGCTGCCGTTAGCCACCGTCTGCCGGTGAGATTGTTGCCATCGCGCCTCCGCCCTGCTGCAGCCTGGCCGCCTTTTCCCGCCGTTCGCGCAGCAAATCCAGTAAGAGTTTTGTTTCAAATTTCGAATTTTCACTTCACGTTACCGGCTGAAAGTGTTGCAAATAATCCTGGAATGTGCGGGGAGCCTTTGGATACATGCGCGGCGACTACGAAGAACACGAAGACTGGAGTGATTGCTGGGGCTGCTATTGGTGGGGTGACAGCTATTGCGATAGGTGTGGTCATCGGTCTCTTCTTCTATCAACGTAGATTATCTGCCATGAGGAAAAAGGATGATGATCCAGATGGAAACAAATAGACCAAGATCTTAAAGGGAGTTAAAGGCATCCAGGTATAACTTAATACATCCATATAAAATTTGAAGCTAATACTTGTTCTTTGATTATGGTTTGATATGTGATGTACTGAATGCTAATGTTATTTCAGGTTTCTATGTTTGAAAAGGTGGTTTCCAGAATGAGATTAAGTGACCTTACGAAGGTGACAAACAGTTTTAACAAGAATAATATCATTGGTTCAAGAGGAACAGGGACAATGTACATAGGAGTCCTTGAAGATGGAACCTCGCTAATGATTATGAGGTTACAGAATTCTCAACACTCGGACAAAGAATTTTCGTCTGATATGGCTACTCTGGGAAGTGTGAAACACCGTAACTTAGTTCCCCTTTTAGGTTTTTGTGTGACGAAGAGGGAGAGGCTTTTAGTTTACAGATTCATGGCAAATGGTACTCTCCATGATAGCTTGCATCCTGAGGATGATGCTAACCAGGTGTTGGAGTGGTCCTTGAGGCTTAAAATCAGTATGGGGGATACCAAAGAATTTGCATGGCTCTACCACAACTGCAATCCTCGTATACTCCATCGAAATACAGGTTTGAGATGACATGTACTCACTGTAATGGCATACGTTATAGTTTCTAAGCATCTAATTAAATTAGGGCTCTGTAATCTTAGGTTCGTTAGTATGTATTCTTATCTTCTTTTTTCACCCTTAAGTTATCTTGCATGTAGGATATGATTAGTTCACAGGCAAAGCTACATTATAAAGTGTAATCGATTTTATAATTGTAGATTCTTGTCTTCCTTATTCATTAATGTGATATTATATCTTGCTGAGGGCTTTCTCATATTCATGTGATGTTTATACCAAATATTGAAATACAATAATTTAGATAAAAATTAAATGTAAAATACAAGTATAATATCATAATTTTTTATCATTTAAAAAAAAGATGATGGTTTTGAAAAATAACTTAGAGAGTAAAATAAAAAATAGTTAATAACTAATATTCGACTTATTGTAGAGAGTAATATTTCTTTTGTATTTTAATCATATTGAGCCATTATATAATTCCTACCAAATAAAGCTTTAATAAAGACTAAAGAAAAAAAATACAAGTATCGTTCTTTATTCTTTCCTGATTAAAGGAAAAGCTTTCTTTACTCCTTTCAACTGTCCCAAATAATCAAACAATTAAAAAAATGATATTGACGATGACCGATTAGACCCATTTTTCTTCTAATTATTTATTTCAGTATAATCATAAATTATGTTTTTTTGCCCCATTTTTCAAGGGTTTTTCTCTGACTAATTCGGATCGACTCGTGTCACACACTTAGTTTTTGTAAGTGAGTCTCCTAGCGAGAATTTTCTGCATACACAACATAAGATCTCGAACTTGAGATATACTTAAGCGATATCAAACTGCTTACCACCTAGACTAACTAGTTGGTTAATCATAAATTCTGTTAAAGTTTTGATTAAAAATATTATAATATCACTCCATGTTACTATGTGATGAATTCTTAACCGAGTATAATTTTGTTTATTTATTGTTATTACGTATTAAATAGTTTCATAAATTGTAATAAAAAACAGTGAAATGCTCTAACCTAACCCAACTACCCAAGCCTTTCCATCCTCGTAATTTATTACAACTGATACAGTGAGTCGAGCTGTAAGGAATTGCCTAAAGAAATCAAATTTCTCAAACCCAAACCTCAAGCTCCCTTTCCATGGAGTTTAATTGCTCATCTCCCAACACCATCCCTGTGGTTTCAACTTTTGCATCCCCCTTTGACAATTCTACTGCAGCCAATGGCTCAACCAGGAAACCCATCCGCCTATTGCCTTGAAATGTACCATTCACCAGTAACCAATGCCTTACGGGAAGCCAAGTCCCAAATATTTGAGAGACTCCTTGACCCACCGAAAGATGCTCCCCCCCCCCCCCCAGAGTGAGTTGCTCACCAAATCCCTTCTCGAAGCAGGACCAACATCCTTTATAATTTCTCATCAGATTACATCTTAAGAGAACAGTACAGAGATCCCTAGAATGAAGTTAGAATTGGTAAGCTGCTTGAAGACCTTGATGCTTTAGCTAGGACTATCTCTGTCAAGGTACCTTCTTTTTGTTCTTTTACAAAAATTCGTTCTTTTTTCAATTTGTGGTTTAAAAAATACAACCTTGTTTTGTTTCCTTTTACTTTTGAATGGCTAAAGTTGTGTGCTTTGTTTGTGAAATAGCATTGTTCAGATGATGATAGCACAACAAGGCCTCTTTTGCTGGTAACAACTTCTATTGAACAGATTGTTTTAAGAATCCTATTAGTGTTGACATTGATCTCAAAATAGTTGGTTCTGTCATATGGGTTGGTAGGTCATCAATTGAGATTCAACTAGAAGTCATCCAGTCCACTAAAGGTGCTTCAATATTAAAACTTGTGATTTTTAGCCTTTGCAAGTTGGAAATATCAAGATGCCATTCTGGTTCTGGAAAATGAATTAGACTATTGGATTACTGTTATAAGTACCTTCTGTTTTTTAGAATGGCAGATTTTATCAATCAAATTGAAGATTAACTCATTATAATTGCATTGAGAAAAAATATGAATTCTACATTTGCAGAGATATTTTTGAGTATCGAGTATCTATAATTCCATGTCATCTGTTCCTTCTTTATTTGCTAATGTTCAAATATATATCATAATAGCAAATTAGTTATGAATTTTCCTAAAATTTTGATATTTGCCGATACTTTAGAGCATAATGTTGTTACATAGTATACAGTATTAATGTTTAGAGAGCCATAGGATGGCTCAGTTTGTAGTTAATCTCAATGAAAATTCAAGTTAAAGCATGGACTTCTTTGCCTATTTTTTAGTTTTCACTTGTCTTTTGCTTTATCAATCGTGCTACATTCCTTAAGGATTCTCTTCCATAACTTATTTCAATGGACGAGAATCGACAAGGTATGTTGGAATTCTTGAAAGCCTTATTTGCTTTCACCAACGGGTTATTTACTTATCAGCTTTATAATTTCTCCTTGAGGCTCCTTACTATTTTTACATCTTCCCTTATTCAACCCATGTTTATAACAAGTCTGCATAATTTCATACTTTTGTCCTTCAAGAAGTAGAGGCATGTTGTCCGTTCCCTGACATTTTATGCAACTTTGACATGTGGGTGCTGAAGTATCATCTATCTTATGACGGTGAAATGTTTTACCTTAATGATACTTTGCCCCGAGCTGACTATCAAATTTAGGATATTGCTCCTCACATAATGTTTATGTTCTGTTGCTATGTTTTGATAGTCTTCGTAATGGCACTGAGTTTCCATAACCTAGAAAGGTATCAATATTTTTTGAGTTAATGAAAAGTAATTTGTAGTTTATCAGACTGCACAGCTGTTACCTGTTAGCATTGTGATTTTGTAGAAAGTCTCTTGTTTATAGACATTATCTTGAAGTTTGGCCATGATGATTTAGACTCTGATTATATGGTGTTATTTCTTGCAAAAAACTCGGATGTTTCAGATTTAGTAGCTTTAACGGCCAACTTCATCTTCGTGGCCCGTGACTCAAATACCCGGAAAACTGCTCCTGTCAACCGACTTTCACCAGAAACTGAACATGAGAAGTTTATTTGAAGAAGCTGAAAGCAGAAGCAAATTGAGAAAAATGAAAGGAGTAGATAGAATAGAATTTGAAAATGGGGAGGTAAATAGACTGGAAGCACTCTTGGCTGAGGGCCCAATCTTCTGTGATATGCCTGCCTTAGTTTAAGGGATACCCGTCTTGAAAATGCTTTGATCTGCCAAACACAGCAGCGGAACATCCACGGTCGTATTTCTGAAACAGAACCCTTACTGGATTTGCTGTGAGAACGGCGGGCATGCTCGAACGGTGGTCAGACTACAACAAAAGAAAAAAAAAAGGGATTGGTATTTGATATAATTATTTAAAAATAAATATTAAAAAATATAGTATATATGAAAAATAATTTAATTAAAATTTTATTTTAAATAATTATTAATTATATGTTGAGTCCTTAAAATTTTTAATCTTTATTAATTAATTTAATAGTGTTCAGCGATGTTCAATGTTAGTGGTTTATTTATAAATTTTTAATCTTTGTTTTTCGGGTCGGATTTTTAAGGAGATTGAGTTGGATAAGGTCGGGTTCGAGTTTAGAGTGAAAATTCCCAACCTGGTTTATTTATAAATATTTATTATATTTTTATACGTTAAATTTAATATTTTTATTAATTTTCTTCGAGAATGATCAGATTTAATCAAGTTTTTTATTAAAATTTTGGAGTATGATCGAAGTTGAATTATACTTTTATTATATCGAGTCGAATCGGGTTAACTTTAAATTTTTGAGTTAGGTTCGGGGCGGCCAAAAACCTCCTGATGCCATCTAGTACAACCTAAATCACCGAACCTAAACTAAATTTCTAAGTTCATTACAATAGATAGTTTTTTCTATTTTAATGAAAATATATCTAATGTTTTTTAAATCAATTTTAATATTTTTTCTTTTTATAATATTTTTAATGGTTTTTTTTCCTTTTATAATTATATACTATAATCATTTATAATTTTTTTACGAGACATCGTAGGTGCCATTCTCTTAAAGTCTTTATAATTTAAATTTCATTTATTAACACAAACTGATATAATAAGATGAGCGTTTAAACTAGAATATTTTTCCTTAATCCACTGTATTAGAAGAAAAACGTGACCTTTTTTTCATTTAAAAAACAATTCAAAACCGTGGGCTGAGTAGTGCCCACGGTCCTATCTTCCCAAATCCGGAAATCGGGCACCGGTTTTTGCTTACCCTTTTGAAAAGCGGTTTTTGAACTAACACCAACTTCCCGAAAACCAGGACCTTTTTTTAAATTTTATTTTCTTTAAGTAAAAAATTAGCCTAAAGGTTCCCGTTTGCGCATGATATCACTCCCCCGAAAAAATATATTATAGATTATTATGGCATGTTATTTATGAAATTAATTAATAAATATATTTATTTTATTAATTTTTTATATTTTTTATCAAGTGAATTCACTTGATAAAAAATATTTTTAAATTTTATTTATAATATATATAAATGAATATTCATTTAATAAAAAATAAGATGAAAAAATAATGAAATATATGTATTTTATTAATTAGTCTCGTAAGTGAGGTGGTGAGAATAATTCATGATATAATTTTTCTCTCTAGCGATTCGACAGCACTCTGACACTGAACGTGAGTGCCACGCGCTGCTGTCTTCCACAAAATTTGGACCCATTTGCATGGCATCCTCAGCAAGTTGTCATTATTTTCTTATGAAATCTCCATTTTGTTGTCATAATTAGGGTATATTTTTGTGATAAATGTGAGGGGTAATCTAGTAAACAAATTGATCATTGATTCCCTGGTGGAATACATTTATGCAAATTTTTTGAGTTGTCGTCCCCAGGCGGGGACATGTACAAACCTTTAAGTACGCCTCCAAATAGTCCTGAAACTGGATAAGTGATATGAGTGTGACTTACACGAGCGTGAACTGAAAGTGGTGAAAAATTCAAAGTGTTTAAAGAATATTTATTTAGTTTATAGCGTGGCTCCATTGACGTTGAAACCGTGCTTTTGGAAATAAATACTCAACAACTTCTGATTGCTGATTCCCCTGAACCCTGAAAACCAAGCGGCTACCGCCTACTCTATTTTCCAATTCTCCTGTTTTCCAACTTTTTTTCTCGCAGACATAAATTTCTCTGATCTGATATAAATTTCAAATATTTTCTCTAGCATTCCCTGTGTTTCTCAAATCATTTTCAAAATGCGAATGAGTTGCAATGGATGTCGGGTCCTGCGCAAAGGCTGCAGCGAAAATTGTAGCATTAGGCCTTGTCTGCAATGGATCAAAAGCCTTGAATCCCAAGCAAACGCTACCGTTTTTCTCGCCAAATTTTACGGCCGTGCTGGCCTCTTGAATCTCATCAACGCCGGCCCCGAACACCTCCGTCCTGGTCTGTACTCTTAAATATTTTCTATTTATATTTCTAGATTATGGAATTTTAGGATGTGTGGACTTACGGTTTTTTTTTTTTAATTTCAGGGATTTTTAGGTCGTTATTATATGAGGCTTGTGGACGCTTTGTGAACCCCATCTACGGTTCGGTGGGGTTATTGTGGTCCGGAAGTTGGCAGCTTTGTCAAGCCGCCGTGGAAGCCGTGCTACAAGGTGCTCCGATCACGCCTATCGCCACGGAAGATGCGGCAGATGGTCAAGGGCCGCCTCTAAAAGCATTCGACATTCGTCATGTTTCCAATGAAGATAACTCCGCGGGCTCCAACGATGTTGATCGAGTAAAGAGTCGGTGCGGAGTCAAGAGAACTGTGAAGCGGAAGGGGAATAAGAAGGCGGTAGAGGAAGAGAACCAAAACGCGGAAGCCAAAGCCAAGCCGCGTTATTGTAGTGACGAGGGAAACCGATCGACGAGTCACGAGTCGTCGCTGAGCCATCAGTCCGAGTTATCGGTTATGGAGGGGAAAAGTAAAGAAACCGAGAGCATGATCTCGGAGGAAACAGCGCCGGCAATTCGGCTGTTTTCGGAGGAGCCGGAGTTCGGAGCTAAGCTTTCCCAGGGGAGAAGCGGTGAGGTTGGGCTGGAGTTGACGTTGGGGGTTCGACCGGTGATTTCACCTGCGTATTACGTGGTGGTGCCGGTGAAGAAGCGGAAATTGGAGGCATACGACACGAGTGAAAATAATCGCACGTGTGTATTAGAGTTGGGGCTTGCTTACCCGGCTTAAATATGTAGTGTTCGGTCCAGTTTTGGCGGCTCGGTTTTGGGCCTTTGTTTTTTTTTTCTTGCACAGAAGAGTTGTTAGATGATTTTTTTTTTTGTAAATTCTTTTAGCCCTTTATCAGTAACAAATTTGAGATGTACAATTGTGGCTTGCATGAATAGAAATTGTACATAATTTATGGGTTAATTCTAAATAAATCATAAGAATAGCTAAATCCATTAGATGAAATTGGATGATTTTTTTTGTAAGTTCTTGTCATTTCTTTAATTGTGCCACGTTATCATTAGATGAAATAGTTAAATCCATAGTGGTTATTAAATTTTAATTTAAATATTTAATTAGATCAAAGAATAGCTGGCATGGTTTCATATTTTTTTAATTTTTAACCAAATTCGCCAGGCTGACATAGGGAGTTCTATTAAAATTTATCTCCTTCAATACTTAAAGAGGCTTCATTACTCACAATAAAAAATTAACAGAAATAAAACTCGCTCGAGTTCACTATTAAAATATTATGCAGAAAAATAATTTTTAAAATGATAAATAATTTATTAAATGGTGATATTTTGGTGAAAACGTCTAACTTGTAGGCATTACATCCTCCAAACCAAACCTAAGACCTAGGTTTGAATCTTTCCAAAGGAATAACCATTTTTTTTAATTTCCCTCCAGCCAGTTTAACTTGAGTACAAATTTGTGAAAATATTTCCATCTCAAGTGTTCGATCTGGTGGCTAAGCATCACATCTTCATGTAGAAGACCCGATCTGAATCTTTTTGTTTAAAAATATTCTTTAATTTCCTTACAATAAGAGATTGACATATGTCATCGTCTAATTGAATTTTTAGTGTTAAAATTGACGTAATTAAAAATTTAATAGTATAAATGATACAACAACTATTATTTAGTGGTATCTGATGTAATTTATCCTAAGATTTATATAATTAAAAAATATATTTTGAATAAACAAATGTTTTTGAACTAATACCTCTAATGCAAAGGTGGCTCTTATAAATACTTAACTATAATTGTAATTGTAACTTCAAAAAATATCTTCATTCATAAAGTTTAATATAATTATTATTGAGAAAATATCTCATGCATTGGCGTTGAAAACGAAAAGTTTCCACAAACGCCTTAAATTTAAGGATTATGGACCTGGTTTAGGATTTAAGGTTTAAGTGTGTGAGTTTAGAATTTATGGTTTAGTGTTGAATTTAGAGTTCAGAGATTGGGGTAATATGGTTAGGGATTTATGTTTTAACCTATAAACTCTAAATTTTAACCTTGAAACCTAAATTCTAACCACACATCCTAAATTCAAAACTCGTACATTTAAAATTTTAAACACTAGACTCTAAACGAAATCCCAAAAACTAAAGCGCTTGTGAAAACTCTCCCCCATACGCATTTATATACAACATTACTAATCTTGAGACCATAATCCTTCCCATAGCTATCCTCTAGTCAAAGTTGTGAAAGCTGAAAGGATACACCAACTACTAGAGGTCGGTGGAGCGTAGAATCATGGTGAAAGGAATCTCAAACCCAGAATATTCCGGCTTTATTGTCTCAATATCCCCTTTGGGAAAAAAATCTAAAATCTACCTCCCTTTCTAGTACATTTGGAAAAATACCCCATTCCGTACACATAGGTAGGACTCGCGTTTTGACAAGCGCGAATTCTAAACTCGTGTTTAACTGGATGCGAGTTTGGGGTTGATGTGTCTTGTCTTATCCGTTGGCATCATTTAAATATTCAATAAAAGGAACTCACGCACAGCAGGACGCAAGTTTAACGATATAATCAAACAAAACGCTGGGGATTTATTGCAGTAAAAACGAAATGATTGAAAAATAAATGACTGTATTGAAATTACAAAGAACTCGCGATGGACGAAACGCGGATTCCTGTATTTTTCAGTAAATTCGCGTTCTACAGGACGCGAGTTTCGTTAAAGTTGCATTTGAACCAGTGCGAGTTCTAGTATAAATAACCTCATACCTCACAAGTTAAATCACACCAAAAAAGTATCTCTCAAGTCCTTCTATAATCTTTCACATTCGTGATAATATATTAGTTAATATCTCGAGTTTAAAATAATGGAAGAGCCCCTTATAAGGTTTGATCATAAACACATCTTCAATTTATGGCGAAAAAATGTAAGTTTTATTTATTTATTTATTTTAAATTTATATTTTCAGTTTTTATTTAGTAGTATTTAAAAAAATAATACGGTAGTTTGAAATTGAAATTAAGCTATGGATGTTTAGTTTTTTTAGGATGGGATGAAACGTCGTCTCGAAGTCTTTATCACTCAAATGACGAATGGACCCGACACGCGTCTAGAAGAATATATTTCGAGGGCCGAATTTTTGCATGTATCCAAAATTATTGGAGGTGCAAAATTGGATGTTGATTTGATCAACGCCCTTGTAGAGAGGTCGAGGCCGGAGACACACACATTCCACCTTCCGTGCGGTGAGGCGACGATAACCTTAGAGGAAATGTCGCATAGTCTCGGTCTGTCGGTAGACGGTGAGGCTATTAGCAGTCACAACAATGGTGACTGGTGTGGCTTGTGTTTTGAGTTACTGGGGGCTGCGCCAGATAGGATGGATGGTGGTTGTGTCTTCCGCGACGGCAACCCATTCGTGACAATGTAATGTTTGATACGATGGTCAGCCATGATTACTTTTTATGGTACTTGGTGAATGGGAAGCTAAATCTTTTGACTCTAGAGGAGCATCATCATTGAGCGTCTGCAACGTAACCGTCTGCGAACTAAACGTACGAAGAGAGTACGTACGACTTCTGGCGCTGCTTCGTCGTCGAGGAGAAGAAATGCTTTATCCCCCTCAGCACCAACACCATTACAGGTCACCTAACCGATCTGGCCATAGCCTTTTACCCACTCGATGCACTCATTATTTTATTCGTCGAGTTTGACAGAAGTTTTTTCACGCTTGTTGTCGGCAACCCCTACGATTCATTTTCGGAGATAATGAGTGGCAAGTCGAGTCTTCCTCCAGGCTACGTATCTTTCTATCCATTTCAACCATTGTCGACCGATTTTGGGCTCGGGTTTGTTCAACAAATACCGCCACAATCCCTATTCTTTAGAAGTGAGCCAGATGGAACAAGTGATACGGTTGGAGATGGAACCAGAAATAAGGACGATGATGACGATCATGAGCAGCAAGTCGAGCCCCTTTCTTGTCGATGTATTCCCGATCGACCTCGGCGTCCACCGGGTTGTGGTACTGGTGGACATAGGCATAATTAGTTTAATTTTTACTTTTTTAAGTAGTATATAATAATTTGATTTGTAGTTTGTATATAAATATTTATATCACCTTATAAATTATATTTTTAAGTTTTAATAGTGCACATTAATTTCTACGTGGTAGATATTCACATTTAATTTTTTCGATCGCTTTTGTTCAAATAATTATTTATTGAATCGATAACAAACGGGACCGGGTAGAAATAAATAATTTTTTTGAATGAATTGTACTGAATGGGGGGTATTTTCCAAATGTACTAAAAAGGGGTGAATATCATATTTTATTCCCAAAATGGAATATTGAAACAATTTAGGCCTGTGGAGGCGGCTTGAAAATGCGTCATAGAAGACGCAAATATGTCATAAAATCGCGTCCTAATAAGCGTGAGTTCACTGACACATCATGAATCCTAAACCAAATTCGCGATGTACCAAACGCTAGTTTTATGATAAAAATATCATTCCCAGTGAACCATTCTCTACGCAGTGTAATAAAAAAATTTAAAGTTTTTGATTTTATTGTAACTACTAATGGCAACAAACTACATATTTGGAAAAAAAATTACAAAGAAATTTCCCGGATATTGTGGTTTGTCAGTATTTATAGTTGCATTTATATGATGAGTAGATGTTGGTGGGTTACTAGTTATGGTAAGATGATTGTTCAGTGTTTTTTTTCACGAGGAACGACAACAACTCACAATATCCGGGAATCCGAGATCTGTTTGAATAGCAGGCAGGGATCTTGATCTTTTTTTAGGGTGCCAGACACATATTCTTACACCTCAATATTGGAGGCTAGGTTAAGACCCCCTCTTGTATCCGGAGTCAAAGCCCCTACCATGGTATGCATGTTTAGGGGTACAATACTAGGCTCCAATAGACCTCTGAGCTTGAAGAAGACCACCAGCTCTCTACTGGACTGATGAGTAGTTTAAATGATCACTTTTTCATCTTTAATTATGCCTCTAAAGATTCGAATATGATATTGATCTGGGCTTTATTATGTGTTTTTAGTGCAGACCTTTAATTTAGGAAAACACACTGAAAGAAGCAAAATTCTGCAAATTTTATCTGGAGTTAAGGCTGGGCTAGTGGCCATGAATCCGGGCATGAAAAATCTGACTGGACATCACGTCAGCGCTTCTAGAAGATGACATCAGCAGTGACGATAGCTTATCAGTCGCATTTTGATAGCTTATTATACGGATTTAAAATTTAAACCTGAGATTATCATTTGTATTTAATTTGAATATTTTTAGGATTTATCTTTTTAGGGTTATTTTAAGGTTTTAGAATACTATAAATACCCTATTGGGGTAAGCAAGAAAATCATCTCTCATCTTCCATTCTTAGTTTATTCTAGCTTTCTACATTTTATAAAATTCTTTTTTTGTTCTTTTAAATTTTATTTATTAAATGCTAAGTATGATTTCTTCCATAATCATGCTTAGCTAAATTCTTCTATTAGCCAAGGGCTTAAAGCAAAGCTTCAATTCACTTTGTGAGAACTAAAAGCACTCAACAACTTCGTTTTACACTCTCAATTTTCTGAAAACTTAGACCGGCAATCTACTTTTCTATTAAAATCTTTTCGCTTTCATTTCAAAAGTGCACGTTGACTTGATTGTTGTTGGGATTTACAGTTGGAAGGAAAGAACTACGATAGTCGTAGTTTTGACTTCCTATGAACACACTTAGCGACGGATTCGTTAAGGGAAATTGAGAACGGATTCGATTCTCACTGAGACAACATAATCCGAGTCGAGTTTTTCCAAAATTTAAAAACTATTTTATTCTAACGGCGATAGTCGTGGTTAGTCAAACTAGAAAACTGGAATCTAAAAATTGATTTTAGATTATCGGTTTACCAAGGAGAAAAATAAGTTACAAGGGTTGGGCCTTGTAGACTATAACCGGCATGTATCCGAGTAAAAATTCTTCTTCAATGATCATAGCGAAATGAAGCGGAGCAAAAGCTTGAGTCTAATTAACTTAATCGATTATTTTTACTTCATTTGTTCTCGCAATCATTTTACACTTATTCTCTAGTTATCAAGAACAAACCCTTCATTCACTGAATTACCTTGCAACAGTCAGAATCAGAATAACCGTATATCAGGAACTCCTTAGTCCCTATGGACCGACACCTTCTTCTCTATACTACGTTTTTATTTATTTATTTTGAGATTAAGGAATATTTTATTTGAAAAAAACGTTGCTTGTCAAAATTGGCGCTGTTGCCGGGGACTACGGCAAAGTTACTAATATTGTTTGCTTTGATTTATGACCAGGAAGAATCCGGGCGAATTTGCATATTTTGAACCGAAAATAGAAGCTGTTTCCCGAAGGTTGCATGCACACACACTTTGGGAAAGAAGACAATGACAACAACGATTCCAACAAGAACTAGAATCATCCTCCACAACCGAAACACACTTTGATGACACCGACGACGAACAGATTCCAATGGCTGACGAAGATCAAACCATTCGCCAACTTGTCATGGCACCACACACTCAACAGCCATTTTGCATTACATTCCCGAATGGAGAAACACCATTTGCACTTAAGACAGGCTTGATACATCTTTTACCTACCTATCATGGTTTGCCGAGCAAAAATCCGCATAAACATCTAAAAGAGTTTCATATGGTTTGTTTGAGTACAAAACCACAGGGAGTATCTGAAGACCAAATAAAACTTCGCGTTTTTCCTTTTTCTTTAGCCGATACTGCCAAGGATTGGTTATTCGACCTACCTTCCAATTCTGTTACAACTTGGACTAACATGGCGCGGTTTTTTCTTGACAGATTTTTTCCTGCGACTAAGGCAAGTGAACTGAGATGGAGCATCTTGAGTATCCGACAAACGGATACTGAGTCATTATACGACTACTGGGAGAGATTCAAGAAGTTGTGCGAAAATTACCCATAACACGAGCTATCAGAACAAACACTTCTTCAGTATTTGTACGAAGGCCTATCTCCGATGGAAATAAAGATGATCAATGCAACAAGTGGAGGGGCACTTGTAAACATGACTCTGACTGCAGCTAGAAATTTAATTTCTACTATGACCGCCAACTCTCAACAGTTTCACCCTTCTAGTGAACCTTCTCGGCGGGTTCACGAGGTAAGTAATGTTTCATTAGAAAATAAAATTGACAAATTGGCTGAAATTGTTCAATCCCTTTTTGCAGATAAAAAATTAGCGACTAGACTTTACGGGATATGCACGAGCCCAGAACATTCAACAGATTACTACCTGATGATACAAGAAGAAGACGCTGCCCAATTAGATGCCATAGGCAAATTTCCTGGACCTCCCTAAAGACAATACAATCCCAATGCTAATACATACAACCCAAGATGAAAGGATCATCCAAACTTCAATTATGAACAAAACCATAGACCACATCAAGCATATCAGCCAAGGCAGCCTCCACAGCAGCCGTATCAACAACCAAAGTTGTCATTGGAGTCCATAGTCGAACGGTTGGCACTATCACAAGAGAAATTTCAAAATCACACTGAAGCCCATCTACAAGAGTTAGATAAGCAAATGTGCCAACTAGCTCAGAGAGTAGGACGACTCGAGTCTCAAGGTAAATTACCTTCTCAAACAGAGCCAAATCTGTGAGAGAATATTAGCGCCATCACTCTCCAAAGTGATACCGTTGTCACACCAGAAACTGCGAAAGGAAACGCCCAAAAGAAATATAAAGAGAAAGCATCATCGCCCATCACACAAGGTACATCCATTTCTCTTCCATACGCCGTGCCACATACTTTCCCATTCGAGGTTGGTAAAACGAGACAAACAAGCTGAAGAGAATGAGATCCTGGATGTGTTTCGAAAAGTGGAAATCAATATCCCACTCCTTGAAGTAATTTAGAAAGTACCAAGGTACGCCAAGTTCCTAAAAGATCTATGCACTAATAAAAGACGACTTAATGGAATCGAAAAAGTAAATCTTGGAGAACATGTCTCAACCGTTTTCCAAAGCTTCTGCCAAAATTAAAGGACCAAGGTATGTTCATTATCCCCTGTAAAATCGGTAATATTGGGATTAAACGTGCCATGTGTGATTTAGGCGCTTCTATTAACGTTATGCCCCTTTCTCTATATAACTTACTGTCTGCTAAGCCCTTGAAGGATACAAAGATGACAATACTCCTAGCTGTCTGATCCGTAATATACCCGAAAGTACTTCTCGGGAATGTTCTAGTAAAGGTAAATGACCTCATCTTTTCGGAAGATTCTACGTAATAGACATAGAAAATGATCGGTCCAACACTCATTCAGAAATTCTTCTCGGCCGTCCCTTTCTAAGCACAGCACATACGAAAATTGATGCAAGAAGCGGAATTCTTATAATGGAGTTTGACAGTGAGGTTGTTAAGTTTGACATTTACAAAGCAATGCGACATCTAGATAATGTTGCTAGTATTAATTTTATTGATGTTATTGAACCTGCTGTTGAAGAATCTATAGAATCTAACCTTGTTGATAATCTATGCAGAGAATTGGAGGACTTTGAAGAAGAGATCAGGAAGTTTGAGAAAAAATTTTCAATTGATTCTGATTCAAGCCATATACCCTCAAAAATTAAAAATTTATCTTCCATCCTGCAGGCACCAAATTTGGAGCTAAAATTACCGCCAGATAAATTGAGAAGTAAAAAAGATATTTTGTTAGAAAAAATGAAGACACTATACAATCATAAAATTTCTCATAGGGAAATTCTCAGTTGGACAAAACGCAAGAAATGGAAGAAGTATTTTTTGCAGTGCCTGTAGTATGAATCAGGTCGTCGAGCTAAGCGGCGTTAAATAAAGCACTAAATGAGATGTGACCCATTTTATTTTATTTTATTTTTAAATTTCTATTTTTAATTTTCTATTCGTTTTTAATTTTATTTTTAATTTGATATCGATTTATTTTATTTTCGTGTACCCTAAGATATGTTGGATCGAATATAATACAATCCTAAGGATATAATCCACGCATGGCCCAATGGTAGAAAGACCATTTTTCTTGTGGGTGCATGTTAGCAAACCCCCCACCAATTAGGTACATGTTAGCCAACCCCAATCCACCCATCATTTGTCTTCGCCTTTATCTTTAGCCATCATTATTTTATCACTTTTTAAATTTTAAATACACTGGGCCCCACACCATTTGACCAAACTTTTTCCCAATTCCGATAAATTCACGTGACACCGTAAAAAAGCCTCACACCCATATTTTCCCTAATAACCCATCCGCACCCCTCCCCTTCCCCATTACCTTCGGTCAACACGAAAAAACCAGCCCCTTCAACCTTGCCAACATGGTTCGAACAAGAGAGTAAGATTTTTGGCTCTCACAAGCACCGATCAACCTCACTGGACAACAACGTTATGCTTTTAGTGCGGAGTATTCTATTCCTTGTCTTTTGCTTTATTTTCTATAATTGAGACATTATGATTTAAGTGAGAGAGGTGGAAGTTGCATCAAATTTCACTTTGCTTATTCAATTGGTTGGAATTGAGTTCTTCTTGAATTGATGTATTGAAATTGATGGTTGCATATCTTATTTTTCACCTTATTTCTTTGTTTTTCTTGTGGATTTTAATCTCGTTTTTGTTAGAATTTAAGAAGCATGATGGCAATTGGCATGATTGATTTATTTTTCTCTAAAAAAATTTGGCATTTCATGCATTTGTTGGTTAAATTGATAGCATGACTTAGTGCAATTAACCTTTCATGTGAGTTTTGAGCCTAATGAGCATACATTTTCATTCATGCTCTTTGTTAATTTTGAGTGTGCCTACTAATTCTTTGCATTCTAGAACTTGTAGCATAATGCTTGTCGAGACTACACGATTGAATGTGATGCTTTAGTGTGATGGAGGCATTAGGTTTTAACTCATTTCTCTTTCCAAAATGGCCTACCCTTTGTTTATTTACCCCTTAGATAACCAATTTTGAGCCTTATCCTTTTCTTTGATTTACCACATCTTTAACCCGAAACCGATTTTGTTGTTTTCCTCCTTTTGTCACCCTTTTCAGGATAAAGTTAAGGTTAGTCCGAAAAAAAAAAAAAAGTGAAAAAAAAAAGTGCAATTTGGTTCGAATAATACAGAAAAATAGTGAAAAAAAAAGTGCAATTTGGTTCGAACAATGTAGAAAAAATAATAATGCAGTTTAAAAAAATAGTGTTTGTTTGGTTTGAATAGAATCTGAAAATGATTCAATAAACTGTTTGAATCATGAAAAAAATAGCTTTGAAAAAAGTAGCAGCAAGAAGAAGAAAAAAAAAAAAGAAAAAGAGAAGTTCAAAAGAAAAATAGAAAAAAAAGAGTGAATAAGCTTTGATTGTTTCATTTATTGTTTTCCTTTCTTTCATTTTTACTTCCCTTTGAGTAATGCTTTGGAATAATTTTCTTTTGTCTTGAATTTTTAAACCCGATCTTTGGCCTTTATCCTACCCAAACCTTAGCCCCATTATAACCCTTTTAAAGACCTCTTGATTGTTGCATCATGTTCATACTTAGTAGTGGAGATTAGATTTAGTTACAAGCTTATGGTAATGCTTTGATTAGTTAGGCTTGAGCAATTCTTTTTACCCAAACACTTGAAATGGGATGAGTGAACCAATGTGAGGTACTAAGTCTTGCTTCTTTGAGATTAATGAATAATTGGAATGTTATGCTTTACTATTACTTGCTTTTAATTGTGCCTTTAGCTTGATTGCTCTTGAGTTTTAACAATTGCTATGATTTTGATTTGCTTGGAAGTCTTGGGAAATTTGTGGAATTGAGATGGCAACTTGAAATTTTGATGCATTAATTGAGAAATGCTTGAGGACAAGCATTGAATAAGTGAGAGAAATTTGATGAGATCACTTTTTCATCTTTAATTATGCCTCTAAATATTTGAATATGATATTGATATGAGCTTTATTATGTGTTTTTAGTGCAAACCTTTAATTTAGAAAACACATGAAAAAGAAGCAAAATTCTGCAAATTTTATCTGGAATCAAGGTCAAGCTAGTGGACATGAATCCGGGCATGAAAAATCCATCCGGACATCATGTTAGCGCTTTTAGAAGATGACATCAGCAAATGGCGATAGCTTATCACCGCATTTTGATAGCTTATCATTCTGATTTAAAATTTAAACTTGGGATTATCATTTGTATTTAATTTAAATATTTTTAGGATTTATCTTTTTAGGGTTATTTTAAGGTTTTAGAATACTATAAATACCTCTATTGGGGTAAGCTAGAAAATCATCTCCATCTTCCATTCTTAGTTTGTTCTAGCTTTCTATATTTTATAAAATTCTTTTTTTTTGTTCTTTTAAATTTTATTTATTAAATGCTAAGTATGATTTCTTCCATAATCATGCTTAGCTAAATTCTTCTATTAGCCAAGGGCTTAAAGCAAAGCTTCAATTCACTTTGTGAGAACTAAAAGCACTCAACAACTTCGTTTTACACTCTCAATTTTCTGAAAACTTAGGCCGTAATCTGGATTTTCTATTAAAATCTTTTCGCTTTCATTTCAAAAGTGCACGTTGACTTGATTGTTGTTGGGATTTACAGTTGGAAGGAAAGAACTACGATAGTCGTAGTTTTGACTTCCTATGAACACACTTAGCGACGGATTCGTTAAGGGAAATTGAGAACGGATTCGATTCTCACTGAGACAACATAATCCGAGTCGAGTTTTTCCAAAATTTAAAAACTATTTTATTCTAACGGCGATAGTCGTGGTTAGTCAAACTAGAAAACTGGAATCTAAAAATTGATTTTAGATTATCGGTTTACCAAGGAGAAAAATAAGTTACAAGGGTTGGGCCTTGTAGACTATAACCGGCATGTATCCAGAGTAAAAATTCTTCTTCAATGATCATAGCGAAATGAAGCGGAGCAAAAGCTTGAGTCTAATTAACTTAATCGATTATTTTTACTTCATTTGTTCTCGCAATCATTTTACACTTATTCTCTAGTTATCAAGAACAAACCCTTCATTCACTGAATTACCTTGCAACAGTCAGAATCAGAATAACCGTATATCAGGAACTCCTTAGTCCCTATGGACCGACACCTTCTTCTCTATACTACGTTTTTATTTATTTATTTTGAGATTAAGGAATATTTTATTTGAAAAAAACGTTGCTTGTCAAAATTGGCGCTGTTGCCGGGGACTACGGCAAAGTTACTAATATTGTTTGCTTTGATTTATGACCAGGAAGAATCCGGGCGAATTTGCATATTTTGAACCGAAAATAGAAGCTGTTTCCCGAAGGTTGCATGCACACACACTTTGGGAAAGAAGACAATGACAACAACGATTCCAACAAGAACTAGAATCATCCTCCACAACCGAAACACACTTTGATGACACCGACGACGAACGATTCCAATGGCTGACGAAGATCAAACCATTCGCCAACTTGTCATGGCACCACACACTCAACAGCCATTTTGCATTACATTCCCGAATGGAGAAACACCATTTGCACTTAAGACAGGCTTGATACATCTTTTACCTACCTATCATGGTTTGCCGAGCAAAAATCCGCATAAACATCTAAAAGAGTTTCATATGGTTTGTTTGAGTACAAAACCACGGGAGTATCGAAGACCAAATAAAACTTGGCGTTTTTCCTTTTTCTTTAGCCGATCTGCCAAGGATTGGTTATTCGACCTACCTTCCACCTCATACAACTTGGACTAACATGGCGCGGTTTTTTCTTGACAGATTTTTTCCTGCGACTAAGGCAAGTGAACGAGATGGAGCATCTTGAGTATCCGACAAGCGGATCTTGAGTCATTATCGACTACCGGGAGAGATTCAAGAAGTTGTGCGAAAATTACCCATAACACGAGCTATCGTAACAAACACTTCTTCTTGATTTGTACGAAGGCCTATCTCCGATGGAAATAAAGATGATCAATGCAACAAGTGGAGGGGCACTTGTAAACATGACTCTGACTGCAGCTAGAAATTTAATTTCTACTATGACCGCCAACTCTCAGCAGTTTCACCCTTCTAGTGAACCTTCTCGGCGGGTTCACGAGGTAAGTAATGTTTCATTAGAAAATAAAATTGACAAATTGGCTGAAATTGTTCAATCCCTTTTTGCAGATAAAAAATTAGCGACTAGACTTTACGGGATATGCACGAGCCCAGAACATTCAACAGATTACTACCTGATGATACAAGAAGAAGACGCTGCCCAATTAGATGCCATAGGCAAATTTCCTGGACCTCCCTAAAGACAATACAATCCCAATGCTAATACATACAACCCAAGATGAAAGGATCATCCAAACTTCAATTATGAACAAAACCATAGACCACATCAAGCATATCAGCCAAGGCAGCCTCCACAGCAGCCGTATCAACAACCAAAGTTGTCATTGGAGTCCATAGTCGAACGGTTGGCACTATCACAAGAGAAATTTCAAAATCACACTGAAGCCCATCTACAAGAGTTAGATAAGCAAATGTGCCAACTAGCTCAGAGAGTAGGACGACTCGAGTCTCAAGGTAAATTACCTTCTCAAACAGAGCCAAATCATGAGAGAAATATTAGCGCCATCACTCTCCAAAGTGATACCGTTGTCACACCAGAAACTGCGAAAGGAAACGCCCAAAAGAAATATAAAGAGAAAGCATCATCGCCCATCACACAAGGTACATCCATTTCTCTTCCATACGCCGTGCCACATACTTTCCCATTCGAGGTTGGTAAAACGAGACAAACAAGCTGAAGAGAATGAGATCCTGGATGTGTTTCGAAAAGTGGAAATCAATATCCCACTCCTTGAAGTAATTTAGAAAGTACCAAGGTACGCCAAGTTCCTAAAAGATCTATGCACTAATAAAAGACGACTTAATGGAATCGAAAAAGTAAATCTTGGAGAACATGTCTCAACCGTTTTCCAAAGCTTCTGCCAAAATTAAAGGACCAAGGTATGTTCATTATCCCCTGTAAAATCGGTAATATTGGGATTAAACGTGCCATGTGTGATTTAGGCGCTTCTATTAACGTTATGCCCCTTTCTCTATATAACTTACTGTCTGCTAAGCCCTTGAAGGATACAAAGATGACAATACTCCTAGCTGTCTCTGATCCGTAATATACCCGAAAGTACTTCTCGGGAATGTTCTAGTAAAGGTAAATGACCTCATCTTTTCGGAAGATTCTACGTAATAGACATAGAAAATGATCGGTCCAACACTCATTCAGAAATTCTTCTCGGCCGTCCCTTTCTAAGCACAGCACATACGAAAATTGATGCAAGAAGCGGAATTCTTATAATGGAGTTTGACAGTGAGGTTGTTAAGTTTGACATTTACAAAGCAATGCGACATCTAGATAATGTTGCTAGTATTAATTTTATTGATGTTATTGAACCTGCTGTTGAAGAATCTATAGAATCTAACCTTGTTGATAATCTATGCAGAGAATTGGAGGACTTTGAAGAAGAGATCAGGAAGTTTGAGAAAAAATTTTCAATTGATTCTGATTCAAGCCATATACCCTCAAAAATTAAAAATTTATCTTCCATCCTGCAGGCACCAAATTTGGAGCTAAAATTACCGCCAGATAAATTGAGAAGTAAAAAAGATATTTTGTTAGAAAAAATGAAGACACTATACAATCATAAAATTTCTCATAGGGAAATTCTCAGTTGGACAAAACGCAAGAAATGGAAGAAGTATTTTTTGCAGTGCCTGTAGTATGAATCAGGTCGTCGAGCTAAGCGGCGTTAAATAAAGCACTAAATGAGATGTGACCCATTTTATTTTATTTTATTTTTAAATTTCTATTTTTAATTTTCTATTCGTTTTTAATTTTATTTTTAATTTGATATCAGATTTATTTTATTTTCAGGTACCCTAAGATATGTTGGATCGAATATAATACAATCCTAAGGATATAATCCACGCATGGCCCAATGGTAGAAAGACCATTTTTCTTGTGGGTGCATGTTAGCAAACCCCCCACCAATTAGGTACATGTTAGCCAACCCCAATCCACCCATCATTTGTCTTCGCCCTTATCTTTAGCCATCATTATTTTATCACTTTTTTAAATTTTAAATACACTGGGCCCCACACCATTTGACCAAACTTTTTCCCAATTCCGATAAATTCACGTGACACCGTAAAAAAGCCTCACACCCATATTTTCCCTAATAACCCATCCGCACCCCTCCCCTTCCCCATTACCTTCGGTCAACACGAAAAAACCAGCCCCTTCAACCTTGCCAACATGGTTCGAACAAGAGAGTAAGATTTTTGGCTCTCACAAGCACCGATCAACCTCACTGGACAACAACGTTATGCTTTTAGTGCGGAGTATTCTATTCCTTGTCTTTTGCTTTATTTTCTATAATTGAGACATTATGATTTAAGTGAGAGAGGTGGAAGTTGCATCAAATTTCACTTTGCTTATTCAATTGGTTGGAATTGAGTTCTTCTTGAATTGATGTATTGAAATTGATGGTTGCATATCTTATTTTTCACCTTATTTCTTTGTTTTTCTTGTGGATTTTAATCTCGTTTTTTTAGAATTTAAGAAGCATGATGGCAATTGGCATGATTGATTTATTTTTCTCTAAAAAAATTTGGCATTTCATGCATTTGTTGGTTAAATTGATAGCATGACTTAGTGCAATTAACCTTTCATGTGAGTTTTGAGCCTAATGAGCATACATTTTCATTCATGCTCTTTGTTAATTTTGAGTGTGCCTACTAATTCTTTGCATTCTAGAACTTGTAGCATAATGCTTGTCGAGACTACACGATTGAATGTGATGCTTTAGTGTGATGGAGGCATTAGGTTTTAACTCATTTCTCTTTCCAAAATGGCCTACCCTTTGTTTATTTACCCCTTAGATAACCAATTTTGAGCCTTATCCTTTTCTTTGATTTACCACATCTTTAACCCGAAACCGATTTTGTTGTTTTCCTCCTTTTGTCACCCTTTTCAGGATAAAGTTAAGGTTAGTCCGAAAAAATAAAAAAAAAGTGAAAAAATAGTGCAATTTGGTTCGAATAATACAGAAAAAATAGTGAAAAAACAGTGCAATTTGGTTCGAACAATGTAGAAAAAATAATACAGTGCAGAAAAAAATAGTGCTGTTTGGTTTGAACAGTGCAGAACAGTTCGAATAAACTGTTTGAACTGTGAAAAAAATAGCTCGGTTCGAGTAGCAGCAAGAAGAAGAAAAAAAAGAAAAAGAGAAGTTCAAAAGAAAAATAGAGAAAGAAAGAGTGAATAAGCTTTGATTGTTTCATTTATTGTTTTCCTTTCTTTCATTTTTACTTCCCTTTGAGTAATGCTTTGGAATAATTTTCTCTTTGTCTTGAATTTTTAAACCCGATCTTTGGCCTTTATCCTACCCGAACCTTAGCCCCATTATAACCCTTTTAAAGACCTCTTGATTGTTGCATCATGTTCATACTTAGTAGTGGAGATTAGATTTAGTTACAAGCTTATGGTAATGCTTTGATTAGTTAGGCTTGAGCAATTCTTTTTACCCGAAACACTTGAGCGGGATGAGTGAACCAATGTGAGGTACTAAGTCTTGCTTCTTTGAGATTAATGAATAATTGGAATGTTATGCTTTACTATTACTTGCTTTTAATTGTGCCTTTAGCTTGATTGCTCTTGAGTTTTAACAATTGCTATGATTTTGATTTGCTTGGAAGTCTTGGGAAATTTGTGGAATTGAGATGGCAACTTGAAATTTTTGATGCATTAATTGAGAAATGCTTGAGGACAAGCATTGAATAAGTGAGAGAGAATTTGATGAGATCACTTTTTCATCTTTAATTATGCCTCTAAATATTTGAATATGATATTGATATGAGCTTTATTATGTGTTTTTCGTGCAAACCTTTAATTCTGGAAAACACACTGAAAAAAGGCAAAATTCTGCAAATTTTATCTGGAATCAAGGCTGGGCTAGTGGACATGAATCTGGGCATGAAAAATCCATCTGGACGCCATGTTAGCGCTTCTAGAAGATGACATCAGCAATGGCGATAGCTTATCAGCCGCATTTTGATAGCTTATCATTCTGATTTAAAATTTAAACTTGGGATTATCATTTGTATTTAATTTAAATATTTTTAGGATTTATCTTTTATCTTTTTAGGGTTATTTTTAGGGTTTTAGAATACTATAAATACCTCAATGGGGTAAGCTAGAAAATCATCTCCCATCTTCCATTCTTAGTTTGTTCTAGCTTTCTATATTTTATAAAATTCTTTTTTTTTGTTCTTTTAAATTTTATTTATTAAATGCTAAGTATGATTTCTTCTATAATCATGCTTAGCTAAATTCTTCTATTAGCCAAGGGCTTAAAGCGAAGCTTCAATTCACTTTGTGAGAACTAAAAGCACTCAACAACTTCGTTTTACACTCTCAATTTTCTGAAAACTTAGGTCGGTAATTGGATATTCTATTAAATCTTTTCGCTTTCATTTCAAAAGTGCACGTTGACTTGATTGTTGTTGGGATTAACAGTTGGGAGAAAGAACGACGATAGTCGTGGTTTTGACTTCTTATGAACACACTTAACGACGGATTCGCTAAGGGAAATTGAGAATGGATTCGATTCTCATTGAGACAACATAATCTGAGTCGTTTTTCCAAATTTTAAAAACTATTTTATTCTAACGGCGATAGTCGTGGTTAGTCTAACTAGAAAACTGGAATCTAAAAATTGACTTTAGATTATCGGTTTACCAAGGAGAAAAACAAGTTACAAGGGTTGGGCCTTGTAGACTGTAACCGGCATGTATCCGGAGTGAAAATTCTTTTTCAATGATCATAGCGAATTGAAGTAGAGCAAAAGCTTGAGGCTAATTAATTTAATTAATTATTTTTACTTCACGGGTTGTATTAATCATATCTTGCATGTTTGTAGAATGTCTGTGGTTAATACAATAATAATGTACGCGTGTTTCTTTCTTTTATATGCTTCTTTATTAGCATGTTTAAGGGTTCATTACGTCAACAAATAAATGTACGAACATTTTTTAAAATAAATGAATTAACAAACACCGATTGATTTACATCCCAATAAATAGACCCTTCTGTATCCTCAAAAACTCACACCATTTCCTTTCGTTATAAAGGCTCACTATTTCTCTTAGTTTATTTCATTCGTTCAAGCTCTATAGTTGCTGCAAACGTAGATGATAATTTCCTATCTATTGGGAGATATTCGTGTGATGTTGCCGTCCATAGTGACGATGAACTAGAAGTTGGGATAATATTCACGACTAAGAAAAACGCGGAGGATGCAATTAAGAACTACAACAGACGTCGATCGGTTGTTTCGATAGTAAATAAATAAGTGGGGACAACTATATTGCAGAATGTGCCCAAAAAGACCATATATGTAACTGGACGATCCGTGTATCACGAAGGAGTCGGCTGAACAACGTGTGGCAAATAACAAGATACGACAGACCTCATACATGCTAGTTGTTCCAATGTAAATCAATTACAAATATGTTTTCACCTCATCATATTTTTTGATTGTTAATTGTTTGAAAATGTAATTGGATGGTTTCTACTTTATTTATGATGTGATAAAAAATATGTGATGTAAGTAAGCAATTTAAATTGGTTAGATGTAGAAAATTATGTTAACAAAACATACTATTGTTTAAAATTGTACAGTGATATCGATGTTCGTATCCCCGGCACGTTTGTATACCCAAAACATCTTGCGCATATCTTTCTCATTGGATAGTGTTAGCATATAGTGTTCTTATGGACCGGGCTCGTTGACTAGCACTTTGACACGCAAGGCAGAAATTTTGGAATGTGTACACTCGCTAACCCGTGTTAAATCAACTCAAACAAATCATCTTTTGTGATTTTCTCATTGAAAGAAGTATAGAAGTAAGTTCTATAAAAAAAACAGTTCCAGAATAACGCGTCATAATTGGTATTAGCAGGTTATTTCATATGTATGTATGTGAGTGGTGCAAACTTCAAACATATATAATTAGTCAAACTCGCATTTGGTCAGACGCGAAATCCTCTGTTATTAAAGAACTCTCGTTGATTAGGATGCGAGTTTATCTGACATGTCAGGATCCCTGCAAAAGGTGGCAGAATTTGCATTGAACAGGACGCGAGTTTCACAGATATCAAGTAGGAAAACATCACCTCATTCTGACTCTTCTGTCTAACTGTATATACGCTATTAAAAGGACGATAAACACCATATAGGTGCATCAATATTTGCTCTAAAAAATATAAACGTCTTATTTCTTTCAAAATGGCAAAAAAGAGTTGTTGCAATAGTATACTACGACGGTGAGATGATCCCTGATACCGAAATCAATGTTGTATTTCAGTCCAGTAACATTATTTTGCTACAGATTCCGAAAAGAGTAGCATTTGAAAGGCTAAAGCGAACGATATTGCGGAAGGTTCTAGTTGCTTCTGGGAGGGAAATTTATTCACTGAGGTATCGATTACCATCTTCGTTAGATCCATTGTATTTCGTAATATTCGATGTTCTAGATGATGAAGGTGTACAACTGATGATCGATACCCATACCCAATATTCCATGGGATGGGACCTTAAGCTCTCTGTAACATTTTCTGAACGAAATGTCGGAGGTAACACTGTGGTTCCAAATTGGCTGTGCGTAAATTTTAACTTTGACCCAAATGCTCATAGCCCCACATCAAGTTTGCGACAAAGAATCAACTTACTAAATACGAGCGATGACTAGCCACCATAATCGTCTACATCGAGGTTAAGGCAGTCTTGCGTGGCCAGATTTGACTTAGACCTGGACCTGCCACCAACCCATGAGTCACTGTACAATCCATACAGTGGAGGTGTCGGGCCATCATCACCTACGATGCCGTACTCCCATAAAGAATTCAATCCGTTTGATAATTTTTCAGCCGAAAGACACTCGACTTACATCCCTACCGTCGGCCCATCATCATCCACTAGGTCATCCTACCTTGAAGAGTGAAACCCGTGGGATATTAGATATAGGTCGCATCAGCGCTCTCGTGATCATATTAGCGCTATAGAACCTAGTAGGGTACAAGTTGTTGATGAAGCAGAACTATACAGCTTTACCGGAGATATTCTGATAAAGAACCACTTACGGAGGTCGAGCCAAATGGTGACGAGATGGGTTTATTTCCAGAAGAACCAACAGACCTTGACGAGCCCATCAGTACAGAGGATGATACGAAAGATGAGGTGGAAGAAGATACAGACGATGATACAAAAGCAGAACCTGTGAAAATGGTTGCCCAACGCAGTTACACTGTAACAGGCAGTAGCTCATCATATTATGAACCACCATCCCACTTAACAACAGTGGATATGGAAGGATTTAATGCTACATAATTTCTAGAATTTCTACAGTTGGAGAATTACACTAAACAAAATGAGGGAGAACTGTATCTTGGAATGGTCTTCAGGACAAAAAAACTGGCGATTGCTGCTATTAAGCATTACACCATACGCAGATCAGTTACTTCTACAATGAGGAAAACTAAAACCGACAAATATATTGTAGAATACCCCCACAAATACTAGGAATGTAACTGGAGGGTCCGTGTATCACGATTGAAGAAGATAAACAACCTATGGAAGATAACCAGATACAACGGACCTCATACATGCTCCATCGAAAGCTTGAGTCAAGATCATCCAAACTTGGATGTGCACGTGCTTTGTGATCATATTCTTCCACTCGTGAAAGCTAATCCATGAGTATCTGTGTCCGTATGTATAACTTCACATATACAATTAAATACGATAAGGCATGGTATACAAGATATCGCGCCATTCAACAACTATATGGCCAGTGAGAGTAATCATACAACGAGTTACGAACATGGTTGAAGCTGATGCAAAAATATAACCTAGGAACAGTCGTGGAACTTGAGACAATGTCATCATACTACAACGATCGAGTTGTTTCTAGGGAATGTCAATTTTTTGCCTTTTTGGACATTTTTGCAATACTTTAAGGCCATCCGCCATTGCATGCCTATGCTACAGATCAACGAAACTTTCTTATACGGCGATACACATAAATTTTACTATTGGCAGTTACACAAGACAAAAATAGAAAATGTATTTCGGTCGTATTCGTAATTATTGAAAATGAAGATATCCCTTTCGTGAACGATTTTTCTCACCAACCTACGCAGACATGTCTTGCGACTTATTCTACGAGAACAAGCAGACGTGATATATATTATTTCTGATAGAGACGGAAGGATTTGGGGATCATTCGTGCAATTGGGCCCGTCTTGGGAACCTTTATTCATTCATCATATGTACTGCTTGCGACACGTTGCTGCCACTACAAGAGGTATAAGAATGATGATGAGTGTATAAGGGTTCTTCGTATGTGTAAGCCTTTCACTATCAAAATTATTAATTAACATGCCTTTTATTATTATTTCTTATTAAGTATTTAATCTTTTATTGAATAGGTAACGTACACCGAGCTGATGAATTTGAGGAGCTGTTAGAGGAATTACGAGTAAGAAATTTACCTGGATTTAAATATCTCGTTGATATTCCTAGGGAGAAATAGTTGTGATGTTATGATGGGGGCATCGATATGGTCCCCATGACAACGAACTTGGCTGAGGCGATCAATTCGTCTCTTAAGGGAACACGTCATTTACCTATCATATTCGTTGTCAATGCGACATATTATCGACTGGCTACCCTTTTTGCAACCTTGGGAAAACAAGTAATGAACTAGATAGAAGGTGGCCATAAGTTCCATCCAGATCTCTAGCAAAAATTTCAAATATCCATGTCGCACGCAAACGCGATGGGTGCTATATGCGTCTCCCGTCACGAACACCGTTTTCAGGTTACTGAATATTCACGGCCACTTGAAGGCATCATGCAGAACAATTGCATTGTTAACTTACGACGAAAAACATATGACTGCGGATGTTTTCAGACTTTCAAGTACCCTTGTGCGCACGCATTTGCTGCATGTGCATCTGTTCATTTCGAGACAATGACACTCGTTGATCCGGTATACCAACTTGAAAACATATTCAAGGTTTCCTCCTATCGGTAATGAACACGATCATGCATTAGTTGACGATGAACCTAAGATACGGCCAGATCCTTTCCTGCGACGCAATAAGAAAGGTCACTCGCGCTCAACTAGGATCTATTGTGCCGAGAATATGGTTCCAAGAGAACGGACAGAGCAACCTAGGTTGTGTACAAAATGTAGGAACCCTGGACACGACATGAGAAAATGTCCTCTTAGGACAGAGCCTCAAATCAACTAGTTGTTCTTCTAACTGTAATGTTTATATAATAAAAGGAAAGGGTTTCATAGCATTTTATGGTCTTCTAACTGTAAAAAAAAACAAAAGATCTGATAAAATACACCAAAATCGAATTACACATGCCCATCGACCCTTTGTTTCCATGTTCTTCATGATATAAAAAATGACAACATAGCATTTTCAACGCGATTTTTAAACCCACTCGGATAAATTAGACTCCCCGATTTCTGGACTATTGTAAAAATATGTTCTCGTATTACGACGTAAAAGTTCAATAACTAGAGAAAATATCATCCGTCATAGCCCAAATTCCAAATAAACATGCCTATCGACACTTGTTTTCATGTTATTCGTGCACAAAAACAAGGCCACATAGAGTTTTTAACGCAATTTTTACCAAAGTTCGGATATCGTATACTGGATTATTTTTACACTGTTTTAAAGAGGTGAATCTATACTACGACGTCAATGTTCAATAACAAGAAAAATTATCACCCAACAAAGTGTAAATTCACCTAAAACATGCCTACCGACACTTGTTTTCATGTTACTCAATGCACAAAAATAAGGCCACATAGCGCTTTTAAAGCAATTTTTACCAAAGTTCGAATACCTTATACTGAATTATTTTTACACCGTTTTAAAGAGGTGAATCTATTCTACGACGTCGATGTTCAATAACAAGAAAAGTTATCACCCAACAAAATGTAAATTCACCCAAAACATGCCTACCGACACTTGTTTTCATGTTACTCAATGCACAAAAATAAGGCCACATAGCGTTTTTAACGCAATTTTTACCAAAGTTCGGATGCCTTATACTGGATGATTTTTACAACATTTTAAAGAGATGAATCTATACTACGATGTCGATGTTAAATAACAAGAAAAATTATCACCGAACAAAGTGTAAATTCACCTAAAACATGCATATTCATCCATGTTTACTCATCTATTACACGAAAAACTCGCATTCCATTGAACGCGAGTTCAGTGATATAACACGATACATTCACGTCGTTTCATCTGAATTTACCGCAAAACTCGCGTTCTTCAATACACGAGTTACTTAATCCAATTAAAATAACCGGCCATAGGAAAAGCGGCGCCATATCAGCCCCAAACTCGCACCCAGTTAAATGCGAGTTTAGAATCCGCGCTTGTCAAAACGCGAGTCGTGCCTATGTGTACCAAATGGGGATATTTTTTCAAATGTACTAGAAAGAGGGTGTATTTCAGATTTTTTTTTTAAAAGGAAATATTAAAACAATAAAGCCGAATATTCCGAAACCTTCCCCAGTCCCCACCTTTGAAATTCTCGACAACCTCGTACTTGCATGCTCTGTTGTTATCCTTGAAACCAATCTTAAACTTGTCAAATCACATGACGGAGATGCGTTAAACTGATAAATCACAATCATATATAATACAAAAGAATTTTTTTTTTTGAGAAATATACGAAAGAAATATTTAAATTATAGAGGAATTTATCATTTTTAGGGGATGACTTTCGACTGTTTCCCCCTCAATATCCTCTCGGTACATTCCCCGACTACAGGTAATTCCAAAGTAACAGTTTAGTTGAATGTTATACCAAATACCTAGGCAAATTCATATCAAAGAGAACACTAGAGATCATCATTAGCATTAATCATCCTCTACAACAAAGATTCAAAGCCTCTCAAGTACAACACAACTACATTACATTTTTCTACAACACTTGCAGCACACACACCAGCAAAAAACACCGTGCAAATTCTACAACAAACAAGTTAAAAACCACTAAAAACTAATTACTCTCAATGTCCAACACTCACTTCGGCCAATGCCGAAGCCTTGACCTTAGGAGGTCGACATCACAGTTGTGGAGCTCCCAATTATTCCGCCCTCTGGTCGAGCCATCTTCCTTGGCCTTCCACATGGTTCCCCACTAGGCTTGGGGGGAGCATTGGAATTTGGAGGCCTCCCGAGCTTAAAACCATACCGGGTGGCTATGGAACCTTGGGTTTTGGAGGCCTACCCCGGCCACGCCTTGGTGGGGCATTGTTTTTCCAGAACACAAGCTCTCCGGTCTCTTTCATTCTGTTAAGGTGGTGGGAAAGGAGAGTGGAATGACCGGCAGGCAAATCTTCATACTTGGACTCTATGTATTTGGATATTGAAGTCTTGTTTGAACCATTCTCGTTGTTCAATGCTTCAATGGCGCTCATAATTAGATGCATGATGAATTTATTCAAGATATTTCAGGCTAGGAAGTTTAAAATTTATGCTTACAAGTGGGGGGAAAAGAAAGTCATGAAACTAGTATTATGTAAAATTACAAATGAAAAAGAAACTCCTCATGTGATTGACAGAAACTTCATTGATGAACATCAAAAACTGCAGACAGCCCCAGATAAAGAGAGAGATGAACATGAGAAAGATACAGGAAACATAGGTTTTCTGACAATTATGAAAGCAACATGTTCTTTTTCTCAAAGAAATTTGAAAAAAAAATGAAGGAAATTTATGCAAATAACTGAATTGACCTGTGGGTAAGAAGGAATTGGAGGAGGCTCATTGACCTCTTCAGTAGCCATTAAAATTTGCAGACCCAACAAAATAAATTAGCCAAAACGAGAGATTAGATTCCTCAAGTTCCAAACAAGCTTTCAACTTCAAACTTCAAAGAGCAGCAGTCCCCACAAATTAACTTTCTTTCTTCTCTTTGCTTTTCAAAATTTTCCTCAGAAACTAAAGCCAAAACAGCTTTAGATACTGTTTGATGATCAGATGCAAAAATAATCTCTTACTGTATTTGATAAAATTCAACGGATAAGATTCTGCTGATAGATATGATCGACGCTTGGAAACGGGGTTCACTCGGATCCATGCAATGGCAGTATAAGGTTTTAGGTTCTATTTTTTTTTTGGCTTAAATAAAAAATAAGTGCCTAAACTATATCTCTTGAATTTTAGGTGCTTAAAATATTTCTTTCGTAAAAATATGTGCTTAAAATTTTAAAAAATTTAAAATTCTGAAAATTTCTAAAATAGTCCTTAAATCCTTAAATTTTTACCGTTGCCGCGGCCAATTATCGTCTATTCCTCCTTTTTGACCGTCAGACCTAATTAGCCATTTTTCCCAATATACCGTCGTCGGAGACCGTTAAATAATGTGTCAATTGAATATTGAACGGCGAATATTAAATAGAATCTTTAGATACCTAAAGTTTGAAACATTTATAGTTTGGACACTTATTTTTCATTTAATATTTTTAATAGGGAATCACTGGATTATCCATCCATTTCATTGTCTCTACGTTGCAAGTCGTCTTTTTGACAAATAAGCCATCATATTAAATAAGAAAAAAAATTTGATACACATGTCATATAAATTTTAGTTTACACGTACCTTTTAGTTTTAGGGGTTAAGATTTTAATTTAGGGATTTAGGTTATATGGTTTAGAATTTAGTGTATAGGGTTTAAGGTTTAGGGTTTAATTTTTTAGGGTTAAGATTAAGAATTTAAAATTTAAATTTTTATAATGTAAATACATATGTTTGTATAAAATTAGTTTTACACAAACATCAAAGTCATAACAGAGCAAAAAGTTCCCTGAGAAGAGAAGAAACCCAGTTGGGGAACATGAATTAGATCTGACAGCACAAGCTACCCAGTTAGCAGTTCGGTTATAATTCTTTTAACAAAAGAAAAAAATACAAGAATGAAACTGGGAAGAAATCTCAGTGGTATCATTCTCGTAGCGGTCGAATCTCATGAAAAGAAAGATTTAGAGCACAAACGCGAAATAAGCGCTGCATCGTCGGACTCTGCATGTCGTTGATATTTTGTTTTTCAAGTATATAAATAATTAAATTGTACCTAATAATTATATAAATTTTAAAACGTTTGTATATTTATATCATAAGATGGTAAATTTTTTTATGTCAAATAAAAATCTAAACCTGAAATATTATTTGAAATTTCTCGTTCGAAAAGTTGATTTAAAAAAGTTAGACTACATGTTTTTTATGTCAACCGAATCTATAATCCAATATTATTATTATTTTTATTTAAAAGAGGGCAGAAAACATAAATTAGTGTACTACATGAAGGAGATGCATAGCATCATTAGCTAATAGAGGCAACAGAGCAACCGGGGTAAAACTAGAGAGGCCAAATTGAATTTGATAGGATCGACACTTCGGGCAAGCGCATCCGCAGGCTTGTTGCCTTCATGTGGAATCCATGTAATCTCAGTGACCCAACCACGTCTTTGGACATTAGCAATAGCTCGGACAAGGTAAAAACAACTGTCGGCCGCCTTTGGATCATTTAAAAGCTTGACAGCTTCGGCACAGTTAGATTGGACTTGAAGAATCTCAATACCCTGCTCCCAGGCATATTGAAGACCAAGGAAGATTACCCACAATTCAGCTTGGAGTGATTGCAAAACACAAAAGCTTTCTGAAATTCGGAAATCTAAGAGCCGGTGTGATCTCTCAAAAGGCAACCTATCGAACCAAAATCAGTGATTGGTGAAATAGCAACATCGACATTCAAAGAAACCCATCCCAGGTTCGGTCCTTGCCAGTGAGCAACCTCGGGACAAGGGACGGCAGCCGCTGGAGTTGGAGTCTTACTCTCAGCATAGTAACGAGACCAAGTGTATCCTCTTTGCAAAGTACTTACGTCTGATTGAGAGACATTGTTGAATACAAAATCATTTCGAGCTTTCCAAATCTGCCATACGACTGAAACAAATAAAATCGGCCATGAAATATTCTAATCAGATACTACAATAAGAGATTCCAGGTTATGTTGGATCCATTCTTGAAGGTTCATATTGAAGAAGGCAGGTGAATGAGAACACATTTGCAATTTGGTCCAAACTGCAGTGGCTTCTCGGCAATCAGGGAGCACATGTAACGTTGATTCTTCTACACCATCGTAAGATGGGCAACAAAGGTGGTGGCCAACTGACCTGCGGCATCTTTCCAAGTTGATCGTTAACCGGTTCCTGTAAGTCATCCATAAGAATAAACGCAATCGTCGCGGCACATGTACCTTCTAAATTTTAGTCCAGAACACATTTCGTTGCTCCTAAGTATGTGCAGACAATTGCGAGAATGCTGATTTGATTTCGAAAGTGTGCTTGGTTGTCCACCTCAAATAAGTCGATCCTCACAGTCAAGAGGGTCAGGACTCTTGATGATCAGGATATGAGGGATAGCCTCGGGTGTGAAATACATTGAGAGTTTGGCAATGTCCCAATCTCCATTGCCTTTTATCAAATTCGAAAAGAGACGGTCTGATAAGAGCATATCCGGGTGAACCAAATGATCTCGCAACGGACCTAGAGACGGAATCCAAACATCATCCAAGGAATGTATAATCCAATATTATTAACATAAGATATCGTTTGAATTTTAGTTGACACTAGAATCTCGAGTTATCTATAAGCATTTTCTTTTTATAATAATCAAATAAAAAAACTATATTCTAAATAACAATTATATTAATTACTTAAAACGGATATAGAAAATATTAACAATTTGAATATCATTTAAATTAACATATATATATATATATACATAACTTCTAGCATTATATCCAAAATAAACATTTTAAGTAATTTTTTTAAAAAATAATGTGATACTAAGATTTAGGGTGCGTTTGGTTCTTGAAAATGGAGTCAGTTTTTATTTTCATTTTATTGGAAAATATAAAATGACGAAGAAAACGTGTTTGGTTGCAAAAATAAAAATAATTTTTAAAAAATAAAACAAAAATAAGTGAAAATTTGAAATTTCATTATTTTCATTGAAAATGTTTTAGGAAAATGAAAAATGTGAAACTATGATTTTTTTTTTAATTTTAACCTCATTTTAACCCTGGTTTGTATCATTCTAATGCCATTTTTTAAAACTTTGGTTTATTTCGTCATATTTTATTTATTATTATTATTATATTTTTAACTATATTTTATTTCAATTATTTAATATTATTTTTTTCATTTCTATTTTTGTTATACAATTATTAAATAAACGAATTGTGTTAAAATAATTTTTTTTATAAAATTATATAAATATTTTTTAATATAATTTTTATCCATTATAGTTTTGATGGCTTTTGTGATAAATTAATATATTTATTGAAGCGAGCTCAATAATAAATAATTCATGTTCTATTTTAACATAGTGATTTTTTATTAATAGATTAAATTGAAATTTTTATTTAGACGTAACAGACTGAATTTTATTTAATGTAGCCTACTAAGTAAAACTTATTATAAGTAAATTTACTACAGTAAACAGCGAAGTAAAGGTTGCATATTATCTATAACTATAAGCTGCTTTTTTTTTTTTGACTAAATAAAACTAACTATACGCTGCTTGTCGGTCATGTGATGAAAAGCCTTGATTTTGGGCATAGTCTCCAAGTTGCCCCCACGTTTCCTTTGCGCCATTTGCGGGGCACACTCTTCTCTCAAGTCTCAATCTCTCTCTACTAAAAAAGGCTGTCTTTCCTTTGTTTTATTGCAAAAAAAATCAACACCAGCATCCGGTGGTTTTAGTTTTCTTCAGCTTTTGGAAATATAGGTAAGAATTTCTCAATTCTTTAACTTCTTCCTTTTTATTATTTCCAAGGTTTCGTCCATCTTGTAATGCTGCATTTCGATTATCATCAACAGTTGCGTTCTTGCTTGCAAGTGGGAACTCATTGTCGTGATCTCTAAACTTGAGTTTGGTGATCTGGGTTTTGTTTTTTTGGAGGATTTTGAGATTTGGGATTTTCTCATTTTGTTGTGAAGTTTGGATTTTTAGAGGCTGTTGGAGATTGCAATCTTGCTGATACCACGAAGTGAGTTAGTTGACTGGTTTGTTTTCCCGAGCCTGACTTTTTGGATCATTTTCTATTGGGTTTCTGGAGGTTGCTGTTGTCAATTCCTTGGTGTCTTCTTTGTGTTTTGGCTATGGGTCTTTGATAGACCTTTAATGGCTTGAATTTTGGCATCTTTTGCTGTTGAAACCTTGTATAGATATAGTTTTCCGGAACAATAGTAGATTTGGGTGTTTAGATTGTTCTAAATCGGATATGAGATTGTAGAGATATTGTAGTGTTGGCCATTTGGTGAAATATGACTTCAATTGTACCTTCTGTAATTTCACCAACTTCTAGTGATATCTCGCCGCCACCAGCATCTCCTACCTCCTCCTCCCCTAATTCCTCAAGCACTTCGCCACCCCCTACATCATCTCAGCCAAATCAAACTACCGATCCCCCGGCATTGTCACCACCATCACATTCTTCGCCTCCACCACCTCAATCACCTCCTCCAGATGTCCCTACAGCTCCTCCTCCATCACCACCACCAGCTTCATCTCCACTGCCATCACTGCCAACATCTCCTCCGCCTGGTGATGATTCACCACCCTCTCCAGTTTTATCACCACCTCCGGTGCAATCAGGTGGCTCTCCTCCTCCACAAGCTGAACCAGCACCTCCAGTTGCAACTTCACCTCCTCCGCAGATAATCTTACATTCCCCACCTCCTCCAGCTAATGTTCCAACTCCTCCTTCCACGAAATCTCCACCTTCACCTCCACCGCAGATAATTTTTAGTTCCCCGCCTCCTCCAGCTAATGTTCCAACACCGCCTTCCCTAAAATCTCCACCTTCACCTCCACCACAGATAATTTTTAGTTCCCCGCCTCCTCCAGCTAATGTTCCAACGCCACCTTCCTCAAAGTCTCCACCTTCACCACAAGCAACTCCACCAGCTGAAAGCTCTTCCAAACCTCCTACACTTACACCTCCACCATCTAGCTCTAATTCTTCTCCTCCTTCTCCCACAACTTCTCCCTCAACACCCACATTATCGTCCCCGCCTCCTTCGGTTCCGTCAACCTCCTCACCACCTACAGTTTCACCCCCAGCAACTCCAAGTAGTCCGACAACAAATGTAAGTCCTAGTTCATCAACAACTGTAAGTCCTAGTTCATCACTTTTGCCCCTAGTTCCAACTGAAAAACCAACTGCAAAGTCAACTAATAGTTTATCTGCCAATGCAACATCCTCTGGTAAGAATGGTTTAAGCACTGGAGGGGCTGTGGGAATAGGCATTTTTGCTGGGTTTATTGTGCTCAGTCTTCTTGCGATGGCTGTATGGTTTGTTCAGAAAAGAAAGAGGAAGAGGGCTGGACCGAAAATTGGGTACACTGTGCCTTCTCCATTTGCTTCATCACAAAATTCAGGTAAATAATTAAACAATGCTTAGGGAAGCAGCTTTTTATGTTCTTCTGTTGGTTGTGGATTTTCTAAATTCCATTCGAGAATTAACTTAATTTCTTCTATGTTTCCCGGATTAATTTCCAAATCCTCAAGAATACTTATTTAATGGTCAAAAACTCCAAAAGTCTTAATCTGAAAAGAAAGCTCCCTGATAGTCGGCCTAAAAATTTTGTAGAGAATGTAACACCTAAAGTGAACTTGCTCTGCAGATGCAGCATTTTTAAGGCCATGGTCTCCGCATCAACTGGTGGGAAGTGGTTCTAACAGTGGTTTTTATTCACCACCAGATCCTGGTAGGGTCAATAATTCCCGGTCATGGTTCACATACGAAGAGCTAATCCAGGCAACAAGTGGGTTTGCCGAACATAATCTTTTGGGTGAAGGTGGATTTGGTTGTGTATACAAAGGTATCCTCATAGATGGCAGAGAAGTGGCTGTCAAGCAGCTAAAGATTGGTGGTGGACAGGGGGAAAGAGAGTTCAGAGCAGAAGTTGAGATTATCAGCCGAGTACATCATCGCCATTTGGTTTCATTGGTGGGGTATTGTATATCAGAGCACCAAAGATTGCTTGTCTATGATTATGTCCCGAACAACACCCTTCATTACCATCTCCATGGTAAGAGTTCTGATCTTAAACTCCTAAAAACTTCTGCCTGCTTAACCATTCTCTGTTTACGACTTTTAAGATGTTAAGCATAACTTTGAGTTCGAAATTTGAACGAACTTGGATGAAATACATGTATGGTTAAAATTCAATTGATATTATGGACTTTTATACCAATTTCCCTTTCCATTAACTTTCTTGATCATCCAACTTTTGGTGGATTCGGATATTCGACATATGATTTAAAATTTTGAATTTGGATTTTTTTTGCGGATTTGGATTTCTGGCCGATAAGAATATTTAATTCGGATTCAAATAGTAATACTCGGATAATTTGAGGATAAGAACGGATTCAGATTTTTTGGCAGATTTGAGGATTGTTATAATTCAAAGATTGCATTTTTCCAACTCGCCGTTCCTAAGCATCAAACTCACATGACTTTGAGTATCCGCCTATACATTGAATCAAAGTTGAGGGATGACAGAAACATGAAAAATACTCTTTGTGATCCTCTTGACGTATAACAATGTTCTGATTTAATGTGCTTTTATGGAGTTTTGTAGGTGGAGGCCGGCCAGTTATGGATTGGGAAGTACGACTCAAGGTTGCTGCAGGGGCAGCACATGGGATAGCTTACCTCCATGAAGATTGTAATCTACCTGTTCTTTCTTCTCTTTGCCCCACTTTGATACTGGCATATGCTGCAGATCCTCAAAATTTCTGAATAAGGATAACTATAGAGTTTAAACAACATATAGACATAGTTTTTCATGCTCTTCCTATAATATGTTCCATCATCACATCATTCCCAGTGTAACTTCTTAAGCAAGATTTCTTTACTTTTTTTTTGGCTTCAACCAGGCCATCCTCGCATTATTCACAGGGATATCAAGTCATCAAACATTCTTCTTCACAACAATTTCGAGGCTCAGGTATGCCTATTCCACAATCTGGATTCTGTGAACAACATTAGTCTGATATTGGATTGCCTTGGGGGATTTTGAAGGTGCTTATGAATTCCATATCATCTTTTGTTAACTATAAATTTTCTGCATTGAATTCGTATTATTAGCATTTTCTCATTGTTATATTCTTAGTACACCTATATCAGGGTTTTTCTTTTTCACTGTTATAAATTCCATTTTCACACTCTAATTTCTGCCCTTCAATTCATGTTTCCATAAAGGTTTCAGATTTTGGACTTGCAAAGTTGGCATTGGATTCAAATACGCATGTAACCACTCGAGTGATGGGAACCTTTGGGTAAGATGATATATCGGGTTCGCTTAGCTTGTGCATGATTTTCTTGTCCCTTTGTTGCATAAACATAATCAATTATTTTTGTGCTTTTTGATCTGTTAAAAACTTCCTGGTGTGAAGCTAGCACTTGAGGTCCATATTTTAAATCCATATGATTACTTTCATCTATTTAAAGCACATTGTTGTGATTCGAAGCATTTAATATCCAATAATTTTGAGATGTGATGACTGGTGATTTGTTTTACTTTGCATTGCAGTTTTCATTTTCCGTTTTATTTGGTCTGCAAACATGTAACGTGTCATAATCAAATCACTGCTTTCAGGCCTTCTGATAAATACATTTGTTCTTTTACAGATATATGGCTCCAGAGTATGCAACAAGTGGCAAGTTAACTGAAAAATCCGATGTTTATTCCTTCGGTGTTGTGCTCTTGGAGCTAATTACTGGGCGCAAGCCTGTTGATGATACTCAGCCCCTAGGTGATGAGAGCCTGGTTGAATGGGTAAGGCTACGCAACTAGGTTTCTGTTAACAAAAGGTTACATGCGCTTTGCTCGAACTTCTTCATAAGCTATAGCTTTTCTTTAAGTCTTAACAGTGATTGAATAATCGAGATTTTTTTTTATTTTCTTAATAAAATCTGAAATCGAGTGGTGTCAAACAAAGTTTCCGAAAGTGATACACCTAATTGTTATTTCCTCCATCATTTCTTTATCTAATGCAATTGAACCTGTGACAATGTTCCAATTTCAAACATTTCACTACAATTCAAACTTTGTTACTTAGGCTCGACCATTGCTCGCTGAAGCAATCGAACATGAAGACTTTGAAGAGTTGGTGGATCCAAGACTGGGAGACAACTATGTGAAACATGAAATGTTTCGAATGATTGAGGCAGCTGCTGCTTGTGTGCGGCATTCAGTTGCTAAAAGGCCAAGAATGAGCCAGGTAAATATGTTTCTGTCATACGGAACTTCTTTTATTATAACATTTGGCTTAACAAACCGATTATTTCAACATTTACTTCTCAGGTAGTGAGAGCTCTAGACTCATTAGACGAGTCATCAGATATCACAAATGGAATGAGACCCGGCCAAAGCGGAGTTTTCGATTCGGCACAGCAATCTGAAGAAATCAGATTGTTTCAGAGGTTAGCATTTGGCAGTCAAGACTACAGTTCTAGTTTCTTTAATCACAGTCACAGCAGTTGGAGAAGTCGAGAATATGGTAGTCAGGGTAGTTGGAAGAGCCGAGAGCATGGAAATCCGAGTGGCCGGAGTCAAGAGCATAGGGACCGTAGCTCCTTAAACCCGTAGCAAGTCAGACGAGTTCGATGGTATCCGAAAACCAAAGTATTGAGAATTCAGATTGCATCAAAGTTTTAAAGGAGATAATGCCTTTGTCTTAACTCTCAAATTTTGGATAAGATACTAGGACTGAAACATCATGGACTGGGGTTTTGCTGCTCAGCTTTATGTGTAATCTTTGATTATTCTTTTTCCCCTTTTTAATCCTTCCATTTATTGTATTTATTAATTGAATGAAATTTATATTTGATATTTTTTGAGTTGAGACGATGGACTATATATATATATATATATATATATATATATATATATATATATATATATATATTTCATCTTATTATTATAAATTATGTAAAATTAAATTGTTCAAGGAAACTTTGAAACTTTTGGATGATGATCCGATTCCAAACAAAATCACTGCATCTGCTATTTTGATCATTCTGATTCGATTATAAGGTAGTATCTAATCCAATGCTTTAAAACCGTCGGATCTTAGTCCTATACTGTAATTCTCCGGTCATAAAAATTTGGAAAGGGACAAAAAAAACTATCCGTCTTGTTGTGCCTCAATATTAAAAAATAAATAAAATTTTGAGCTTCAACTTTAAATTATAAATCGTAAACCCTAAACTTTATACCCTACACTCAATACTTTAAATCTTAACTCCTAACCTTAATGGTGGATATAAACAGAGACATCGAAAAGACAATTACTCTCTAAAAAGAAACTTTTTTACATTATGTGATTTAGATAATGCATATTGTACTATGTTCCAAATCTACAAGAGATAATAATTGTAATATCCAAATAAGAAATTGAATTTGATAAATAAATAAAAATTAGAAAGTAATAGATGCATGAATTCACAAAATTACATGAAAAAAGAGAGAAATATTTCTATGGATGTGACAATGTGGGAAAAATATTGAAGCAAATAGGAAAAAAAAAACAAATTGCAATGGTATCTTAGAAGTCTTATATTGAAGATAGCGGACCAGCTGATAAAACAACTGAGTAAGCCTGCTGGAAAGACCCATCACCAGCATCATAGATTTCATGCGTCTATTTTCTGATTGCTAGAACGGCAGAGCTTCTCTATTTGGCTCGTCACCTCGTCCATTGCCGGACGTTTATCGGGATATTGAGTGGTGCAGTTAATGGCGAGCTGTAAGAGCTGGACCATCTCCTCCTCGACATTCTGGTATCTCAGAAGTTCGAGGTCGAACACTTCGGCAGTCCACTCCTCTCGAACTACAGATTGGACCCATCTTGGGAGGTCCACTCCTTCCTCGTCCATCAAGGCATGTGTGGGTGCCTTCCCTGTAAGCAATTCTAAAAGCAACACACCAAAGCTGTAGACATCGGCTTTTGGGGAGATTTTACGAGCATCTGTTACTTCTGGTGCACGGTAGCCATCAACGCGGTTGGGAGTCGATGTTGGGCCAGGTCCAGCAAGCTGAGCAAGACCGAAATCGGACACATGAGCTTCATAGGATGTGGTGAGAAGGATGTTGGAGGCTTTGATGTTTCCATGGGAGATTCCGGGGCCCTTGGAATGGATGTATGCGATGCCTCGGGCAGCTCCGAGGGCGACGCTGGACCTTGTGTCCCAATTCAATGGAGTCCTACCAGCTCCTCTGTTACCTGATCCAAAGAAAAAACGATAATTGTAATGAAAGAAAAGAAAACAAATAGGATAATACAAGAAGGCAAAACTCACCATGCAAAAGTGCAGACAAGCTCCCCATTGGCATGTAATCATAAACAAGAAGCTTCTCATCCCCACTGAAGTAACAGGCCCTTAATGGGACTAAGTTCTGGTGATCCATGGCTCCGACCACCTCCATTTTCTCCTTTAATTCCTTCTCCGACACCTTAACATCCTTCAACCTCTTCACCACGACAATCGCTCCCTTATCTAAGGTGGCCTTATATGCTGTCCCAAATGTTCCCTTCCCCAAGACCTCGGCAGACGCCTTCAGCAGATCGTTCAGATCGAATACCCTCGACGCCTTCCCGAAAAACACCATCTTAGCATCGTTTTTGGCTACCCCAGACAATCCATTACTTCTATTATCACTCTCCCCTGCTGCTGCTGCCGCCGCTGCCTTATCTCCTAAAATTTCAATCTCAGCCTGTTTTGCAGGGGCAATGTCTCTTGTTTCTGTTTTCTTACCACCTCTCCTTCTACATAAACATATCAGGAGAACCAAAATCAATAAAACAACAAGCACACAGCCAATGACAATACCTGCAATTGCTCCGGCGGACAATTTACGGCCACCGCTCTCAGTTCCATCACAAGAAACCAAAGGCTTTCCACATAAAGAATTCCCTTGGAAAGCACTCCGTAGCTTCCCCGATAACCCTTTTGGGATCGATCCATTTAACTGGTTAAACGAAACATTAAATTGCACAAGTGAAGCCAAAACAATATCTGGTATCGACCCGGATAGTTGATTGTTCTCCAAATACAATGTACCCAACCTGGTCAAATTGTTAACACTTTCCGGGATGGTACCGCTGAAATTATTGTTTGCAAGATTTAGCCTGATCAGGCTTCGCAAACTGAACAAGAACTCTGGAATCTCACCAGAAAACTCATTCCCTTGTAAGTAAAGGTTCCGAAGAGAGGAAAGCTTGGCAAAATCGGACGGGATCGCCCCAGATAGAGCATTGAAACGGAGAGAAAGAGTTTGGAGCTGAGTTAAGTTACCAATGGCGATCGGAAGCTGACCTGAGAGTCCCATTCCAGGGAGTCTTAACTCGACTACTCTGTTCTGAGAACAATTTACACCAGGCCAAGTACATGGGCTGCTTGAAAGGTTCCATAAAACGGAGCGCCCGCGGACGGCTGATCGGAGAGCCACCAAAGCTGCCCTGTCGGCAGCTAGATCTGAGCTTACACTGACCAGCAATACCGTCCATAAAAACAAAGAAAAAACTATTAGCCTCATTGTTTTTGTTGCATGAAAAAAAAAAGAAGCAAAGCAAACGCAGGGATTTCCTTTGCGGAATGAAGATAAATTTTGGTGGGGTGGTCTGTTTGAGAAAGATCAAAAATTGCAGTGGCAAATGCTGTGGAGTTGTATGAATGTGAATAGTTGAAAGTGGAGACGTTTCTTTGTTTTCTGAGAATGGAAAATTATTATGGGGATTGAAGAAAATTTCTGGCAATTGGTTGGGATTTGAGCAATAAATAAATGCTAATGCTAATAAGAAAAAAGGTTGTTGAAGTTGATGAGCTGAGAATCATGTAAAAGAAAGGAGAATATGAGTAACCACCGGATTTGAGTTGGCTTTGGTCGCCTACTGCTTGCCTGTTTTCTTATTTATTTATTGACCCTAATATGATTCCCGAATAATAATACTATGCTTAAAGGTAAGCTATTAAACTTTTGAAAAAAAATTTTAATTAATTTTTTTAAAAAAATTACACGCAACTAAAATTTTAAAATTAAAAAATTAATTAATTAAACTCTTTGACCATTAAATCTTGATATTTTTTTAGCACATAATATACTACAGTTTTATAATATTGCATTTACAATTTTTTTCAAAAAATATTTTTTATATATTTTATAAGATTTTTTTGAATTTTTAGAACTTTTAAATAAAAAAATTCTAAAAATGTTAAATAAAAACGTGACACAACGTGCTGCACCAACAGCAAGGGGTTTAATTGATTAAATTTTTTGGTTCAAGGGTGTAATTGGGTGCAAAAAAGTTTAAGGGCTTAATTGATTTTTTCAAAAGTTGGAGGGCTTCTTACACCCTCAAGCCATAAGACTATTTACGGGCCGAAATTGAGTTAATTGCACCACAATCCTCAAACTATGATTCTCATTCTAAATTGGTCCCCAAAATTTTTAAACATGTCAATTTCATTCCTAAACTAGGACTTATTCTAAATTGATCTCCCAAATTTTTGAATGTTTTAGTTTCATCCCTAAACTACGTCCTTCATTCTAAATTGGTCCCTCAAACTTTTGAAAGTTCCAGTTCCATCATCAAATTACCGTTTATGTCATATCATATTATTACATAATACACATCAATGTTTACATGAAAATTAACAATTTTTATAACGATTTTATTAACATGAGATATGATAACAAATATTGATAATTTGGGGATGAAATTAGAACCTTCAAAAGTTTATGGACTAATTTAAAATGAAAGTCATAATTAAGGGAAGAAATTGAAATCCTTAAAAGTTTGCAGACTAATTTAAAAAAGGGTCATAATTTAATAAAATTATATGGTCAAAATTTTGAGGATTAATTTAAAATAAGAGTCATAATTTAGGAACGTGTAGTGCAATTTACTCGCCAAAATTATTAAATTTAATTGGTTATCATCAATCATGTTCTTTTCATCTTTACATATTCATGCATTCATTTTCTTTTTTATCTTACTCGTCTCCTTAAAATTGTTTTGCGTATTTAATTTTTTATTTAATAAGTCTTTTATTTTTTAAAAGATTTAATATGTGTCTTTATTTATCCAGCAAACTAATAAGTGTAGCGACTATTTTTGCTACGAAAATAATTAGTTATAAATTATTATTAAAATGGGGGGACTCCCGCTTTTATTGGAAAATCTTATTTAAAAGGAGAATTTGTAATAAAAAAAAACTCGTATTTTGAGAATATTAGAGTCGCCACCGGTCACTTGGATAAGGTAGATCGGACACCGAAAACAAAAACTAGAGATTCCATTTAAAATTGGGTTTGGGAGTTGATTACGGATGAGGAAGGATTAGCACCCCACACCGCCCAAAAATTGGTACTAAATTATTACCGCTTTATTAATATCAGATTTTACGGGTTAAAGTGACTATTAAATTAAAATTTGGTTATATATGCGAGTATATTTTAAGGGCTCCGGTGTTCGAGGGATAAACGAAAACTATCATCTACGTCTTACACTGGTAGCCAAGTTTACCGTCGAAAAAGGGAGCACCGCATTAGCAATTAAAAATGTCGAATATGCAACTTAAAAAGACAAGATAAAAGCAAGATAAATACATGAAACAAATGTTTTACTATGAACAAATAATGATATAATTAAAATAATAAAATAAAACAAAATTAAAATGATACCTTTAATATAACATAAGTGACATAATTAAAATAAAATACAACAGAATTAAAATAATACATGTATTAATAAATATATAACATATAACATGAAACCGAAGTAATACATTATATATTTATAAAATATTTACCATAATATAAATATTCACAAAGTACCAATATATTATATACATTAGGTATATAAGACTAATATATACATATTAGTTAAAAAAAACTAACATATATTATAATATATAAAATACATGTATAAAATGTAAATTACATAAAAAGACATTACTAAAAATATTTTTATACAACAATATATGTGATAAAATGTAAGTATAAAAAAATATATACAAAAACAATAAATATATATTCTTATATAAAAATGTATATATAAGTATAACACATATATAATATACAACATACTACATACATATATTTATACACATAAACACATGGCAACGAATTAAACAAAACTAAAAACATATATAGAACAAACTAACATCAAATAACATAAATAATATATCGAACAAAAAAACATTTAAACATAACTATACGAAAATAAGTACTAAAGATAAATGAAATAGATAGGACAGGGACTGGAAAAGAAATAACCCATCACAACTAATTAAAATTAAAGCTTAAGGGTCTTAATTAGTAAATTGTAAATAAAAGGGAGGGGCATACTATAATTTTTCCTAAAAATACTAAACCAGTCATTTAGTGTATGATAGAAAACTGATTAAAACACATAGGGACTGGAATTAAATAAAAACAAAAGGGAAAGGGCCGAAATAGAATTAAACCCTTAAAAATCAACTCGAATTAAAATGGAGAGGACCCAATTGCAAGCTACATAAAAACAAAGGGGATTAAACCCGTAATTTTCCCTTTAAACGTAACAGAGCAAGATTGGTGGTGAAATTGCAAACCGGGCTAAACTATGGAGGACTAAATGTGTAAAATACCCCTGCGGTAGAGATGTTTTGAAAATAATAGAAGGGCGGAGGGACCTTTACGGTGATTTGACCATTACGAAACAGATTTCGGTTAATTTTGGGACTAAATTGAAAAGCTTTAAAAAGAAAGAGGGACCAGATCTGTAATTGGACCATGCGGCAAGCTCAGAGTGAAAATTTTGAAAGGGCGGAGGGACTAAAGTCGAATTAACCCATTTTTAAAAATAAAAGCACCTATATAAGGACCTTATCAGACCAATTTCCGGCTTTTAGCCATTTCAAAATTTTGTTCTAAAAAAATTCCCCCCTCTCCCTTATTATTCTTTCGACTCAAACCCGAAAAACTTTCCGGCCGCCATCATTTACAGAGACCACGACGGTCTGGCTACTCCAGCTGCCATCAAACATCAACGGTTTCTTTTCGTCGGTTCTAAAAAACCCAAAACCGAAACTCTTTTCGGATTTAAAACGAAAAAAAAATCCTATTTTACCACTTCGGTCTCCTTATTTTCAATCGATTCACCCCTAGAGGGTTTGTTACCGACGACAAATGAGAAGAATCCGACGAGGGTAAACTCTTTCCCTTTTTTATTTATTTTTTAGTTTCAAAATGCATGCAAAAAAGGGGTATGAATATACCTCTAGAATTGATCTCTGGAAATTTCTTTGTTTATTTTTTTATTCGAAATCTGAGTTACAAAATGTGTCTGATTACAATATATATGCTACTTTTGATTTTTGTTTGTTTACAACAATAAGAAAACATTAAATGAAATCACTATTGCTTGATTTGGATCTGACATGCCCTTGATTTTTTTTGTATTTGTACACGTTCGGTGGTTGGGGAGAGCTGGTGGAACCCGTACGGCGGCTGTAACACCCTTACCAGATTTATTAACCAATACTAGTATAGAGTGTCACATACTATTTAACCGTATTTTTATACTAACCAAATTAATCCAAAAATAGTAATTTTTTGAAAATTTATATTTATCGCATAAAATCAATTACTAATTTTTAATTAGTCAAATAGATTCTGTTTTCAGGCATCAATTTGGCAGTTTGTAACTACACATTTTAATTAAATAAACTGCCTAAAAACTGCCTAAGTTAAAAATGATCTTAATTGCTATAAAAATCAAATTTAGAAATTTACCCGATTTTCATTACTAGAAATATATATTTTTTTAACTAATATAAACCATATTATAAAGTAACCACTTATCTAGATATTAATATTACATACCATATCTAGACCAGTTAAAGTGAGCTACCAATATTTTATACAGACCAACTAGAGATAACCAAAATACATCGAAGATGTAAATTACCGATACAACTATTTTTTCTCGAGGTGATGATGCTGATATTCCTTACTCCTGCCCTGGATTACTACCTACGCGTGAAAACCATCACACGTTAAGTAAACACTTAGTGAGGCATTATAATTATTTAACATACATCAACATGCTTGAATTATATCAATAATATAAAGAACATGCAATTTGATCACAATTCTTTTATTTTCCTTATGTTAATCAAATATCAACATAATATATTCCAGATTTATAAATCCTATTAATATCCTTGCCATTATCCGAGAGTTTATCTACCCTCTAATTTTATTAACCATTTATTATCAAATAAATTATTGCCCAACATAGTTTGAGGACTTGAGTACACGAGTCAAAACCGCACCAAAGTGCTAATAAACCGCACCGAAGTGCTAAGAGACCGCACATAAGTGCTAAGAAACCACACATAAGTGTTAATAGACCGCTGGACTCTATGGCATGCCAACTATACTCTATACCTCAATTACTTATTTGGGCATATTTTCCCAATTCCATATTCGATTCATCCATGGCAATATAATTAAATACTGGGAAGTTCATACCCTATAACACAACATATCAAAATTAAATTACCTGTGATCAATGCATGTAATTCTTCTACCTTTGACAATTCTCAACATGTCAAATATAAATTCATTATATGGTTATCAAGCAACTATTCATGCATAAAAATGCACTCACTTCGACACTTTATACTTTGTCAATGTTCAACTAGCCTCAGTAAGTTCAACTTTGATCTCGTTCCTTTCCTCGATTGCTAACTCAGTCTTGATTTTATTCACAGTCTACAGTGTATTAAAACTACCATAAGTACATTCCAAATTATATGTTAGTATCCTACTAACACATAAACAATATAGGAATAATTTTCCTATAAACACCATAATATTTTCCAAATATTAGTTTTATGACACAGGTCATTTCATCCCCAATACTTTGTATTTCTTCCAACCCTTACTCAAAGAATGATTTATAACTCATTCTAACCTTAATTCCAGCATAATGCTTCCATAAAAATAAATTTTCACTTTAGTCCTTAAATTCTTCCTAATTGTTGAATTGGTCCCCAATCTTTTCCAAATTTCCAAATTGATCCCTATGTTCTACAAACTTCCAAAATGTTCCAAATAACATTTTAAAGCTTGTAAAATCATAATTTCAATATTTCCACATTTATGGAAATTTTTCCATAATTTCCCCTAATTTCTTCAAAATGCCAAAATCACCCATATACTTTTCCAAGTTTCCAAATTAGTTTACTTAACACTTAAACATCATTTCCAAGCCTTCACAACCATTTCCAACTCAAAATCATTCCAAATTCAACTTTTCTACTAAAACCCTAACTTTAAACAATTTAGGGTTTAGTTATTTCCATGTAATTTCAACCATCACACAAGCTTTAATATGATTCCACAACATCATATTTATCAAAAACTAACCTTAGTTCATCCTAAATCAACATCCCATTCGTCCATCAATTCCTCAAAACTAAGGTTTTAAGTAAGAAAAACATGAACAAAGGGTACCAAGAGATAGAGAATTTCATGTAGATTAATTCTTTGTTTCATGCTTTCATCCAAAATCCAAAGAAATAAGCTTGATATTGGGAGAAAAATCTTGAATTTTCTTTTAGTTCAATTTTGGCCATTTGTCCTTAATATAATTAAAATGAATGTAAAATTCATTTTAATGTTTAATGACCTTTTTACCCTTGAAATCCAAAGCTCCATATCAAGCCACATGTCTACCTACCAATCTAAGGGTCCAAAACAATCCAAGGAGTTAGTGATTACCAGCTTTGCCCTTGCCATCTTCAAAAATTACCATCTTGCCATTTTTCATCCAATGGCTAAGATTAAACATGGAAAAGAAATCTTTAATCCAATGATCCATATTAATTTCCATTAAAATAAGGCATGGAAATGACCCTTTTACCCTTGCCTTATTTTAATAAAATATCTCCTAAAATATCTCATAAAAGATTTCTCATTTATTCGATTAAATCCGATTATCCGGATTTTTCCCAGACTTTAAAGCTTTATAGCTCTTAATACAAACTCCGTATCAAAAATCTGTGTATCATGAAAATGCCACTCTTGGGGGTGAACTATTCATTTACGGGACTAACTTACATACTTTTGAAAATTACAACTTGGTCCCTGAACTTTCCAAAGTTTACACTTTGGCACCAAACATTTCAAGTTTTACATTTTGGTCACTAACCAAAATTTCAAGATATTATAGTGGCAGCGACTTTTTTGGCAACAAGGCCATGTGACGGGGAAGGTGAAGGTTATCGGCCAGAAAGAATCTGGGTCGTTGGATCAGATTTGATCCAACAGCCAAGATGGCTCGAAGATCGGATGGCTAAGATATGATCTGGAAAAGATGAGGCCGCACAGGATCTTGCCACGTGGTGCATGGGGATATGAGGAGTCTGCGCATGGATCACACGCGCGCGTGGAAGCTGAACAGTCCGGACGTGTGATGCACGCGACCACCTGGATGATCCTCTTGGATTGATCTGGACTGTTGGATTAAGATTTGATCCAACGGCCAAGATGAGGGCGGCTGCAAGAAAAAAAAGGGTCATCAGACTTGGTTATAGGGTTTAGTTAATTAGGTTAGGGTTTGGGCTTGGCTAGAATGGGCCATGTAATATTTAGTTGGGGTTTTAATATGTAAATTGGACTTGGACTTAATATTTGGGTTTTTAATATTTTATATCTGTTTATGTACATATTATAACTAATAATAATAATAATAATAATATACGTATACACTCAATAATACATACATGCACATACATGCAAATTAACTTATATACATGTAAACACATATACGTATACACACATACACATACAAACATTAATACATATTCATATATGGATATACACATAATATATTAATATACTCATATATAACACACATTCATACAATCAACATACATGCATACACTTTAAACACACAAATATAAATTATAAACAACGTATATAAATATAACATTGATAAACATATTCATATACCACACACGTATACTAACATATACATGCACATAGACTCATACATATGTTTATATATACATATTACCACATGTACCTATAGGCATTAATGCATACATACTAACACACATATATAATAGTTATTATAACTAATTAATATTACTATAATATTTACAACCCGGACAAAAATGAGTGATTACAATATGTCTTTTATTTTTTATATACTCTTGTTTTAGTATCGCTTTAGAAAGATTTTTCTTTTTCATAATAGAATTTGATGTGTGTTCTTTTTTCTTTTTTATGTGAAACGGATTAACTCAATAAGCCTCATTAAAAATCTCTCTAACCTAAATGGAAGAAAAAAGTACTCATTGAGATAATTACAAGAACAAAAGATCAAAACGGAACTAAAAAAACAAAGCAGCCAAAAAGCAACAAAGCAAGCTAAAGAACACCCCGATCAACATTATGCAAAGCAACCACTTCCGCCGGAGGATACACGAACATAATTTCCCCAAGAGCACTCTATCGAGACATCCGAGCCAAAGCATCCGCCACACTATTTCCTTCACGGCCCACATGCATAACTCGCACAAGCCAATCCCGATCAATGACTTCTTTAACGCGCAACACAAGCGCACTATCCGCCAAGGCTAAACTCACACCACAAAGAATTTGAACCATCGTCTTATTATCTAGCTCCAACTCCACTCGTCGAAACCCATGCCTCCAAGCATGCAAAAAAGCATCATAAGCCGCCCACATTTCAGCAACAATCATCGAGCACACTCTAATATTCAAGGAAAACCCAAAAAGCCAACCTCCCGAAGCATCCCGAATCACCCCCTAATTGAGGCTCTATGACCATTGCTCCCAACGGCACCATCAACATTAATCTTCAACCATCCCTCACTCGACTTGGACAAAATAGGCATGACAACCTCAACCTACCCCTGCAGAACGGTACAGATTGAACGTCCAACAAAACATCGCACATCCTTCGGCAGTAGGCTGCGATATCTCCAAAAACCTCATTTCTATCGTTAAATACATAGTAGCAACGACGCCCCCATAATGCCCAGCTGGCAATCGCAAACATCACGCTCTATTGATTCCATAGCCTCTACGCCGGGCCTGTTCTACTCAGATTGTCCATCAGCCATTGCTCGTACGGTTGAGCAAAAAAATCAAACCTTTGACTGGGGTGAATGAGTTACTCCCACACAGCCCTCGTACGACTACAAGTACACAACATATGGTCAAGATCTTCATCCTCATGCGCACAACCATCAACCGTAATATGACAACACTTGCGTTCAACATTGGTTAACACTTGACCATGCAAAACAAGCTACATAAACGTGCGCACACTCTGTGGAATCGACAAACACCATACAACACCCCAAACATTCGAGTGATGAGCATGTGTAGGTTCAGACAAAGCTTTACAAGCCGATATTATCGTGTAAATCCGATTATCATCCTACCTCCACGTTGGCAAGCCCGACTCAAGAACAGCATGTGGGGGAACAACACATGTGAGGCGAAGAACCATATCATGATGTAACATATTTTCCAGCCGTGTTCAGTCTCAGTCCCCAGATTGGGTAATCAGCGCAGCTACCGGGACACGACCAGGAGGGTCGGGGAGGAGGCAATACCCCTCAAGAGGCTCGAAACCATCAAGCAACACATCCCACCAAAAATTTGTATGCCACCCATCTTGAATTTTCCAACTGATACTATGTCGTATATCCTCCCAAACACTAACTAAACCCTGCCACAATCGTGATGCATTAGGCCGTACGATATACGGAGGAATCCTCTCATTCCACTTATACTTCTCACGAAAGACAATCTATAACTTGTCATCATTTCTTACCAACTAAAATCTAATTTTCATTAATAGAGTACTATTTTGACGTAGTAGATCTTGGAACCCAAGCCCTCCAACATCAAGCGGTTGTTTGACCGACTCCCACTTGACAAGCTCAATCGCCTTCGACCCTCAAACAAACCTGCGTATCTTTTTTTACATGTCATCATAGATCCGTTTGGGTAACCGCGTAGTTTGCATGACATACGTAGGAATGACCTGTAGCACCGTCTTGGCCAAGGTAATTCGTCCTGCCAAGGATAAGGTATTCGTAACCCAACCATATAACTGTCTCTCAATCTTCTCCAAAAGATAACGATAAGTACCCAAGGTACTTACCTAAATCATCTACCTCTAAAAACTTGAAATTATCAGCAATAAAGTATTTTCTATCAGAAGCATAGTTCTTCAAAAAATAAACCTAAGTTTTGTCAACACTTACTCGATAACCCGAACAAGTACAAAACTTACTGAGCACTTCCTGAACAGTAACAACCTGCCCTGGTGACGCTTTCATAAATAACACAAGGTTATCGGCAAAAAAATAAGTGCAATAACCAGTGCCATACCGAGTAAGCCGTATCTGTTTCCAAGAACCATCTTCTATACAACGGTTAATCGCATGAGAATGCATCTCCATGCACAACACAAATAGATACAGGGAAAGAGATCCCTTTGCCTGATGCCACGTGAAGGTCTAAAGCTATTCGTAACACCCCCATTCCAAACGATCTGTGTAGACACAGAAGTAATACATTGCATAATCTAGTAGACAAACCGTTCGGGCAAACCCACCTCAATCAACGTCTCATGTATAAAACCCCACTCAAGCCTATCATAGGCCTTTTTGAGATATACTTTTATCTCCATCCAAGGTGTCGCATCTTGTTTTCTACTCATGGTATGGATAATTTCCTGCGCAAGCACAATTTTATTTGTTATGTTTCTGCCTGGGACAAAGCTAGTTTGTGTTTGCGCCACCCATCCAGAAAGTAAAAGTTTCAGCTGATTGACGAGGATCTTGGTCAGAACTTTGTACAACACAGTACATAAACTGATAGGACGAAATTTTCTGATGTTCTCAAGATTAGGAACTTTAGGAATCAAAACAAGGATCGTTCTATTAGCCGCGGAAGCAAGTTGGCCAGTCTCAAAAAAATCAACAACAAAGCAATACACTGATTCACCAACCACTGCCCAATTCTTTTAGAAAAAACCAACATGAAAACTATCAAAATCGGGGGCTTTCAACGGTTTCATACTATACACAACAGACCGGACCTCCTCAAAAGTAACAGCTCGCACTAAATTCTGTTGTTGTTCTTCAGAAATCCTACCAAAGCCACCTGCAACTTCCGATGGACTCTCATGCCGTGGTTCTGTAGTAAACAGATTAGTGAAGAAGCTGTCAGTATGTTGCCGCAACATACCATCATCCGAGCACCAAACCTCATTATTCAATCGAAGAATACGAATCTTATTACGGTGTCGGCGATGTAATGTTGAGGCATAAAAAAACTTTGTATTTCTGTCACCCTGTACAATCCATCTACTCCTAGATTTCTAAAACCACAAACTCTTTTCTTGTGCCAAAATAGTATTAAGCTCATTCTTAAGAGTCTCCTCTAAGTAAAACAAAAAAAGGGTTGCTCCGAGTAGCCAAAGCCATCTCAACACCTCGAATGCGAGCTAGCAAACGAGCCTTACGTCGTCCAATATGCCCAAAAACCTCTCTATTCCACTGTCGACTCACCACTTGAAATCATCAAGACCTTTAAAAATTGGCACATTACTATTTCACTTCTCTTGAACTAACTGATCAAAATCAGTGTGGTTATTCTAGGCTGCCACATAACGGAACGGGCAATTACCTCTCCTTGGTTTGGCGCGGTCTGTAATAAGCATAATCGGCCTGTGGTCCGACCCCACCTGTTATAAATGTTTAATTTCTGCCAAGGCAAATATCTCATACCACTTGGCATTACAGAGTCTACGATCTAGTCTTTGACTCATGTCACCCCTCCTCTACGTAAATCTTGGTCCGATATAAACCATATCCAACAATCCAGATGTATACATAAAATCCTTGAAATACAGACACACCACGGACCTACGTTGTGACCCACCTTGTCTCTCATCAATACTGTATATGGCATTAAAGTCACCGCCGAGTATTCATGGCCATTGACTACCAGGATCAATCGCTTGTAGCTGATTCCAAACAGTCCGTCTACGGCAAGCATTAGGACTGGCATACACAAACGTAACGAAGAAGGTGCGGTTTGAACTTGTCTCAACACATACGCTATATAAAAATTAACTGGTCACAGCCACCATATCAATCCTCAAAGTGCTATTCCAAAGGACTCAAATACCACCGAAAAAACCCGTAGCCTCCACCCTGTACGAAAATTCAAAACCTGATCTCTGAATAAACTTGTCAGCCTCTACCCCACTCACACGCGGCTCTATAATCGCAACCACATCATGATCATGTGTTCTTAAAAGTAATCTAAAGTAACGTTTAAATTCAAGGCCACGGGTACTTTGAGCATTCCAAAATATGACTTTATCATTAATAAATAAAAAGACGAACGGATAGAGGACTCGCTGAGCCTTGGTATCTCCAACACTAACAAACGTGTGGTTATCATGCCACTGTACCTTAAACTTAGCAGCCACCGCTTCACCCTTATCGTGCGCATTGCTATGTTCGGAAGATCATGTTACCGTTAGAGTTGTAGCTAAATTCGACGTCCACTCACTAACGGTAACTGGTTTCTTGCTCAACTCCTCACCCTTCTTCCCTTTCCCACTCTTGCGACTCACACCAGCCAACAAGGACAACGCTCTAGTCAACCCTTTCAAACTCGCCTTGCGAATTAGTCCATAAGAAGCCTTACCATTAGTTTCCTTCAGAGGCTTTTGTACGTCTTTTTCAACCACTCAAATCGCTGTATGTTTATTAGCTTGTAAAGAAGTAGGAGAAACTATAACCTTATCACTCGTGGCTACCTAGGTAATCACATTACCATCCTTCACCACATTAGGTACCACATTTTCTCTATACCGATCCCCCTTAAGGTCCTCTGAGTTAACACTCAGTTCCATGTTCATTTCCTCCTCTGGCAGGTTAGCCTCTTGCGACTGAACACCCTCTATACTATCGACCATCAGTCCAGGTGTAGCAGGCAGTGCCTCAGTCGACCTTATACCCTCATTACCTTTTTCAATGGCCGATTCAAAGGCTAAGTTACTTCTCTGCTTAGAACCTACCTTGTCCTTTCTACCACCACTAGGACCAGCTTTGTTTTCACGATCCTCAACCCTAACCAAGACATTAAACCGAGATCCTCCAGCCGTCGTGGCTCCTCCGTTCTTCCATTGTTTGTTTGTTTAGCAACATTGGCACGACGTCTTTGCCTCTCCACCTGCATCCAAGGGCCATAGATTTCCTTTTTAGACGGTTGTTCATTGACTGGAGGCGGAAGCTCCACAGCTCCAGAAATAATAGGCGTACAACAGTCTTTTAAATGCCCATATTTACCACACCTAAAACATATGTTCGGCAAACCTTTATGTTCGATCGTCTAATGTCTCACATCAATAATTAGCCTATAGACCAATAGCTTATCCAATTCAACAACCACGACCAATCTAGTAAAATGTCCCATCCTTCCTTCCGTAGTATTAAAATCCACCCGAACCACCGACCCAATCAAACCAGCAATTGCATTAAAAAATTTCTTTGAGTAATACTTGTACGAAAAACCCGATAACCGAACCCAAGAAAGAATCTTCTGCGGATAATCCACTGATGTTGAAAATTCACATGACCATGGTTGTACTGTTAAATAGCTCCCATAAACCCCACCTATGGTTCCCCCTGATAACACTCGATCATAGTCATCTTCCATAACAAAACGGGCGAGGTAATATTCATTATCCAAATCGATAATATTAATCTCTCTCATAGGCGTCTAAAGCGCTTGAATTCTGTTCTTGAACGCTCTATACCCAATTGATTTCCCCAAGAGTCACACAATTAGGGATTTTGATAACTTCTCATCAATTTCTTGATGAACACGATCGAAAAATCTAATCTCCGGAACAACCCCTTTATGATCAACGACTACATCGTCCATCAACAACTTAACGTCAATATCAGCGATAAAATTGTCTTTTTGCTTACTACCGTTCGATCCAACCACCATATCCTTGAAAGAAGCTTTCGAAACATTCATAGGTAGTGCTGGACCATCTCCTATCACTCCCAAGGTGTCGAGAGAATCCACATATCCACTCCCCGAACCAACAACTATTTTCCCAGATTGCACCACGTTCATCTCTAAGTCCATCTGATCTGCCATCACACCACCATTCGGCTCTCTCGTCTCCCTCACCACCGGTTGACCCGCCCCCGCCCCATCTGGCGGCCTTCCAGACGGCTCCAACTCGCACGCGTGGTTTTAGTTTTCAATACCTCTGTTAATTCCGGAGCTCATTGGTTAACCTACGTTTTTCTCTTTAATTAGTAGTTATTTGGTTGGTTTGCTGGTCTACAACTACTTAGGATAATTTTTTTTTTTTTATCTTTATAGGTATTTGAAATCATCTTAGATATGTCGTACTTGAGTTGTGATTAAGTCAGTTATCAAAGTATTGTCGTGTTTTATTATTATGTCAGTGCTGTTATGTTCATTTTTCATTGTTAACATCGTGTTTGTTTGTATATTTTATTATTCTAAATTGTTTAGTTGAATTTTTAACAGTTTCATTGTATAATATTGTTTTATGAAATAAATAAATTATATTTCAAAATAATATTATATTCTTTTTAAAAAGAAAATGGTCTTAATGAAATTCACTAATTGACTGAGTGATTAAGGATGTTTATATTATCTCATTATGTATTGGGTTCGAATCACAATATTTACTGTGAGAATATAATACATTCTTGTTTAATAAAAAAAGAAAATAGTCTTAATAATTTTTTTTTTGTGATTTAAATTTTTAAATAATTTTTTCCATTAAAATACGAGTTAGGTAATGAAAGATTTAATATCACGATATCTTATCTTTGACTCTTGCCTTTAGTTGTAAAAGAGTTTTTAACAAAGTGTTAATTTTTTAATTAACTAAATTTATTTTAAGAGTTTTTAACAAAGTGGTAATTTTTTAATGTTTTAAAGGTAATTACAATATAATATATGTTTATACATATTTTTAACCCAACAAAGTGTTAATTTAACCGTCTTCAATGTGTAAATTCATATATTAATAATCAGTGGCGGAACTTGGAGTAAAAGTTTGAGGGAGCCAACTTAAATTTTTAAAAATTTTGGAGGCTTAAACGAAAATTTTCAAAAAAAATACAAGGTTTAACTAAATTTTTTAATAGTTTTGAGAGATTTAAAAAACTAAAAAATTTGAGAGAAAATTTAATTAAAAATATTTAAAATTTTAAAACTTAATATAAATTTTTTAAAAATATTGAAAGGCCAAATTAAAATTTTTAAAAAAATTTAGAACAAAATTCGAATCTCTCAATATTTGAAGGGGGCGTAACCCCTAATTCCTTAAAGGATCCGCTCATACTAATAAGAGTTTTATTTTGATACACAGCACGTGTAAAATATTTTTACACAACCCTTCTATAAAATTTAAAATCTAAAACTTTAACCCTAACACCATAAATTCTAAACCCTAAACTCTAGCCCATAAACCCTAAACTATAGCCCCTAAACCTTAAATTCTAAACCCTACAACTTAAACCCTAAACTAAACCTCTAACCCCTAAATTTGAAAAGCACGTGTAAACTTTAATTTACACGGACTGTGTATCAAACTTTTTCTCTATTAATAATGTATTAAACATTAAATCTGTTTTTAATTATGCTTTAACTAAAATTTAAAAATTAAAAAAAAAACTATGGTTTTAGTTGGAAGTAACTGGTTCCAACTAGTTTAAACGATTTTTTTTAAAAGAGTTTAAACGAATTTTTAATTCTCGAGTGAACCAACCGACAAATAGCCGATGTTTTCAATAATGTTGTAAATCGTCAAGTTGCTAAATAAATTGAAAATAAATCAAGCAGCGTACAGCACCCACATGACAGCCACATGGTTTGAATTAATTCCGATCTTAAGTTTTTAATTTTAGTAGCTAAAATAAAATATTTTCCAAACACAAATATGATCTTTAACTTAACGTTAAAGATTTGAGGGTCAAAGCACCCTATGATTGCATTTAAATTTCTTTATTAGATTTATTGAGTTTAATTTGATTGACATATAATTAATAAAATTTATAAAAAGATATAAAATTTAACATGTTTAAAAATTTAATATTTTTTGAAGGGTAAAACACATGTAAGACTTGTAGGGGCGACGATTCCCCCCAAATTTTGAGAAACTAAGATTTAGTCTCTTAAATTTTTCAAAAGTTTTAATTAGCCCCTACAAAACTTTTAGAAATTCATATTAAGTTTCAAGTTTTTCGAATATTTTTAATCAAATCTCTCCCTTAATTTTTAAAAGTGATCATCAAGCCTTTCAATTTTTTTAAAATTTTAGTTAGACCCCAAATTTTTTTGGGAAAAAATTGTACCTTTAAAATTTCTGATCATTTTAGTCTAAATCTCTATTTTTTTAAAATTTTAAGTTGGCTCCTACAAACTTTTTCACTAAGTTCCGCCATTATATTTTTCGATACATGAGACGGAAGATATACGACTAATATTGATATTGTACCATCGTGTTTGTTAAAAAAATTATATAGTCTGAAATGAATATTGTTATAGACTTTTATATAACTTAGTAAAATAGTACGTTGTTTATATATGAAGCAAATAAGCGAATTTTGTAACGGTTAAATTAAAATAAGTTGTAATTGTATCGTAAACAAATGAAATGTAGTGGTTGAGCCACCTTTTATCAAATTAGTGGACTAAAAGCCGTTGACTTGACCGTTTCAGGGATGTTGGAATTGCAATGGCAGGTCGGTCTGGTAAAGAAGTCGGCTGCCGTCGTGGTTGCCGCCTTGCCGGGGACCAACTCATATGCCATGTCGGTGTAGCAATTCCGGTAGCTCTGGCAGGCTGTCCCCAGGCCATATCTCTACATGTGAGCAAATCTCCTTGATCTCCAAAATATACATATTATTGCTAAAAAGCTTAACCATTTTACATAGGGTTTATCTTTCAAAAGATGAAAGAAATGACTTTTAACTTCTAGTTTCAGTAAAAAAAGAGAATTTTTGTTATTTTTAAGTGATTCGAATTTGAACAGTTTGTATATATAGTATATGTGCGTTTTTAAAGAACTAAAATTAATAAATATATAATATTTTATAATCACACCATAATATTAAAAAAAACATATTCCAACCGGATCAAATCATACATCCCTAAATTATAGTTTGGATTCTAAACTGTCTTCAATCAATAGGTAAAAAATGTAAACGTAAAATAATTTTATTTAAATAATTAAAATATATAAATCATTTTACAAACTTAAAACTAAGTTGGGATGATCACCCCATAATAAGTCTCTGTAAAACTTGATCCGTATTAATCGACTAATTTATCGAATATCAGTGGTTAAACCCAAATAAATTTTTATATATAATACTAAGAAAATTAATAAATTGAACGATCAACATAAATTTAATTGAAATAAATGTGTATTCCAACAACAATGGCGGATTTGTTAAGCTCCCAAGGGAGCAATTGTATCCAATTTTTATACTCTTTTGTGTATTTGTACTATTCGTGTTCTCTACGTTGATAATGGATTGTTCGTTTCTCTCGTCCGTGGTGGTACTCTATGTTGAATCACGTTAAATCTTGTCTCGTGTGCATGTCTTGATCTATGTTGTTATCGCTTTGGTTATTTTGCCACATACCAATTTCCTAATAGTTTTTTATTTTATTTAAAATTATGCTTGGTTAAATGGTGTTTTTGCAATTTTTCAATAATTATTCAATCATTTACGGTAAAGCCTCTATAAATTAATAATGTCGGACCACGTAATTTTATTTATTTAAAGAGGTATTAATTAATCGATAAATTAATAATTGATTAATTTAAAGAGATTTTTTTCGACACTGTAAAATTCGTTCGCATGATGAAATAGCCTGAAAGAATTTAAATGAAGGAACTACTGAAGAAGGCATTCATAAACTTGATACGATAATTAATGGCCTTGGGTACCGCAACAAAATGGATGTCAATCACCTATTAGATTATCCGGGTGAAAATAATACATGTTCAGAGGAATCTTGTAATAATTTATCAAATAATCTGCACTGGAATCTTGTAATTCCAGCAAATGCTTAGAATTCATCGTAATATTGTGTGATGTCACACATTGTTGAACAACTCGGTCGTATATAATTCATTGAAATAGAATATTTGCTCGGCACCAATCATGATCCATGGCAATGCACATTTCAGACGTGCATGACTCGAAAACTCGTACGAGGCATTATTCAATAGGTTTTGTCCATATGAAACACCTAGTAAATTGAAGATATATGATATTTATATTTCAAAACCGACTCGAAAACTCGGTCGATATAAAATCTATAATTTTTCGCCACAGCCGTGACATCAAACGTGTAACTGATCTTGTCTGGTAATCAACATTTTAGTTGTGCACGATGTGACATCAAACCTTGTGAGCATATATAATATACCGATGATCACTATGTACGACCAAGAAAACATGCCTGTTAGCAACATTCATACTTTGAAAATCTCGTCACGCTGCAGAATGTAGTTTGTATAAATTTGGTACATTTCCACTCTTTTATCTGCAAATCGATAGAAAATACAGAGAAATTAACGTTTACACTATTCCTATATTAAAGATGTTCAAGGCAGAGCTTGTTATTCTTGACTTCTGGGTTAGTCCTTTTTGTCTGAGGGTGAAGATTGCTTTGAACGAGAAAGGCCTTCAATACGAAGCTCGGCACGAGGACTTATTCGGCGGCAAAAGCGAGTTGTTGCTCAAGTCTAACCCCATCTACCAGAAAGTCCCCGTGTTCCTGCACCATCATTGTTAGCTACATCGACGAGACATGGTCTTCCCCTCCACTGCTCCCACCGTGTCCGTATGGCCAAGCTCAGGCACGCTTCTGGGCCAATTATATCGACAAAAAGGTAGCTACATATACGGGGACGGATCCATTTACATTAGTAACTACACATTGTAACATGTTGTGAGTTTGACAGATTTGATGCATGCGGGAACATATGGAGAAGCAAAGTGGTACCGGTGGAAGCGAAAAATGAGTTCATAGAGATATTGAAGCAATTAGAAGAAGCCTTGGTGGACAAAGATTACTTCAATGGTGACACATTCGGGTTCGTCGACATCATAGCAATCCCTCTAACCTGCTGGTGTTAGTAAACCACTTAGTGTGGTTCGTGGCTACATGTTGCGCATGAATCATGCAATGTGGGAATGTGCAGTTGTTAACTGCTATAGACATGCTTCCAGCATGTTGTTCGTGGGTGGTTTTGCCACTCCAATTGTGGGAGTTAAGGGGAATTAACGGTAATTAGTGTTGGTTTTTGATGGGGAACCATCACTATAAATACCCCATTAGTCTAAGGTCCCTAAGCATCAAATACAAGAATCACATATTCCATCTAAGTGAGTTTTGAGTGCTTAGAAGATCTTTGGCATTTTAGTTTTCGTGTTCGAAGTATTCGACGGTGGTTCGAGGCGTTTTCACGGTGGTTTTAAGCATCCGACGATGGTTCGACGTGCTCGACGGTGGTGCAACCACATCTCAATTTGGCATACGGTTTTGACAATGGCTGGAGGTATTTATGAATTTCGATTCTTCCACTGCGTTTTGCTCGATTTATGTTTACATTTGGTATCCGAGCCAGGTTAAGTCTCTGCCTTGTCGTTTTAAAGTTTGCATGATTCTCAAAATTAAAATGTCATGTTGATCTTTAAATTCTAAATTTTTGAGAAAAATTATGTTGCAGACTTTTGTTTTAAAATCGTTAGATTTTATTAAATTAATTTCTAAAATTTATTAATAATTTTATTAAAAATAAATTTTAGAAATAATTATTGTATGTACTTAAATTAGGAGATGATATATAACTTATCTAGTAATTAGTTATATACATAAAGTTACGTACATAAAACTTAAGTCTTATTGCATAAAGTATTAAGCAATAAAAACTATAGAATATATCTCTAGGGATCCGAATGATTTATTTAATTAGAGAATTAGCCACATCAACTTTAATTAAATAAAATTACGGTAAGGATCTCATAAGGATTAGACATAAAATGTTGCATAATGAATTAGCAACAACTTTGAATAAAGTTTAGGGTTAATATCTAGCCAAGTGATTTTCATAATTTTATTTAGTTAAAGACTAGCCACAACATCTTTAGTTAAATGAAATTACTAAGGTTAAAAATCACATACGGAAAGCTTAGTTATTAAATCCCATTACATAACTTATTAAGATAAAAATTATTAGATGAGTTTTTATAATTACCCACAGGAATTATGAAAATAAATTTAATAATTTTTATATAAGGGATAGAAAAATAATTCTATCATAAAATGGATCTAATCGAATTAAAAATTTAGCCCATTGGCAATTTTTATGTCACTAGATTCATTATTTACACAATTTGCATTGGTAAATTATGACTTATGTTTGCCTCAAATTTATAGTAAGCATGTATGTCAATTTATTTTGCTGCATTACAACCTATGAATATGTTTGATAATAAAGTAGATATCTCTGAATTAACCAGTGAGAACTTTAAGTTCTGGAAGAAGGGTATTCTTCTTCAATTAGGGTGTATGGATATTGATTATGCTATAAGGAAATCTTAGCCACATATCACTGACACCAGCAATCAGGCTGATCTTGCTCTATATGAAAAGTGTGAGCGATCCAATCGCTTAAGTATTATGTTCATTAAGAGCAAGGTTTCTGCTGATGTTCGTGGCTCGATTGAGCAATATGAGAATGTCAAAGAGCTATTAACGGCTATAGAGAAACAGTTTCAGACTTCTCAAAAGTCATTAGCCAACACCCAATTATGAATTTCACATCACTAAAGCTCACTACAGTGAAAGGTGTGCGTGATCACATCAATAAGATGCGAGATTTGGCAGCTCGACTTAAGGCACTTGAGGTTGAAATGTCTGAATCTTTCCTGGTGCACTATATATTGAACACTTTTCCACCTCAATATGGGCCATTCAAGATCTCTTATAACACACATAAGGATAAATGGTCTATTGATGAACTTTTGACCATGTGTGATCAAGAAGAGGGTAGTCTCGTACTAGAGATGAGAGAGAGTGCACTGAGAGTTACTCAAGGAAAGTGGTCAGTCCAAGCTAAGCAAAATGGGAAGGCTAAGATGCAACCCCAAGCTGACATAAAGAAAGAGTTCACGTGTTTCTTCTGTAAAAAAGAAGGGACACATAAAGAAGGACTGTGTCAAGCATAAGGGATGACTTAAAAAGAAAGGTAAATCAATCTCACTTGTTTGCTTTGAGTCAAATATGGTTGATGTTAATTATAACACATGGTGGATTGATTCTGGTTCTACAATCCATGTCTCAAATTCCTTACATGGATTAAAAAACCTGAGGGAACCAGTGGGAGTTGAGCAACACATCTATTTGGGAAACACGATGCAGTCGCATGTGAAAGCTATTGGGACCGGCGAATTAGTGCTTAGTAGTGGCGTTGTTTTAATTTTAGAAAAGACCTTTTATATTCTTGGTTTTTCTAGAAACTTAATTTCCATTTCAAGACTTGCACCCTTGGGATACTGTTTTAATTTTTCAAATGTTGGATTCAGTTTATTTTATAAATCTGAAATTGTTGGAAATGGTGTTTTAAGTGATGGTCTTTACTCTATTGATTTACAAAATAATGTCACTCATAATTTTATGCACATTCAAACTGGTACTAAACGTTGTGTTATAAATGAAGATTTCTCTACTTTGTGGCACCGGAGATTAAGACATATCTCCATTGAAAGGATTAAAAGATTAGTAAATGACGGGGTACTCAATACCTTAGATTTTACTGATTTTGATACTTGTGTAGACTGCATTAAGGGCAAGCAGACTAACAAGTCAAAGAAAGGTGCCAAGAGGAGTTCGACCATATTGGAAATCATCCATTCTGATATATGTTGTCCAGGTATGGATGTGCAAGGTCAGAAATACTTCATCTCTTTCATAGATGATTACTCACGGTTCATGTATCTCTACATGCTTCATCATAAAAGTGAAGCGTTAGAAGCCTTTGAGGTTTTTAAGGCTGAAGTAGAGAAACAATGCAGTAAGCAAATAAAGATTGTGAGAACCGATAGAGGTGGCGAGTATTATGGTAGATATACTGAGGATGGACAAGCACCTGGTCCATTTGCAAAATTTGTTCAAGACAACGGTATAGTTGCCCAATACACCATGCCAGGCTCGCCTAATCAGAATGGTGTTGCGGAAAGAAGAAATCAAACTCTAATGGACATGGTGTGAAATATGCTTAGTACTTCTAAGCTACCTAAGTCTTTATGGGTTGAAGCTCTCAAGACAGTTGTGTATATATTAAATCGGGTTCCAACCAAGGCTGTCCCAAATGCACCTTTTGAGTTATTCAAAGGTTGGAAACCGAGTTTGCGACATATACGCGTATGGGGATGCCTGTCTGAAGTGAGAGTTTATAACCCACAAGAAAAGAAACTGGACCCAAGGACCATTAGTGGGTATTTCATTGGATATGCCGAAAAGTCCAAAGGTTACATATTCTATTGTCCATCTAATAGCACTAGAATTGTGGAATCAAGAAATGCTAAATTTCTTGAGAATGACTCAATCAGTGGGAGTAATCTGTCTCGGGATTCAATACCCGTAGGTCATCCACCACTTCAAGTGAGAGATTGGTTATCATATATAACACCCCTCAAGCACAACCGGGTGTTGAACAACCAATCAATGAAGTTCCACAACCTGCTGAAAACACTCCAATAGATTAAGTTGTTCAAGAAAAATTAGAAATTATTGAACAACCAGTTGAACAATTTGATCCACAAGAAAATGTTGGTTCAACGTTAAGGAGATCTATTAGAGAAAGAAAATCAGCAATTTCTAGTGATTATTTTGTGTATTTACAAGAATCTGACTATAACGTTGGAGCTGAAAATGACCCTGAGTCATTTTCAACTGCCATGAGCTGCAATGAATCAAAATTATGGTATGATGCTATGAAGGATGAGATGAATTCTATGAAAAGCAACGAAGTTTGGGATCTTGTACCGTTGTTTGATGGTGTAAAAGCCATTGGATGTAAATTGGTCTTCAAAACAAAAAGAGACTCAAAAGGCAACATAGAAAGATATAAAGCAAGACTTATTGCTAAAGGATTCACCCAACGAGAAAGAATTGATTCCACTGAGATTTTTAGTCCAGTATCTAAGAAAGATTCCTTACGCATTGTGTTAGCATTAGTAGCTCAATTTGACCTTGAGTTACAACAAATGGATGTGAAAACTGCCTTTCTTATTGGTGACCTAGAGGAAGAGGTATACATGAAACAACCTGAAGGATTTTCCTCTAGTGATGGTGAAAATTTGGTTTGTAAGTTAAAGAAATCTATATACAGATTGAAACAAGCCTCTCGTTAGTGGTATTTGAAATTCCATGAGGTTATCTCTTCATTTGGTTTTGTTGAGAATATCATGGATCAATGTATATACCAGAAGGTCAGTGAGAGTAAAATTTGTTTCCTTATTCTATATGTGGATGATATTTTACTTGCATCAAATGACAGAGGTATGCTACATGAGGTGAAACAATTCTTTTCTAAGAATTTTGATATGGAAGATATGGGTGATGCATCTTATGTCATTGGCATTAAGATTCATCGTGATAGACATAAAGGTATCTTAGGTCTATCTCAAGAAACCTATATCAACAAAGTTTTAGAAAGATTTCGGATGAAAGATTGTTCACCTAGTGTTGCTCCTATCTTGAAGGGCGATAAGTTCAATTTGAACCAATGCCCGAAGAACGAATTTGAGAATGAGCAAATGAAAAACATTCCATATGCTTCTGCTGTTGGAAGCCTGATGTATGCTCAAGTCTATACAAGACCTGACATTGCATTTGTCGTTGGGATGTTGGGAAGATATTAGAGTAATCCGGGTATGGACCACTAGAGAGCTGCAAAGAAAGTTTTAAGATACCTCAAATGGACAAAGGAATACATGCTTACGTACAAACGATCTGACCATTTGGAGGTGATTGGCTACTCCGATTCAGACTTTGCTGGCTGTGTTGATTCACGTAAATCAACATCAGGTTACATATTTATGTTTGCCAGCGGAGCTATATCTTGGAGTGTCAAGCAGATATTGACAGCCACTTCCACTATGGAGGCCTAGTTCGTTTCGTGTTTTGAGGATACCTCACATGGAGTATGGTTAAAGAGTTTCATAATACAAGAATCATATATTCCATATAAGTGAGTTTTGAGTGCTTAGAAGATCCTTAGCAATTTGGTTTTCGTGTTGCGGTGTTCGAAGTATTCGATGGTGGTTCGAGGTGTTTCCACAGTGGTTTTAAGCATCCGACGGTGGTTCGACGTGCTTGACGATGGTATAACCACATCTCAATTTGGCATACAGTTTTGACAAAGGCCGAAGGTATTTATGAATTTCGATCCTTCCACCGAGTTTTGCTCGATTTATGTTTACATTTGGTATCAGAGCCATGTTAAATCTCTACCTTGTCGTTTTAAAGTTTGTGTGTTTCTCAAAATTAAAATGCCATGTTGATCTTTAAATTCTAAAATTTTGAGAAAAATAATGTTGCAGACTTTTGTTTTAAAATCATAAGATTTTATTAAATTAATTTCTAAAATTTATTAATAAGTTTATTAAAAATAAATTTTAGAAATAATTATTGTATGTGCCTAAATTAAGAGATGCTATATAACTTATCCGGTAATTAGTTATATACATAAAATTAGGTACATAAAACTTTAAGATTTATTGCGTAAAGTATTAAGCAATAAAAACTATAGGATATATGTCTACGGATCCGAATAATTTATTTAATTAAAGAATTAGCCACGACAACTTTAATTAAATAAAATTACGGTAAGGATCTCATAAGGATTATACATAAAATGTTGCATAATGAATTAGCAACAACTTTGAATGAAGTTTAGAGTTAATATCTTGCTAAGTGATTTTCATAATTTTATTTAGTTAAAGACTAGGCACATCATCTTTAGTTAAATAAAATTACTAAGGTTAAAAATCACATACGGAAAGCTTAGATATTAAATTTCGTTACATAATCTTTTAAGGTACAAATTATTAGATGAGTTTTTATAATTACCCACAAGAATTATGAAAATAAATTTAATAATTTTTATATAAGGGATAGAAAATAATTCTATCATAAAATAGATCTTATCGAATTAAAAATTTAGCCCACATGCAATTTTTATGCCACTAGATTCATTATTTACATAATTTGCATTGGTAAATTATGACTTATGTTTGCCTCAAATTTATAGTAAGCAAGTATGTCAATTTATTTTGCAGCATTACAACCTATGAATATGTTTGATAATAAAGTAGATATCCCTGAATTAACCAGTGAGAACTTTAAGTTTTGGAAGAAGGGTATTATTCTTCAATTGGGGTGTATGTATATTAACTATGCTATAAGGAAATATGAGCCACATATCACTGACACTAGCAATTAGGCTGATATTGCTCTATATGAAAAGTGAGAGCGATCCAATCGCTTAAGTATTATCTTCATTAAGAGCAAGGTTCCTGCTGATGTCCGTGGCTCGATTGAGCATTATGATAATGTCAAAGAGCTATTAACCGCTATAGAGAAACAGTTTCAGACTTCTCAAAAGTCATTAGCCAGCACCCTAATTATGAAGTTCACATCACTAAAGCTCACTATAGTGAAAGGTGTGCGTGATCACATCAATAAGATGTGAGATTTGGCAGCTCAACTTAAGGCACTTGAGGTTGAAATGTCTTAATCTTTCCTGGTGCACTATATATTGAACACTCTTCCACCTCAATATGGGCCATTTAAGATCTCTTATAACACACATAAGGATAAATGGTCTATTGATGAACTTTTGACCATGTGTGATCAAGAAGATGGTAGGCTCGTACTAGATATGAGAGAGAGTGCACTGACTGTTACTCAAGGAAAAGGGTCAGTCCAAGCCAAGCAAAATGGGAAGGCTAAGATGCAACCCCAAGCTGACATAAAGAAAGAGTTCACGTGTTTCTTCTGTAAAAAAAAGGGACACATAAAGAAGGACCGTGTCAAGCATAAGGGCGGGCTTGAAAAGAAAGGTAAATCAATCCCACTCGTTTGCTTTGAGTCAAATATGGTTGATGTTAATTATCACACATGGTGGATTGATTCTGGTTCTACAATCCATATCTCAAATTCCTTACAGAGATTAAAAAATCTAAGGGAACCAGTGGGAGCTGAGCAACACATCTATTCGGGAAACAAGATGCAGTCGCATGTGGAAGCTATTGGGACCTGCGAATTAGTGCTTAGTAGTGGCTTTGTTTTAATTTTAGAAAAGACCTTTTATATTCCTAGTTTTTCTAGAAATTTAATTTCCATTTCAAGACTTGCACCATTGGGTATTGTTTTAATTTTTCAAATGTTGGATTCGATTTATTTTATAAATCTAAAATTGTTGGAAATGGTGTTTTAAGTGATGGTCTTTACTCTATTGATTTACAAAATAATGCCACTCATAATGTTATGCAAATTCAAACTGGTACTAAACGTTGTGTTATAAATGAAGATTCTTCTACTTTGCGGCACCAGAGATTAGGACATATCTCCATTGACAGGATTAAAAGATTAGCAAATGACGGGGTACTCAATACCTTGGATTTTACTGATTTTGATACTTGTGTAAACTGCATTAAGGGCAAGCAGACTAACAAGTCAAAGAAAGGTGCCAAGAGAAGTTCAACCATATTGAAAATCATCCATTCAGATATATGTTGTCCAGATATGGATGTGCAAGGTCAGAAATACTTCATCATCTTCATAGATGATTACTCACGGTTCATGTATCTCTACATGCTTCATCATAAAAGTGAAGCGTTATAAGCTTTGAAGGTTTTTAAGGCTGAAGAAGAGAAATAATGCGGTAAGCGAATAAAGATTGTGAGAACCGATAGAGGTGGTGAGTATTATGGTAGATACACTGAGGATGGACAAGCACCTGATCAATTTGCAAAGTTTTTTCAAGACAACGATATAGTTGCCCAATACACCATGCCAGGCTCCCCTGATTAGAATGGTCTTGTGAAAATAAGAAATCGAACTCTAATGGACATGGTGCAGAGTATGCTTAGTAGCTCTAAGCTACCTAAGTCTTTATGGGTTGAAGCTCTCAAGACGGGTGTGTATATATTAAACCGAGTTCCAACCAAGGCTATCCCAAAGACACATTTTGAGTTATTCAAAGGTTGGAAACCGAGTTTGCGACATATACGCGTAAGGGGATGCCCGTATGAAGTGAGAGTTTATAACCCACAAGAAAAGAAACTGGACCCAATGACTATTAGTGGGTATTTCATTGGATATGCTGAAAAGTCCAAAGGTTACAGATTCTATTGTCCATCTAACAACACTAGAATTGTGGAATCAAGAAATGTAAAATTTCTTGAGAATGACTCAATTAGTGAAAGTGATCTGTCTCGGGATTCAATACTCGTAGGTCATCCATCCACTTCAAGTGAGAGATTAGTTATCATATATAACACCCCTCAAGCCCAACCAGGTGTTGAACAACCAATCAATGAAGTTCCACAGCCTGCTAAAAACACTCCAGTAGATCAAGTTGTTCAAGAAAATCCAAAATTATTGAACAACCAGTTGAACAATATGATCCACAAGAAAATGTTGGTTCAACATTAAGGAGATCTGTTAGAGAAAGAAGATCAGCAATTTCTAGTGATTATTTTATGTATTTACAAGAATTTGACTATAACGTTGGAGCTGAAAATGACCCTGAGTCATTTTCAACTACCATGGGCTGCAATGAATCAAAATTATGGTATGATGCTATGAAGGATGAGATGAATTCTATGAAAATCAACAAAGTTTGGGATCTTGTACCGTTGCCTGATAGTGTAAAAGCCATTAGATGTAAATGGGTCTTCAAAACAAAAAGAGACTCAAAAGGCAACATAGAAAGATATAAAGCAAGACTTGTTGATAAAGGATTCACTCAGCGAGAAGGAATTGATTACACTAAGGCTTTTAGTCCAGTATCTAAGAAAGATTCCTTACGCATTGTGTTACCATTAGTAGCTCAATTTGACCTTGAGTTACAACAAATGGATGTGAAAACTGCCTTTCTTAATGGTGACCTAGAGGAATAGGTATACATGAAACAACCTAAAGGATTTTTCTCTAGTGGTGGTGAAAATTTGGTTTGTAAGTTAAAGAAATCTATATATAGATTGAAACAAACCTCTCATCGGTGGTATTTGAAATTCCATGAGGTTATCTCTTCATTTGGTTTTGTTGAGATATCATGGATCAATGTATATACCAGAAGGTTGGTGGGAGTAAAATTTGTTTCCTTATTCTATATGTGGATGATATTTTACTTGCAACAAATGACAGTGGTATGCTACATGAGGTGAAACAATTTCTTTCTAAGAATTTTGATATGAAATATATGGGTGATGCATCTTATGTCATTGGCATTAAGATTCATCGTGATAGACATAAATGTGTCTTAGGTCTATCTCAAGAATCTTATATCAACAAAGTTTTGGATGAGAGATTGTTCACCTAGTGTTGCTCCTATCGTGAAGGGTGATAAGTTTAATCTGAACCAAAGCCCGAAGAACGAAATTGAGAAGAAACAAGAAATTGAGAAGAAGCAAATGAAAAATATTTCATATGCTTCTGCTGTTAGAAGCCTGATGTATTCTCAAGTCTGTACAAGACCTGACATTGCATTTGTCGTTGGGATGTTGGGAAGATACCAGAGTAATCCGGGTATGGACCACTAGAGAGCTGCAAAGAAAGTTTTGAGATATCTCAAAGGGACAAAGGAATACATGCTTACGTACAAACGATCTAACCATTTGGAGGTGATTGGCTACTCCGATTCAGACTTTGCTGGCTGTGTTAATTCACATAAATCAACATCAGGTTACATATTTATGTTTGCCAGCAGAGCTATATCTTGAAGGAGTGTCAAGCAGACATTGACGACCACTTCTACTATGGAGTCCGAGTTCGTTTCGTGTTTTGAGGCTACCTCACATTGAGTATGGTTAAAGAGTTTCATTTCTGGGCTTAGACTTGTGGATTCAATCTCTAGGCCATTAAGGATATATTATGACAATTTAGCTAATGTCTTTATGGCTAAGAACAACAAAAGTGGAAGTCAAAGTAAAAATATCGATATTAAGTATCTAGCCATAAGGGAACGTGTTAAAGACAAGAAAGTGGTCATTAAGCATATTAACACTGAGCAGATGTTAGCTGATCCTTTGACTAAGGGCATGCCACCACACAAATTTAATGATCATGTTGTCACTATGGGAGTTGTTCCCACTTTGTAAATTTTCGTTGTAAGAATGATTCTGTTGAAACTCTAATAAAGTTTGATATTTCTCATATATGTTGTGTACACGTTAAGTTAATTGTTTCAAGAAATATCACTAAAGTTTGGACCTAGAATAAACATTGGGTTTATTCATTAAGTATATGGGTTAAAGTGTTGGGACTTGATGTATTGTGATACATGGAAGATACTACTCAAATTATAAGAGAAAATGTCGCCATGATTCATGCATTATGTTTCAATTTTAAGTACTCATGGACAATACGAACCAAGTGGGAGAATGTTAGTAAACCACTTAGTGTGGCTCGTGGCTACATGTTGCGCATGAATCATGCAACGTGGGAATGCGCAGTTGTTAACTGTGGGTGGTTTTGCCACTCCAATTGTGGGAGTTAAGGGCATTAACAATAATTAGTGTTGGTTTTTGATAGGGAACCATCACTATAAATACCCCATTAGCCTAAGGTCCCTAAGCATCAAATACAAGAATCACATATTTCATCTAAGTGAGTTTTGAGTGCTTAGAAGATCCTTGACATTTTAGTTTTCGTGTTGTCGTGTTCGAAGTATTCGACGGTGGTTCGAGGCATTGCCACGGTGGTTTTAAGCATCCGACGGTGGTTCGACGAGCTCGACGGTGGTGCAACCACGTCTCAATTTGGCATACGGTTTTGACAATGGCTGGAGGTATTTATGAATTTCGATCATTCCGCTACGTTTTGCTCGATTTATGTTTACAGCTGGTTCTTAGCCGTCGAGAAGGTCGGATGGTTTACGGTGGCGGAGGAGTGCCCCAAGTTTTCGAGTTGAACGAAGAGGTGTTTGCAAAGGGAGAGCGTGGCCAAAGTCGTGCCAGACCCTGAAAAAGTGTACGAGTTCATCTTAATGTTTAGGAAAATGCAGGGCATCGACTAAGAGATTACTCTTTCTTTCTTCCCTTCAGTTCCAGCAAGATACGGTAATAATTGAAGGGGGAACCGACAATGACGAATGAAATGTCTTTTTTTAATTTGCAAATGCTTGCTGGTTTTTATCTTATCTTGTCTTGTTTTTTTTTTTCAGTTCTGTTTAATAATTAAAGCAAATAAATACCTTGATAACTTGCAACATGTTCATGCGAGTGTAATAGTCTTATTATCTCCTTTACAATTTTTTCTCTACAATAACTACAATTTTTGACACAAACATCAATAAACAACTAAGTTAAAGTTTAAATATCATGTGTGGATTCTCGTCTAAATAAAGATAACAATTCAAATATTTACAGTTATTTGAACTGTTTTTTTTTTTTTTACGAATTCGGATTTAAATGTCAAATTTACTATATGTTTCGGATTCGGAGCAATGTTATAAACACTCTACAATACTCATTATCTAAATACACATTACTTATGCGGGTACATATTGCAAATTCGGATATTCAAGTCCGGGTCGGATTACAAAATAAAAAACATATTTGCTTCCAGGAGATTCGAACATTTGGCATCCAGATTTTAGCATATTCAAATTAGAGATATAATCTAAAATTTTGAATATAATTTTTTGTAGATTTGACAAATAATAATGTTTAATTCAAATTTAGATACAAATAATAATATTCAAATAATTTGTGAGCAAAAACAAACACGAATTTTTAGACAAATTTGCATATTTGAATTTGGATGATTAAAAAGTTACAAATATACGACTCGTTGACATTCCTAGACTATATTTTATTTTGGTTAATATCTCATCATATGCAAGTCTTGTTTGGATATATTTCAATTGTTAGTCCAATTATACTTTATAATGATAGTGAGCCTTGCCCGGTAAGGGTGTGTATTATTCGGTTTTAACCGAAATAACTGACCAAATCGAATTTTTTTCGGTTAATTCGGTCGGTTAATTTTAGATAAGTTTAGTTAACGGTTAATTTTTTAAGAAATTCGGTTACCAGTTAATTCAGTTCGAAACCTATTAATTAACCGAATTAACCAAAATTATTATATATTAAATATTACATATATTTAGTTTTGGTCATTAAACTTTTAAAATTATCAAATGATTATTAAATATTTTGATATATTATAAAATAGTCATTAAATTTTTATCAAGTTAGCATAAAATAAAAGTTCAATGACTAAAAATATCATTTTAGCATAATTTAGTGACCAATTGTGTAATTTACCCAAAATTTTATAACAAATTTTGGTTAATTCGAAAACTGGTCGAATTGACCAATTTTTTTTGGTTCGGTTAAAAAATTTTGAAAAAATTAACGGTTAAAAAATCAATTAATGAATTTTTGGTAATTCGGTTCGGTCAGTTAACTAAATTAACCGAATGCACATCTCTATTGTCCGGATCCGATTATTAGTCCAATTGTATTTTATGTGGTTAATTATTGTGATATTTATTTGGATGTGAATTATTCGAAATATGCTGATAGTTGTAACTGAACTTATAACTTAAAAAGAGTTAAATTCATATTTGACCCTAGAAGTTGAGCACTTTTCTCACTTTGGTCCCGGAGAGATTTTTTTTATCAGCATGCCCCTTGGAGTTGTCAAAGATTAATGCCGGTCCGGTACCTCTCTATTAAGATGACATGAGACGAATAGAAAACACCACATAATGTGATAGGAAACAACGACGTGCCAGTTTTAATTTTTGAAGAAGAGAGAAATTGAAAAATATATATTATAAAAAATAAAAGAAGAAAGGAAAATTCTCCATTTTTTTTAAATCTTGAAAACTTATAAAAAACTATAAAATTTCAAAACATATATAGTTATAAAAATAACGATGTATATAAATTGTAATTTAGAAAATAAATAAAAACCAAATTTCTAAATTATTGTTTTTACGAACGATATAATTTTGTATTCTTACTGAATCAAAGATCACATCCGTTGGAGATTTATTAATTGACTGAGTGGTCAAAGATATTCATATTAACTCATTTTGTATGAGTTCGAATATTGACATTAACTTTAAGAATATAATTATCTCTCGACTTAATAAAAAAATCATCCGTAAGCATTTTATCTTGATTTATTTATAAACGAGTTTATAATTTTCCTCACTTAATTTTCCCTCCCTTACGCCTATCCACACACCTCGTAATATAAAGGGGAACAAGAGCATAATGTATATTTACGAGATAATAATGACAATAATAATAATAATAATAATAATTGATTGATTGATTGACAAATATCACAAAATCCTCTCTAATTTACACAGACTTATGGATCTTATCATATAATTTAAGAAATTAGACATTAAAACTATATTAATTCAACTAAAACATAAATAATAATAATGATAATGATAATACACATTTTGAAGTGGAGTTTTAGAATTTAATTTATACAATTACTAGACTACACTGATCCTAAGTACGTGAGTTGAGAAGAGTAAGCTGAATGAGCTGATCGCATTAGGGTGAAAGAGTAGTTGGCAATCTCCAAACTTTTCTTCGTCCCCGACCATACCCCAAAAATGACTCCGACCCAACCTGATGATTCGATCGAAATATTTTATTCAATGACTATTTAAGAATTTCTAAGAAAGCTTCATCCCATTAAACTTTCGCATCTTAATTAATTTTTAAATTGATGATCTAATATAACGTCTTGAATCCCACCGAACTTCCGGTTCGTATGAAAAAAAACGTGACGATTATTAAGACATAACATCATAAAAGATTGAGCTTGAGTTAAAAGTTACCTGTAGTTACAGCAACTGCTGCAATGGCTGAAATAGTTGCATTAGAAATAAGAAATGCAGCGACTGATAATGCCCCGATATAGATAGCTGCTACGTAGGCAAACAGAAGAACCATGAATCCTCCTGTAGATGCGAAAGAGAGGACGAGATACACGATGATTGCATTCACCGTTGCCGCTACAAAGAAAAGTATAAACACCACGACTCCCATCAATATCAGAAGACTCATCGTCCCTGCCTGCAAATTTTAGTGGAAGGCAAGATTTCAGACAATATATATCTGCCTACACCATACATTTTATATACTATCAAAATACAACAATACAAGCTAAAAAAGTATCATGGCAAGGATTTAAAACCGTACATATTTTATAAATAAGGTTATATATATATTATCACGGACTGTCAGTTCAGGTCTGAGTCACATTCACAATTAGCTGCCCAAGGGGTTCAGATTGAAATTTTGAGCTTCAAGAGATTACCAGACTTAGTCCGGTCCATGGAGGATTCTAGAAGATAATTAGTCAAACATTATCCATTTGAATTATTATTTCAAATATTTTATATAGATAATGTTGAGATAATTTAGAGATTTTGTAAAGATATGATCAATCTTAACCGTCGATGTAAATAAATTTTGACAGTCAGATCTAGGGAAACTCAACTATAAATAGAGGCTCACACATCACTTGTAAATCATTCAACCATTCATCTTCTGAGCAATCAATGTATTTACTCTAAATGCATTTAATATGTATTTTATTATTCTAATCTTTCGGACAACTCAGAAAATTAAAATAATAACATACAAACAATATTTTTAGTTATTATCAATGAAGGTAATATAATATAGTTTCTAATAATTGATTGAGTTATTAACACAGAACTTATTACTTCAACAAGTAAATGTTGTCCTAAACTATATAATAAATCTTAAATATTTTGAATTTTTTATACAAATTTTATAATTAAACAAGCAAGATTGAAATATTTGACCATCGTCAAATAATTGCAAAAAAAAATATAAAGATTATTTTTTAAAAAATTATTTGTATCATTACAAGATAATTTATTAATCATAATTTTTTTAATAACACAAACATCGTGTAAATAAAATTTTTGAACCTTTTATGGGTAAAAATAATAACTATTTAAACATGTAACTATCCATGTACATTAACTTCACCCATAGACATAATCTAACAAAGAATTTTGACACTTTCGTAAAAAAATGAAAAGGGGAGGATGAAATGGGAATTTCATTCTTTAGAATTCAGTGAAGCACGCCGTGCCACTAGTGCAATAAAGGTGACCCCACATTATCTTTTAGTAATTGTAATTCAGTTAGGACCACAGTAGAGGCCACGTCCTCGACTTCTAAAGCTATCTGTTGAAGATTGTTTCTTTTGCATTTTGGATTTCTAAAACCAGTGTTAAACGGGTCGGCTACCATTTTTTCTCAATTCCACTTTGAAAACAGAAACAACAAACAGTCGTTCATTCCAAGCTTCTAAAATCCAACTACTTTTCTTCACTAAGTATTATCTAATACTAACATACTTGAATGACTTTTAAAAGTTTTAAAACTTAATTTTTCCAACAAACATGATCATGCAAGCAATGCCAAAAAAGAAATAAAAGAAGTTGCTCACCGAAATGAGGAGTAGAGTACGAAGGGAACTGCCTCTACGAGTCCACAGCAGAACAAGCCGGCGAGTGTTTCTAGAGGCTTCGTGGAGACGACGGCCATTCTCTGAAACGAAGATCATGATCTGATCCAGCAGCGAAGTTGATGCGGGTGAGGATGAATCCGGGAAGATGTTCATGGAAATCGAACGGTGGAGGAGGCCGTAGAGTGTTTCTTCTCTGAGGCTGCCTCTATTTTCGTCTATGGTGGCGCCGGTCATTTGCTCCGCCATTGCGAATGTGTCCGTTCAACGAGTACTACTAAACTGTCTTTGAGATTGAAGATAAGCTGAGCTCCGAGTACACGAAGAGTTTTTATCATGCGGTTGTTGGGATTCAATTTGTTGAGTAAATGAGGTGGGTCTTGTACAATTCCAGTTGCGGATTTTTTATTAGGAAAAAATAATTAGGAAAATATGTTAACATTGAGAATATTTAATGAATTATGGTGAATTTTATCAAATGTACAGAAGTTGTCTATAAAACAGAGTGAACTTTAAAAGACACATTCGACAACAAATTCATATTCATGCATTCAAACTTATTTGTATTTTGAGCTCTTTTGATGTTATTGTTAAGTTGTCACCATGTGATGATCAGGACCAAGAATTATATTAAAAATTTAAGGGTGTGAACTTATATCATCGATATAAAATACAAAGAAAATATATAAACTTAATGAGAGTTTGAATTTTTCAGGAGATACGACTCTCTCTTTCAATACCCCTCAATCCATTCCTGTGATAATAGCTTTTGGCTAAACTACAAAATAAGTGCTCAAACTATGTATATTTTTGTAATAGATGCCTAAAGTATTTTTTTCCTAAAATAGGTGCCTAAAATTTCATTTTTAGCTTGTTTTAAAGTTAATTGTGGCACTTACTTGAGCACCTATTTCAACCAAAAATATTTTAGGCACCTATTTCAGCCGAAAATAAAACTTTAAACACTTATTTCAGCTAAAAAAGTTTAGACACCTATTATAAAAAAGAGATATAATTTAAGTACTTATTTTATAGTTAAGCTACAGTTTTTTCATCCAATATTACAATTTTCACGAGTTTACGGTTTCGATTAAAGTGGTGAACACAAGAGACAACTTCTAAATTTATTATATAATTAATCATAGTTCGTTAAATAAATTTAGAGTCGACGGATTTGTCTAATTATTTTTCTTATTCACTATATTTTTTAGTTTTTCCTAAAAAAGCCTAGTTTTGTATTAATGTACTACAAGTGATAAGTTTTGCCTAGAATTGATTTTGTGATAGTTATCGTAGATAATTTCATAATGCAAATCTTTTTATCATTGTATTGATAACTAGATAATAGTTTTATACTAATATTGATATATTTTATAATTGAGTTTAAATAAATAGTTGGATAGAAGGGGTCGAGTTGGATTTGTAAAGAACTTTTGTATAAAGAAATTGTATTAAATATAAAATTTTGAAGGTTTTAAAATTTTAGTATTTAATTATCTTGTTTAGATAAATAATTATCGTTATTAGAATTTTACGAGTTTAAAAAAATAATTGGATAAACTATACTAGGATCATCCAACAATATGTAAGTTTATTTTTTAGTCAACGATTGTAAACTTTAGATAAAATAAAAATATGTTACCAACAACCAATTGCTCTAGTAGGATGATGCACTAGATTCTTTAAGCAAATGCAGAAGTACAAATCTTGACGTTGTAAATAGAGCAATTGGGTTGAGAGGGTCACTCGCTTACCGAGCCTCTATAGTACCCGATTCAGATTAACCAGCCGATGATTTGGATACCAGTGGTTAAACCAAAAAACAAAAACAAAAAGATATGTTAGTTTATAACAAATATAACCCTTAAACTTTAAATGTTGTATCAATTTGGTCCTCATTCTAAAAAAAAAAACCAATCTTCATCGTCTTTTCTTTTTATTCTTCATCGTTTCACTCAACCGATCGTCGCCTTCAATCCCATACGAAACCCATGGCTTAATCTTCAAAGCCCGCCAATTCTAAACAAACTCACCTCATAATCTAGAGATCATTGCTTGAAACCTAACCCAGTTTAAACAATTTGTAGTACTAATTTTAATGTAATGAGGATCTTAGAGCAACGATTTAAAAAAAAAATCAAAAGTGCACTCTCTAATTTGTTTATTAAAATTATAATTGATATGTATACTTACATGGACCTCAAATCTAATTTAATTTTTTAAATTTGATTTCTAATATCGTCCTTAATCTGATCTCATTTCAGATTACTCGAAGACCATCTATTATTTTTTAATAGAAGCTGTAATCTTATTAAAAATATATTTAAAACAACAATTATCATAAATTTAATACATAATTTGAACATTTTTCTATAACATTGACACAAGAAATTAGTCACTTTAGATGATACAATGACTATACATGGAAAAGGTTAAAAACTCAACTAAAAGACTAACAAAAATAGATACGAATAAATCTGAATGAATCGACAAAAAAAAATTAAACTATTGAAATACTACTGAGAACTGCAAAGCAGAGTTGAGCGTCTTGAGAAACTAATCCACAAATGCAAATCGTATATACAAATTCAATCTGAGGGTCCAGAGCAGAAAAGATTAGCAAGATTACAAATAAGTATCATATTATCAGTCGTGGCATCATTAAATCTAACCATGAGAAAATATAAAATAAAAATAATAACCAAATGATCGAGAAAGAAAAAACGTACCAAAATATAGAGACAAACGTGCCACAATGATAGAAAAAGAGTGTGTTACAGAAGCAAAATAATTCTTGTTAAAAAAAATCAACGTTCGACAACCGACATCAAAACTGATATCACCGCTGACTAAAAATTAAAGAAGAAAAAGTCGCAGCGATCTATATAGGGAGCAACACAAACCCTAAAAAAGTTAGGTCATCATTCTATTCCATTCTAAAAATACATAAATGACATTGTATTTACAAATGATTTCATTAAGTAATATTTATTATGTTTAAACGAAAAATAGATGTCAAAAATATTTTTTTTAACTTTAAGTGTTTTTTTTTTGTAAAAATAGGTGCTCAAAGTTTCAAAAGTTATAATTTTTGGTGCATGACTGTTACTGGGTGTTAATTTTTTTTAACAATCAATGTTTGACACGTGACATATTTAATTTATTTTTTAAAGTAAAATACCCAAAAAAATTTGTTTTTTAAAAAATCTCAAAATTTTATAAAATAGTCCCCAAATCCCTAAAATTACTCAAACTCACCCCCAAATCGCCGCCACTTCCGCCGCCGATCGCCACCCCTGAACACATCGATTTGTTAGCCAAAATAAGGCAGTCATCTCACCCAACACAACGTCGCCGGAAACGGCGAATAGTGTGCCAGCCGAACATCGATTTCGCGTTTGACGTTTGAAGTCGGCTGCACGTCGTTTTTTGTTTCCAGCGACGCCATGTTGGGGAAAATGACCATCTTAGTTCGGCGACTAAATCGGTGTGTTCAGGGACGACGATCGGCGGTGGAAGCGGCATCAACAACGATTTAGGAGTTTGGGTAAGTATAGCGATTTGGGGACTGTTTCGTAAAAAATTAAAATTTTAAGATTTTTTGAAAATACTTAAGCCGTACCCAATATGTCCCGGTACGGGGACGTATTGAGTATATGGTATGGTACTAGATTGAAGTACCTGTGCTTCATAGAACATACTTAGCCTCTATACCAATTAGTGGATCTCAATTATAGTGTTTTTATATGTATAGAAAGCCATATATAAATTTAAAATATGTCCAAGTGATTCCGGTGGAAAAGCGAACGATGTTTATCTTAGGGGACTTTAGTTTTATGAACATATATAACATTGTAATCACCTTTATACTATTAAAAAAATACGTCAAACTGAAAGATATCTATATTATTTTAAAGAGTTATTTGCAGAATATGTTTCTAAAATATGACTCTTATTCTAAATTGATATTCAAATTTTTGAACATTTTAATTTCATCCTTAAACTATGGCTTTAATTTTAAATTTGTCATCAAATTTTTAAACGTTCTAATTTTATCCCTAAATTATAATTATTTTTCTAAATTAATCTTTAAACTTTTAAATATTTTAATTTCATCTTCAAAATATTATTTATATTGTAATCACTATATTTTAGTCTGAATCAAACCTCTCACTGTCACAGCAGCTGCAAAAAAGAAAAAGAAATCAGCCATCCATTTTTAAAAAAGGAAAAGGAATCGAGCAATTAAGGGCAAATCAAGCCAAATCAGTCGGATTCTTTTTCTTTTTTATAATTTAGGCGTGTAAATTCCTATATAATTCTACCAATTCTTTGTAATTTTCCACTACGGAACTCATCAAGCAATAACAAGCAAACAAGTTTTTTTAGATATTTCTTTATTGTTATTCCATTCGCTTTTATTTTTTGGATTCTAAAATAAGAAAAAGGGATAATTTTTTACCTTTTTCGACTCGCTTCCGTCGGGTTTCAAGCAAATAGGTCACAGAATTTTAGAAAATTATTTTAAAAATAGGGGATTCGAATTTATTTTTAAAAAATCTGAGGTATTTTTAAAACGGCTTGAGCGATTTCAAGTAAAGGTTTGTATTCGAGGTTTAAAAAAAATCAAAAAAGATTTTTTAAAATTTTTCGCTGCCGACGCTGGTGGTTGACGATCGGCATGGCGAATATTTGCCGTGTTCTTCATGATTGAGAACAAATAAAAAGGGTGTTTGATCTATTTTTTTGAAATGATAGAAGATGAAAAGTGTTTATAAAATTAGGATTTAAACCCATATGTTTTAAAACAAAATAAACTAATTTGCCTCGTTAAATCTCTCCGCCTTTTCTTTTTTTTTATTTCGTCAGACACTTAATTTTAAAAATATTCATTTTGGTCCTTTTATTTCAGTTTAACCCATAATCTGTTTAAATTTAGTTTTTTTTTTTTAACTTTTTTTACTCTAATTTGTTTATCATCCTAATTAACATTTTTTTTAAAAGATAGTTGTTGCATGTTTTTTTTTTAAATCCCAGTTTTACATATGTTTTTTTAATCTATGTTTATCCCTTTTCTAGTTATTCTTTAATGTACGTTAAATTTTATGTATTTTGAATTCAAGTTACGTAAATTATTTCTCTTTTGCTGCCTTAATTTTAATCTTTTAAAAAACACTTAAAACACAGTATCTTTCAGTTATGTTTTTTAGATTAGTTTTAAAATCTTAGGTTTAGGTTCCTATAGCTTAGATTTTAATTTAGTTTAAAACCTTTAGATTAGATCTCTTTAAAATAATTTAGTCGCTCTTTTACCGTAGGTTTAGGTTTCTTTAATAAATTAACATTTAACCAAATTTAAACTTTTAAAATAAAATTCATTTAGACTCTTTTTATTAGGTTAATATTAACTAACATAGAATAATATAAAACTTTAAGCCACGATTAAATAAATTTGCTCTTTAATGTCTTTTATGCCCATATAAATTGTAATGCGGTGTCCCATTGTTGGCGTGATTATTTGTTTACTTTTCTAATGGTGAAGTCGTTAAAATGAATTCACATTTATAAATGTATAATAATTTAAATTCTACACGAACCTGCAAAATCCGACATTAAGACCATTTGTAATCGGTTAGGTACCCATTTTGGGCGTTGCGGGGTGTTTAACCTACCTTACGCGTAACCGACTCCCAAATCTATTTTTTTCACAAACCAAAATTGTTGTTTTAATAAAAATAAAAGATTTTATTAAAATAACTCATTTTTTGGTGATCTAATCTTTTCTCGAAAAAGATTGGTTCGTTGTTTTATTTTTTTAAAAATTCGTGCTGAGTCCTTAACACGACATATGTCATGTGATATTATTACATAATATGTATCAGTGTTTACATGTCAATTAATATTTTTTATAATTCTTTTATTAAAATAGAATATGATTAGTATATATTGATATTTTAGGATGAAATTAGAGTTTTTAAAATATGAGGAATCAAATTAGAATAAAAAGTCATAATTTGAAAATAAAATTAAAATGTTTCAACCTTTTAGAATGTATTTAAAATAAAAGAAATAAAAAATAAAATTAAAATTTTCAAAAGTTAAGCACTATAATTAAATATATTAAAAGGCAAAGAAAAAAAAATAATTACATAAATATTTTAGTTAATGTAAAACTATAATTAATATTATTTATAAATTCTAATCACTTTTAAATTATTAAAAAAATATTATTCATAAGTTAGTTTAATAATATATTTAGAGAAAAAGCTTGTCAGAACACAAAATAGACAAATAAGAATAAAAGAAAAGAAAGGGCTAAACATTTGGTAATAGGGGAAAAAATCAGGGCAAAAGGGTATCGCTCACTCTACTCCTTTCCCCTTGCTTGACAGAGCTGGGAAATTTCTCAAATCTCAAATCTCAGTCCAAAGCAGGAATGGAGGCTCCTTCTGTCACCGAGAATTCTTCCGCCGGCAATGACCACGACCAAGAGCATGTTTTGAATCATGGGTGGGTTTTAGGATTCTTTCAAATTTGCTATTTTTTTTACGTAATCAGTATTGGTTTGTCGAATTCTTCTACTGACTGGATGAGCGACCGTATTTTGTTGTAATTTAGGGAACGGTCTCGAACCCTGATGTTAATCGAGAAGAAGAGCAAGAACAAGACGAAGAACAAGTTAGGTGCATATTGCAAGTTATTTTTGGTATGGAGTTTTCTAACTTGTATTTACATATGAATTTGGTATTTTCATATATGTACACAAAAAAACTATTCCAAAAATAGGATTATACGCCCGTTATAGAGGACTCTCTTGGAGAGACTAGCTCTTAGTAGGTTAAAACTTACAACTAAGAAGATGTTTGCTAGACTCCACCATTAACTATTTTTAATGATGAAGCACTACAAGAGAGTCCTTGCATATCTTATTAAGTGTGAGGTAATCCAACATAGCTACTTGTATGTATTGCATTTAGAAAATATTTACTTAATATACAAAATTGTTGTAGGAAGAAATAATTATTATCAGCCTAATCAAGTTCCCAAGTTAAGATTTCTCCATTGCCTTGGCAAATAAAAGTTTGTTTTAACAGCGGGCTTATTGGGTCTTCTATCATGGACTCATCCTTAGAAGGTCTGAGGTGGCTTATATGGAGGGAATTTGACGGTATATAAGAACATGATTGTATGTCAATTGATTTTTCTCCTAAATCCCAAATGCCGTCCATCACATAAAATTGGTACTTCCACATATGGTTTTATGCATCATGTATTTTGGCAAACATTGGTTGTTTGTAGGTGTTTTGAGAATATGAAAGAGAATAAATGCAGATTTTAGTGTAATTATTGTTTTCTGTATTTACTGCAGGCATAGTTGGGATAAACTGAAGAGCATGCTATCCTTTCAATTGAAACGGGTTATTTTCGTTTTCTCTAGTCTCTTCGACAATGATATATAATCGTTTTGATTTTATAGCTTAACTTAGGATTGTAAATGATTAACCATTCTTTGTGGATTGTGAAATTTGATAATTTCTCTTTCGACGGTATTTCTTCATCTAGATTTGATCCTTACTTCTTTCACTAATCTACCATAAAGGTTTTGTCATAGTATCCTGAGGCAAAAATGACAATTGATGAACAAAATGCTTCATTGGGTGAAACTTACCTAGAGTTGGTTACACGGCTAGATGAAGGTACTTTCCAGACCATGTTTTCTTATGTATCCCAAACGTGAGCCAAATAGTTGGTATTAAAACATCAGTGTGATCGTAGAAGGAAAATAACCTTAGCAATGTTGATTATGAGGGGTATATGGGCATGCTTCTAGTACTTGAATCTATGCTCAAGCAGCACTATTGCCGTTTACTTGAGCTTGGATGCAAACAGGGGATCAACAATAATATTCTTTTTTTAGTATAACCATTGGTATCCGATCCATTGTCCGACTAATCTGGATCGGGTATTGCATAAGCCCATTATGGGAGCAACTCTTCCAACACAGTTTGCTCCATTCACAACGTCAAAATTCAAACCTTGGACATTGTATAAGAGACTTATCGGCTCATCCCACTAGACCAACTGGTAGTTGGTTGCAACAATATTCCTTTGTGTACAACAACACATTTTTTTTTCAAATTAGAAACATTCATTAGGGTGTGAGCAGAATTTTGTAAGAATAATCATAAAGGAAATGAAGGGAATTTTAATGCTTACCGAGTTTGTAAGAATTTTGTAATAATTCTTCATCTTCTTACTTAGCGACTCCCCTGGAAGGTATTACCTAATGTTATATAGGATGGAAGTGGAGTCAAACTCTGGATTTTAGGTGATTAAATAAAGAATAATTTGTGCTCTTTGTCTTTCTCTATTTTTTTGGAATAGGAAATAGAAAATGATGATTCTTGTTTTGCCTTTGGGTTGTTTTGACTTTCATTTGTCATTTAGATCAAATGTTACCTACTAGTAGTTTAAAAAGGTTTCTATTACATTGAAAAAATAGTGAATGATGAAAAAGAAATCATATTAGAGTCGCAAGGAGCAAGGATAATAGCTAACATGCATAGTTGTTTTTATAGTGGGATGGAGGAGAAACAATGATGGAAAGCTGAGATGATTCTTGTATTTTGCTTTCTTGGGATTTTTTTGTTGTACTCAATAAGTTTGTAGATTTTCTCTGATTATGTGAAGCAATTGTTTCAAATTTGTGTTTTGTGGGTTCATCTTGTTCTAGTATTCAATTTTCCCCCTTTTGCAGAGCTTCATTGTTTTATTGAGGGCCCACCATTTACCCTTCAAAGAATATGTCAGGTATTACTTTGTATTATATTCCATATGTTGATATTGTTAGTTTCTCTTTATTCTTCATTTACTACTATAATTTTAGTTCCTAAATTGGTTTCGTTTATTTGCATTTAATACTTTTTTTGTCTTCGGGTATAGCTTTTGTGTTAAACTACCAACTAATTCTGATGATAGTGGCTTAGATATGGAACCCTCCTCAGTCCAGAACCATGGTTCCCTTACCAAATAAATGTGTTAAACTGATTTTATTCTGTGCAGGTCAAATAGAACCATTGACATGAGAGAGAGGAATGAAGCAGGAAAACCATGAGAAAACACTTTGTTAAAGCAAATAAGTTGATTGACAGGACTGTGTTCTGTGCTTTGTTTCCCTTCAACATTAAGAGAAACCCATTGATCATTTATGTTTGTCTTCTTAGATTAATTGCACGAGTTTAGGAGTGACTTTTGCATGAGAATTGTGTTAAATTATGCGCTGATACCTTGTTCAGCCAAACATAGCTTAATTTAGCATTGGCTTTCTTAGCTGGATTCAAGTTGTTCTAACTTGATTCTAGCTTTAGTTGTCTTGAGCGACTCTTACCACTTGCATCAGCACTTGAATTGTTTTCTAATAAAACATCCATTCTAAATTTTATTGGCAATGAAAAAAGAGCTGCCTTAGCATAACATGAATCTAAGTAGATTTATGAGTTTCTAACAAAGACGGCTGCATCACAGTATCTCAATTCACAATAACCATAATGCTGAAATATCTCACAATAATGTAGAGCAATGGAGTGCAATTCAGCTATTATAGTGATGCAGATAAACATAAAATATTAGAAGTGTTACTGGAATGCTTGTTTGTGAGCTTATTTGCTTCTGAGACTAGTATGTAAAACAATGCGCTCTTGACTAGTCTTTGGCTGTTGTAGAACTTTAGACCTTGTACATGCCATTCACTTCAACCATGAGATATGCTATGTTAGCAGAGGCAATATCATCTACTTGCGAAAATATTGTTATTCTTTAGGCTTACAATAATGTCTACTAACCAAGTAAAGATATTATTGGGGGCGTGTCATGTAGTTGCTATTTCATAGGGCCATGAAAGATGGGTTAACCACTCGTGTGCCACTTTAGAATTTCCCCGTTCAACTTGAATCATCTAGGTAATCTTCTGAAAGTTAGACATTCGAGTATTCACAATATTTCAAAGTTGTCAGCTTCTCAAACATTATGCATGTTTGTTTCAAGCATGCACAACATGGTTAGTTTAGTGATAGCCTGTAAAACTTCCCTTAAGCTCTAGTGGAACTTTGTACAAACATAAGATTCTTGCTACACTTCTTTATTTCAGTTAACATTCTAAGCAAATGCTGCCGGTACTGAAATTTTAGGTTCAAAGATTAATTCTAACTTATTGTGAAATTGCAGCAACAATTTAAACTTAAAACTGTCTAGATGGGATTGAATAAAATTCTTGAAGTGATAAATGCCATTTCTATTTACTTCTATCAAAATTTAATTTAATTTAGCCCAAATTTTATGCTCAACAGATTTTACTTGCTGCAAGAAGCATCTATCCAAAACTCTGAAAGTTTGCCCTAGCACTAGAGAAGGTATGGTAATAAAAACTTGCAAATATTTAGTTGGACATTGATTGAAAGCTTTTGAGACCTTTTGAATTTTGTTAATTCCAACGAGTGCAAATCGTGGACCTTTAATAAATGATGATTGAGTTTATGTGTTTTTAATTTGTTTGGTCTTGCCTATAATTCTTTAAAATTGTCCAACGTAGTCTTTACTGACAGGGACTAAGCCAGGATTTTTTGTGGCCAAAATTGAATTAAAGATTTATCTGGAGGAATGCACTTTTAACATTGTCTTAGTTTAAAATTTTACAATTCCTAAAGGGATGAAACCATAAATTTACCATGTATTTAGACTGTTTTAGTTTGGGTATTGATTAACTCATCATTGTATTTTCTTTAATCGAATGAGTACAGAATCCTTTCCCAATTTCTTCTGCTTCCCTCAAATTGCTTTAGGGCAAGTGGCCAGTTCTCCATTGTTGTTGGATTGAAGAGTACTTTTGAAAAGTGCTGTGAAAAAAGTGTGGTCGGAAATTTAAAATGTTTGGTCTTGATGTAAAAGTGTTGTCATAAATTAGAATATCCATTTTAGACATGATTTTAGAACGTAAAAGTTAAATGGATTTAAATTGTATCTTGATAAATTTATACCCAAAAGCTAATTTTATTAGCTTTTCAAAGAGCTGGTTTGAAAAGTGTTTTTGCCTCCAAAAGCTGGTTTGAAAAGTAATGGAACTGTCTTTGTTTTTGCCTCTAAAATTCTACTCTTTTCCATGACCAAATCAATTTGTGCTACTGTTTCCTTTGATAAGAGGTCAATGTTGCATGCACGACGGATATCAGAATTCTGATATGGGGCTTTTTGATCAAAGATTCAATGAAGTGCAAGCCAGCTAGTCAATGATTTTCTGTGTATTCCATTTGTATGTTTTATGTTTTTTTTTTTCTACTTAGTCATGATTAACTTTTCGTACTTTGTAGAATTTGCTGGTAACCTCTACATTGACGGCCTGCACCAAACCCTACCCAAAAATGATGCCAGATCCCGAACCAGAAAAGGCAAGCGAAGAAGTTCAACCAGTCTAATTCAGTCCAAAATGGGGTTGAATCTACAGTGGCAGGAGACAGGGATGAGATAATGACAGAGGTGGAGGCCGACATTGAAGAGATGACCATCGATATGGATGCCTTCCAAGAAATGGTGGGACCATCAGAAGCGAATTCCACAGCGGCTGAGAATTCTTAGGCCAACAAACACCTTGAAATTTAAAGCTTCCGGATCCGCGTGTTGCTCCCATAGAGTGGTGATTGATCACCCTGTTGTATTTATGTTACAATTTTGAAGGAAGAAAGCAACAATGGGTCACGGATTTTGGTCCTTGGGAGGGATTTGAAACAAATAATTTCCCATAAGATACTTCCCTCGGTGCTGTGTTTGTAAGATTGTCAACATGTGACACAGTCTTGTTGAATTTGGGCGTTGTTTGTTGTTGTGGCCTTGGTAAATGATTATAAGCTTATTTATTTGCTACATTATTCGTTTGGTTTGTTTGTTTGATTGAAATTTATGACTTCAATTTATTTTTGTAAAAATAATCTTTTCAAAGTTTTTTAAGAGTTAATAAGAATAGGGTTATTATTTTATGCACGGGCAATTGATAAATTTTACTTTAAAAACTTAAATTTTAAACTCTCATCTGTAAATCCCAATATTTAATTTTTAACCGAAAATCTTAAATTAAATCCTAAATTAAACCATGAATTACACTGAATTTTACTGAAATAGTGTCATCTTTTAATCGAGTTTTAAGTCGGTTGAAAGATAACATAAAATCCTTATTTTAAATGATAAATTTTATGTGGGGGTTTAAATTTTAACCCTCGTTTTTTAAGGGACTAACCACTATATAAATCTATGTCTAAGTAGAGGCGGTAAACGGGTTGTAATAACCCACTTTATCCGGGCCTTAGAGTCCATTATACATACATTGCAAATAACAAAACCATCAACCCATTAACCCAATTCTACCACCCGGCCCAGTTACCCTTTACAAACCCATAGCCTAAACTAAACCCATATCCAACCTAAATTTGAAAAAACCCTAAAACTAATTTAACCCTAAGATAGACAAAACCCTAGCTGCTACACACACTTAGCCGCCGCCGCCCCTTAGCCGCTAACGACACCATATCACTGCTTCGTCACCCTCTGCCATATTTGCTTTGTCATCCATCCCTACCGCCCATCCGGCCACGTGGTGCCTTGTCACCACCTCCAAAAGCCGCCACCTGTTTCATATTTTCCAAATCACCCAATTTTGAATCCCTTTAAAAGGATTCGAACCGGCAAACAAAAGGGTTTTTAGAGAGGAATATAGATCGGAAAATAGAGAGAAAAATTCGATCAAAAAGATACGAAAAAACAGATTAGAGGAGGAAAAAAAAATCGAACAAGCAAAATAAATAAAGAAAAAAGAAGAAGCAGCGTAGTTCGAACAGCCAAAAATGAAAAAAAAGGTAAAAAAAAATTTTAATCGGATGTTTTTTTAGATCTACAAAAATGAAGGGAGATTGAGGAAAAACAAACCTTAGATTCGGCTTTAGGGTAGAACACCGAATCAAACGGTTTATTTGCATGTTGTCCGGCAGCCGTCGGCCGGCTGGGCGGCATTAAGCTCCGAGATCGGCAAAGGGAGAGAGCTTTGGAGAGCTTTTTTGCGGTTTTTGTTGGATATCAGAGTAAAAATGATTTTTTGGGGCATTTTTGGGCTATTTAATACCTACCTAAAACGACGTCGTTTTGATGCCGGCCTTAAATATCAAAACGACGTCGTTTGGATCTATAACCCGCGTACAACCCGACCCGGCTAAGGAGACCCGCGCAAATTGAAGGATGGGGAAATTATGGCCGCAGTCCCTCCACCTCTGTATCCTTACATTTCGGCCCTTAGTTTCTGGTTTTGTTTTAACCACTGTTTTTAGTTGTTTTTTTTAATTTCTTTTTATTATATATTATTATTATTACTATTACTAATAATATATTCATTACTATTATTATTACGTAAATTACATTTACATTTTATTATATATTATTATTATAAAGTATTATTATTACAAGTTTATTATTATTATTATTATATTACTATTATTTTATTATTATTAACATTATTATTTGCATAACATTTACGATCCAATATATATTCGTATACCTCTGAGATGTTTTTTTAATTAAAAATGTTTTTAGAGAATTATTGTGAAAAACGTATCTCAAACGTAAGAGGTTTCGCTTTCCACAAATCTCTATTGGAAGATCTTATTTTAAATCCTAAACCATAATTTTCAAAATAAGTTCCTATTCAGAATCTAATGAGAAATTATGCCCCGGATGTTAGGGTGTAATTTTCTTTAAACAAAATATTTTCCGAAATATCTTAACGGGATCACAAACTTTAAATTAAATTTGAATTTTTAATTTTCCTCGTTTAGACAATGAATAACCGACCAGGTACCAATTTTGGGCGTTGTGAGGTGCTTACCCTTCCCTACACGTAACTGACTCCCAAATCTGTTATTTGGTTTCGCAGACCAAAACTCGTGTTCTAATAAAATAATACAAAATAGGCTTTATTAAAACAACCGGGTTTTCAGGTGATCCAATCTCACCTAATTAAAAAGATTGGTGGCGACTCTATTCCAAACCAAAATATTTTTCATAAGAACGCGTCAAGCACCCGTCGCGGCGCGGGGACCGTTGTTACAACTTGGCGACTCCTCCGGGAACCTTTTTTTTAGAGTCGAGCCACCAGTCGATTACTCTTTTGTCTTGACGAGTGAAAGCTATAAATTCGACTTAATTTATTTTGTGATCCCTTCTTATTATTTTAAAAATATTTTTTTTAAAAAAATTGCTTCCATGAGTTTGCATATCATGATCTCTGCACCCGAGCTCCGTCCTTTTTTAAGTGGAAGTGAGAAGCTACTCCTTCGTGAGGTACCGCCTCCGTGCAGGATAGTGGATCGCTTTTGGGATATACGTCCCATTGTCTTCGTGAGATTTTCGTCTCTGTGCAGACCTAGAGAAATATACCCCCTAAATTATGCTTACTACCCTTAGCAGGATAGTTTGTACAATTCGGGTACCTTTCTTAGAACCCAACCACATATAGTGAGTCATAGAAGCCTACCTTGTCTAGAGCCATACCAAAACTCTATCCGTTTAGAGAATCACCTATAAGTACATAAGTATACAGTGTTGAAGGGGTTTTATTTTCTTTATTTATGCCCTTTAATTTCAGTATTTATTATTTTGTTTATTTATTTCGCAATAAGTACATACCATGTCTATATTTTATGCGAAACAAGTATGCGGGTAGATATCATGATTGGGTAGGATGTAATTTTCTTTTTTAAAAGCATGCCGGGGAGAAAATATGTTTTAGGGATATTTAATTCAACTTTTATTTATTATTCTGATATTACCCGAGACTAACGTATGTTGTTTTGTTTTGATTTTCTTTGTCATTGTATTCTTCATTTTTATTATTAAAAAGGTGTTGAGGAAAGTTTAACCGCTACAAAGGATCTGCTATGGAGAACCGATTTCTTGATAAGGTGGAAGGAAACCTAGGCGTGCGAAAATGGTCAGAGGAAACTCAGCACCACAAAGGGGACAGTTTGTTGGAAGGCGAAAAGTCAGGACTGTGGGATTTCACTAGTATCAGCTCGACTCAGAACCAATTGCAAGAGTTAAAAGAAATCTGGTACCAGTGGGATGAAGAAAGTAAGCAGTTGTTCTATAGCAACTACGGTGATTTACCTCATCTACTAGACGTCAGTGTCGATAAAGTTTTGTTTCGAGCCCTTGTCCAGTTCTGGAACCCTGCGTATAGTTTCTTTACTCTAGGAGATGTCGATTTGGTACCAATGATTGAAGAATACATTGCTTTGATCCATTGTCCGAAAATTCAAGTTGATAAAGCCTATTTCAAGTCTCTTAATTCTCCGGCGTTCTAGAAAAAGTTGTTCAAGATGACCGGCATGGACGAACAATGGGCTATAGCCAAGATTAAAGAAAAATGCAAAACCAAGTGCATCTCTTGGGAATTCATACGAGACTTGATTATAGTCCAAACCAAGCGGGAAAAATAGGTCGAAATGTTTACCCTGGCCATCTATGGTTTGGTTATCTTTCCCAAATCATTGGGGGTACATTAACGATGCTGTTATGGAATTATTCGATCACCTCAATAAGGGGATTACCCCTGTTCCAGCAATTCTAGCTGAAGCTTTCAGGTCTCTTAGCGATTGCAGAAGAAGCGGCGAGGGAAGGTTCATTGGTTGCGCTTAGCTCTTGTTGGTTTGGTTTCATAGCCACTTTTGGAAACCGGAGAAAGTTTCGTATCGAGCATGCTTTGAGAGTTACTCACCGTTAAAAGACCTAGTGTCCACACCAAGGCAAGAGAACATCTCTCATGACAAATGGATGGCTATTTTTTGAAACCTCCAGGAGAAAGACATCATCTGGAAAGCACGTTGGTTCTTCCCTGAAAGTATTATATACAAGTGCGGAGACTATGACTGTGTCCCCTACTTAGAATCTGGGGTGGAACCGAATATTCCTCGTTGCTAGTATCCAGGCAATACAGGCCGAGACAGTTCATCCTGGTAACAAGAGGACTGGCCACCTGCAAATTTTCATACAAGGGTAAAGACTACAAGAAAACTGTTGCCATGATCACCAAAGTATGGAAGCATATTTACAGGATGGAGCCGTTCGATGAAAAACCTAGAGTTACGCTTGAGTACCGACAATGGAGACATAGAAGAATCAACAACGACGTCCCTTTACCAAATCCAAAAAATAATATACCGGTAGAGGAGTATTTGCAGATCGATCCCTCAGAAATAGAGATCGTGAAGCATGATTTTGAAAAGAAGTACTTCATGATGGAAATACAATTATCAAGGTTAGAAGATGAAAGAAACCAGTTGAAATTCGGTATGCAGTCCCAAGAATAAGAGATCGAAACACTGAGGAAGGGAAAAAACAAAGCCAAAGAGGATTTGAGCGGGTTACGGAGTGATTACAAAAAGCTCCACGCATCAGCAAGGTATGTCGATCTCGGAAAGACATATGCAAAATGGAAGCTTGAAATCTGAGAAGAAAGTGAGAAAGCTGATCTTTGGGAAAGACGATTTAGAGATGTGCAGGCGCGACAAACTGCTATGGAAAAAGAATTGTCCGATAGTAGGACCGAGAATATAAGTTTGAGAGGCCGGATTGTTGAGCTAGAAAAATCTCTACAGAGGCACCGTAGCCGAGATTTCGTAGCTGAACTAAAAGTAAGTAAAGAGAAGAACGAGACTCTGCAAAGATAAGTCGAGGAGTTAGAAATGGCTCTACAAACCTGCCAAAGGTAAATTAGTAATTTTGAAGAAGTCCAAATGTGGAATGATAGCCTCTGGGAGGCACGGTTGCAACAATCTCGGGATCAAGTACATGATAGAGACCGTGTTATGATGGAAGCTCTTGTCCAAGTACGAGAAGTAGCAGAATACTTACAGACTCTAACCATTCAGGTCGATGTTTTGAGCTTGCAAACTGAGTCAGAATCCAATTGAGGCAAGAAATTAGCATGGCTCTTTCGGAATATCAAGACTCTGGGCATTAAGGCCAAGCAGTATATGTGAAATATGCCCACCTTATGTAAAGAAACTTGTTCTAATGCAAGTTTCCTTTTAAAAGTTGTACTGGAATCAACACTTTTTGTGTAAAATATGTTGTGGTACTAATATAAGATGTGTTTTGCATGTACATCATATTGTTCTCATTCGCATTTGCATCACGCTGCATCATACCATTTTTACTACGATTTTAATTTCTTAAAGAATTATTAACGCAGTAATTCTGGGACATACAAAACTACAGATTCAACACCCTTACTTCACCAGAAGCAAAGATAAGAGCATGGAAGAGAGATTGTCAAAGGTTGAGAAAACATGTAAAGATATCAAGAAGGATATCGAGGAAACATAGCAAGAAACTCGCGCCCACATCTCACAGTTGCAAGAAGGTTTGTTAGCAAAGATATCTAAGATATTGTTAGGAAAGAATCCTGAGAGGAAGAAGGCTATCGTTATAGATCCTAGTGCACTAATAGACGACTCGGGTAATCCTCTCAAAGCCCATCTCCAGTAGAAACTCTTGTACCAAAACAACAACTTATTCCAGATGAATCTTCACTGCAATGGGGAATGACAACTCATGATGACCCTAACGAATATAACGTTCTTGATTTTAATGAAATTGAAAAACTAAAGGTGGAGCTGCCCAAACAGTTCGAAGATCGATAGAAACAGATAGAAGAAAAATTTAAGGCTATAGAAAGCGCCGACCAAGTTCCTAGGGTAGATGCAAGAGAATTGAGCCTGGTTCTGGATCTGGTACTACCTCATAAGTTCAAGATGCCCGATTTTGAAAAATACAACGTAACCATTTTCCCCGAAGCTTATATTACAATGTTCGTCAGGAGGATGACATGATATATTAACAATGACCCACTTTTGATTCACTGCTTTCAAAATAGCCTGACGAGGTCTGCTGCAAAATGGTACAACCAGTTGAGTCGTACCAAAATTAACTCTTGGAAAGATCTAGCACAAGCATTTATTAAACAGTACAATCATGTTATCGACATAACTCCTGATTGTGTGGAGTTTAAAGATCTCATCCAAACCTTGATTGATAATAAGGAGTTAGAGTTCTTCGAAGAAGCAAAGTTCGAAGAGGTAGACGTTTGCGCTATAGAGGAATCACCTAAGAATAACCATAGGGGAAATATCTCGGTCGTTATCATCTCAAGATCAAAGAAATGCGAAGAAGCCGAGAGTACGAGAGTGGAGGTCACGATTCAAAAACCAAGTCCTTTTCCGTACCTTAATAACGAGAAAGTCCCATTGAGATACGACTGCGAAATAACATTCAAGGGAATTATGCTTCCGAGGCCACTTCAAAAGAAGTGAATGACGTTGGTTTTTTCACCAGAAGTGGGAGACGATATGTCTCCAAAGAAGCAAAAGATTATAAAGGAAAAACCTTGATGGTTGATCCCGAGAAAAAGATTGATGTTGAATCAGAATCACCTATCAATGAGTTAGTCAAGGAGGAGGAAGTAAAAGAATTCTTGAAGTTCTTGAAACATAGTGAATATAGTGTTGTCGAGGACCTTCGCAAATTACCGGCTCGTATATCGATATTATCCTTGCTATTGAGTTTAGAATCACACCGAAATGCACTTTTAAAAGTGATGAACGAGACTTTCATTCCTAATGACATTTCGGTGAACAAGTTGGACATGTTGGTAAATAACCTGAATGCTGACAATTTATCCATTTCAACGACGATGAGATACCCCCAGGTGGTATGGGGTCTACCAAGGCCTTTCATATAACTACTCGATACAAAGGCTACACTGTGCTGGGGGTCCTAATTGACAATGGATCCGCTTTGAATGTGCAGCCATTGGCCACTCTGAACAGACTCCCAGTAGACAGTTCTCATATGAAGGCCTGCAATACTATAGTTTGAGCATTCGATGGTACTGAAAAGAAAGTGATGAGAAGAATTGAAGTGCCACTGCAAGTGGGCCCAAACACCTATGATGTTGATTTTCTGGTAATAGATATCAAACCCACATACAACTGTCTGTTGGGAAGACCCTTGATCCATTCAGTTGGGCAATGCCATCATCACTACACCAGAAATTAAGGTTTGTCTTTGACGGGCGGCTTGTCACTGTAAATGCTGAAGAATATATCATAGTTTTCATCACTAGTGATGCCCCTTACATAGAAACTAATGAGAAGACCATAGAATATTCGTTTCGATCATTTGAATTTGTTAACGCAGCCTTCATTGCTGAAGGAAGTCAGATTCCCACTCCAAAGTTGACTAAAGTTATGAGAATAGGAGTCAAACTGACGATGGGAAAGAGAGCTCGAGTCGACAGAGGATTAGGAAGATACCTACAAGGCAGGGTCAGCGCACCATTTTTGATCAATAAACAAGACCGTTTTGGCTTGGGATACAAGCCAAACGCCAAATAGAGGAAAAACGAGATTGCAAAAAAACAAGAAAGGAGGAAGGCTCGTTTAAAGGGAAAAGATGTCAACTGGGAACCTATGGCTTTTCCCCGCCTTTCTAAAACCTTTGTACCTGGAGGGTTTATTCACCCCAAACAGTTTAAGAAGGGTGAAGAAAGTGGGCTGAGAAGGATGTTGGAAGCATTGAACATCAATGTCGTGACTACAAAAGAAGTCGAATGACTATATCTAAGGGGAATTTGTCCTTATACCCCTGGAATTGTTCTGAGCAACTGGACTGCTGAAGAACTCCATGCAATGTTTAGGAATGTTTCAGAGTAATGTTCAGAACACACTTGTTGCTCTTGCCCGAGAGCAACAAGGGTCTTTTTGTAAAGGGCCTAAGCTTACTATCTTTTTGTCAATGACATAAAACTTTTTGTGTTCTATCTGGCAAACATTATTTTTTACCTTTTTTTTCTTCCTTTCTTTTCTCTCATTACTCATTATTCCTTATATACACTTGCATCATAAATTACCCTTTCTTGAAATTCATTCGTTCCATGAACATCATTATTCGTGTTAGGTCTTCTGATATCAACGTATCGAGCGACACTGGAATTGATCTGAAGCCTATTTTTGAGCAAGATATGTGTCTAGATAGACCTTAGGACTTTGAAAAAGATCAGGACTACGATATGCCTCCCGATCTGTTGAGAATGGTCGAACAGGATGAAAAGCAAATCTCCCCTCACCAAGAGTAGGTGGAAACTGTGAGCTTGGGAAATGAAGATGAAAAGAAATAGGTAAAGATTGGGACATGCATCACTGCGAAAACAAGACATGACCTGACTAAGCTACTATTAGAGTTCAAAGATGTCTTTGCATGGTCCTATCAAGACATGCATGGGCTGAGCACAGATGTGGTGGTACACAAACTCCCCATAAAAGATGAGTGCAAGCTAGTCCAACAGAAGCTACGAAGAATGAGACCCGATGTACTGCTAAAAATAAAGGAAGAGGTAAAGAAACAGTATGATGCCGAGTTTCTTTAAAAGGTCAAATATTTAGAATGGGTGGCCAATATAGTCTCTGTTCCGAAGAAAGATGGTAAAGTCTGAATGTGTGTTGATTATCGAGATTTGAATAAGTCTAGCCCAAAGGATAATTTTCCGTTGCCTCACATCGACACCTGGTTGATAATACAGCAAGACACTCTTTGTTCTCCTTTATGGATGGTTTTTTAGGCTACAACCAGATAAAGATGTACCCTGATGACATGGGAAAGACAACATTCATAACGCAATGGGGAACATTCTGTTACAAGGTGATGCTTTTTGGACTTAAAAATGCAGGGGCAACATATCAACGAGCCATGGTTGCCATGTTCTATGATATGATGCACAAAAAAATTGAGGTATATGTCGACGACATGATTGCTAAGTCTCAAACTGAAGAAGAGCATGTCGAAGCCTTAAGAAAATTATTCTTGAGATTAAGAAAATACCAGTTGAAGCTAAATCCCACTAAATGTACTTTCGGGGTTGCATCTGGAAAGTTACTGGGTTTTATAGTTAGCGAAAGAGGCATTGAAGTTGATCCAGACAAGGTCAAAGCCATTCAAGACTTACCGCCCTCGCGCACTCAGAAAGAAGTAAGAGGCTTTTTGGGAAGATTAAATTACATCGCTCGGTTCATCTCACAATTGACCGAAAAATGTGATCATATCTTTCGACTTCTCAAAAAGCACAACCCAGGAGAATGGAATGATGAATGCCAGGAAGCTTTTGACAAAATCAATCACTACCTGACTAATGCTCCAGTTTTAATGTCACCTATCCTGAATAAGCCGTTAGTGTTGTACTTAACTGTTTCCAAGAATTCTATGGGAAGCGTACTGGGTCAACATGACGACTCAGGAAAAAAGGAGAGGGTGATCTATTATCTCAGCAAGAAGTTTACAGAATGTGAAGCGAGATATTCGCCAATCGAAAATTTGTGTTGCGCATTGATTTGGACCACCATGAGACTAAGGCAGTACATGTTGACCTGGTTGATCTCCAGGTTAGATCTTCTTAAATATTTGATGGAGTCAACTACAGGAAGAATGGCCAGATGGCAGATTCTGTTGTCCGAATTTGACTTGGTCTACGTGAGCCAAAAAATTGTAAAAGGGAGTGTAATAGCAGACTTTCTAGCCAGTCGAGCTCTAGAGGACTATGAACCCTTAAACTTTAACTTCCCAAATGAAGATCTGATGTGCATGGAGGAAGCTACCTCAGAAAATATGTATTGGAGACTGAACTTTGATAGTGCCTCCAATGCTCTGGGAAAAGGAATTAGGGCAGTACTGGTCTCTCCAAAGGGCGATCACTACCATTTTGCCAGTAAGCTTGATTTTGACTGCACGAACAACATAGCAGAATATGAAGCATGCGTCATGGGCATTCGAGCTACCATTGATCGCAAGATTAAATTACTAAAGGTATATGGGGACTCCATGCTCGTGATTTATCAACTCTGAGAAGAATGGGGGACCAGAGATTCTAAGTTGATGGATTATCGAAATCTCGTCCTAGACTTGATTAAGGAGTTCTATGAGATAACCTTCCACTATCTCCCACGAGAAGACAACCAGATGGCAGACGCCTTGGATACTCTGTCTTTATTGATTAAAGTTAACAAGTAGTCTGATTTGAGGCCCATACAAATGAGTATATACCAGTCTCCAGCCTATTGCTACAACATTGATGAAGGTGAGAAAGATGAACACCCTTGGTATCACTACATCTTATAGTACATAAAAAGTCGTGAATACCCAAAGCAGGCTACTGAAAATAAAAAAAAGGAAACTACGAAGGCTAGCAAGCGAGTATGTGCTAGACGGAGAGATCTTGTACAAAAAAAGAAAAGATCAAGTTCTACTGCAATGTGTGGATGCTGTTGAAGCTAAGAAGATCCTTGAAGAAGTCCACGAGGGTGCATGCAGGACACACGCCAATGGTTTTACTATGGCGAGGCAAGTCATGAGATCCGGCTACTACTGGTCCACAATGGAAGGAGATTGTATCAACTACGCTAAGAAATGCCACAAATGTCAGATTTACGCAGATAAGATTCATATTCCTCTATCCCCGTTACATGTCATGAATTCCCCATGGCCTTTTTTTACGTGGGGCATGGATGTTATCGGGCCTATATCACCAAAGGCTTCCAATGGACATCAGTTTATCTTTGTGGTTATCGACTACTTCACCAAGTAGGTAGAAGTAGCCACCTATGCAATGTGACCAAATCCGCAGTTAGCCGGTTTCTTAAGAAAGAGATCATATGTCGGTATAGGATACCAGAGAGTAACATATCTGACAATGCATTGAACCTAAACAATAAGACTATAGACAAAGTGTGCAAACAATTCAAGATATAACATCACAATTCATCACCATACCGTCCTCAGATGAACGGAGCGGTAGACCCAGCTAACAAGAATATTAAGAAGATTGTAGGAAAAATGACAGAAACTTATAGAGACTGTCATGAGCAGCTTCCATTTACTTTGTATGCTTATCGTACATTAGTTAGAACCTCTACCAGGGCAACACATTTTTCTTTGGTTTACGGGATAGAAGCGGTGCTACCCATTGAGGTCGAGATCCGTTCCCTTCGTGTTTTGTCAGAATTAAAATTAGATGAAGCAGAATGGATCCAATCCAGATATGACCAACTGGCTTTAATTAAAGAAAAAAGACTGAAAGCCATTCAACATGGTCAAATGTACCAGAAAAGAATTATGCGAGCTTATAATAAGAAAGTTCGCCCAAAAGAATTCCAAGAAAAGGATCTAGTGCTGAAAAAGATCCTACCAATTTAGAAAGATTCTCGAGGGAAATGGATGACAAATTGGGAAGGACCTTACGTAGTGAAGAAGGCCTTTTTTGGAGGAGCTTTTATCTTGGCTAAAATAGATGGTGGAGATCTGCAAAACCCTATAAATTCTGATTCAATCAAGAAGTATTTTACTTGAAACAAACAAAAAAAGTAAAAATAAAAACAAAGTGAAAACCCGAAAAGGCACTTTGAAAAGAAAAAAACAAAAACAAAGTGAAAACCCGAAAGGGCGCTTTGAAAAAAAACAACAAAGTGAAAACCTGAAAGGGCGCTTTGAAGAAAAAAAAAGGAGAAAAATGAGGGTCCAAGATAAAAACCCACAAAGAGCGTCTTGAGACCAAAAGAGATTTGAGTTGAAAACCCGAAAAGGGCGGCTCAAATTTTGAACAGAATGGGCTAAGGCATCCAACGACTCGAAGTGGGGTTGTAAGGGAGAATTTTGCATCTTGAGAGATCGACAAAGCTCTCGAGGTCTCCTAAATACATATCCGACACAAAAGGGTTCTCGGTAAGTTGATCCAGTGTGGCTCGCTCGTTCGATATCTGAGGCACATACTTTTGTTTTTTGCTTTATTCTCTTTCAATGTTTACCATCTAAAATATGAACCTTACTATCAATAAAATTCTTCATTCCACCTTATGCCTTTGTTTTCACGAGTATTATACATTAACATAACAATTAGTGGGCTAATAATCTTATGAATATGAAAGGACCTTTGTACATTGCTTTTGAAAGATTCCTAAAAAGTACAGGGACCTAAAGCAATCCTGTCTGAAAAAGGACATTTCCATGGGTAAAAGGCTCAAGGAAAAGATATCGCTTTTAATCGTACACCGAGAAGATGATTAAGAGATGTGAGGCAAAAGATCTTCTTAGATTTGAATGATAACTTGAACTAAACAAGGCTCGGATAGCCAATAAGGTCAGCTTCAAGGTAGATATAGATGCTCGAACCGACTTCAACATCCAAACTTTTTCGAATGGCATTTTGCATTCATACTAGAATCATTCATTAGACATGTTTAAAATATGATCATTTGACTCATAGCATCTTAAATGTGTCTGCAAAATAAGTTTTTTATAGATTCTGTCTCTCCAACAACTGGGAACAAACCATCTCAACAACAAGTTTGTCTCTCTAGAGCTACAGTGGAACAAATCTCACCAGAATCGTCTCATCTCCTTGGAGTTGGAATAGACAATATGATTTATCTTTCTGAGAATGCAGCGGAATGAACCCAACAACAAATTTGTCTCCCTGAATTTGCAGTGGAACAACCATGATCGCAAGTTCACCTCCTTGAGCTTGCAATGGAACAGATAAAACCATACCAATCTCATATCCCTGAACAAACAGAGGAATAAGCATAGGTTTCAACCTCATCTCCCTGCACAAGCAGAAGAATAAGCATCATTTCAAATTCATCTCCCTGAGCATGCAGAGGAATGAATACGCCAGCAAGTTCATATCCTTGAGGATGCAGCGGAATGGACACCCTGAGTCATCTCCCTGAATTTGTAGTGAAACGAATAAAACTTTGATAGACTCATCTCCCTAAAATTGCATTGGAATGAGTGTAGCAACAAGTTCATCTCCATGAGCATGCAGTGGAATGAACATACTAGCAAGTTTATCTCCCTGAAATTGCAGCGAAATAAATGCAACAACCGATTATGTCCTCTTGAAAATGCAATGGAACAGATCACCTGGTTCGCCTTAACATAACTGCTTTGGCTTGGGATACAAGCCAAACGCAAAAGAGAAGATTGAAGACTAAAGACGCCGCACAGAGTTTAGCCAAACCACACCAGATAAAATGGGTTCTTTTCATATTTGCTTCATTGCCGTTATACAACAATGAGCAAAGAGGGACACCTGTAATAACGCACTTTATCCGGGCCTTAGAGTACATTATACATACAATTGAAATAAAAACCAACAACCCATTAACCTAATTATACCACCCGACCCAGTTACCCTTTACAAACCCATAGCCTAAACTAAACCCATATCCAACCCAAATTTGAAAAAACCCTAAAACTAATTTAACCCTAAGATAGACAAAACCCTAGCTACTACACACACTTACCTGCCGCCGCTGAAAACCCTAGTCGTCGCCGCCCAAGTTATAACCGCCGACGCTCAACTTAGCCGCCGCCGCCCCTTAGCCGCTAACGACACCCTATCCTTGTCACCATATCACTGCTTCGTCACCTTCTGCCATATTTGCTTTATCATCCATCCCCACCGCCCATGCCAGCCACATGGTGCCTTGTCACCACCTCCAAAAGCCGCCACCTGTTTCATATTTTCCAAATCACCCAAATTTGAATCCCTTTAAAACCGCCAAACAAAAGGGTTTTTAGAGAGGAATATAGATCGAAAAATAGAGGGAAATAATCGATCAAAAAGATACGAAAAAACAGACTAGAGGAGGAAAAAATCGAACAAGCAAAATAAATAAAGAAAAAAGAAGAAGCAGTGTAGTTCGAACAACCAAAAAAGAAAAAAAGGTAAAAAAATTAAATCGAATATTTTTTTAGATCTACAAAAATGAAGGGAAATTAAGGAAAAACTAACCTTGGATTCGGTTTTAGGGTAGAACACCGAATCAAACGGTATATTTGCATGTTGTCCGGCCGCCGTAGCCGGCGGCGGTCGTCACCGGCGAGCGACGGCGCACGATGGCCTGCTGGATGGCACTAAGCTCCGAGATCGGCAAAAGGGAGAGAGCTTTGGAGAGCTTTTTGTGGTTTTTGTTGGATATCAGAGTAAAAATGATTTTTGGGGCATTTTGGGCTATTTAAGACCTAACCAAAACGACGTCGTTTTGGCTTTATAACCCGCGTATAACCCGACCCGACTGAGGAGACCCGCGCATATTGAAGGATGGGGAAATTATGCCCGCAGTCCCTCCACCTCTGTATCCTTACATTTCGGCCTTTAGTTTCTGGTTTTGTTTTAACCACTGTTTTTAGTTGTTTTTTTAATTTCTTTTTATTATATATATTATTATTATTACTATTACTAATAATATATTCATTACTACTATTATTATTACGTAAATTACATTTACATTTTATTATATATTATTATTATAAAGAATTATTATTACAAGTTTATTATTATTATTATTATTATTATTTTATTATTATTAACATTATTATTTGTATAACATTTATGATCCAATATATATTCGTATACCTCCTAGATATTTTTTAATTAAAAATGTTTTTAGAGAATTATTGTGAAAAACGTATCTCAAACATAAGAGGTGCCACTTTCCACTAATATCTATTGGAAGATCTCAATTTAAATCCTAAACCATAATTTTCAAAATAGGTTTCTATTCGAAATCTAACGGGAAATTATGCCCCGGATGTTGGGGTGTAAATTTCTTTTAAACAAAATATTTTCCGAAATATCTCAACGAGATCACAAACTTTAAAATAAATTCAAATTTTTAATTTTCCTCGTTTAGACAATGAATAACCGACCATGTACCAATTTTGGGCGTTGTGGGGGTGCTCACCCTTCCCCACACGTAACTGACTCCCGAACCTGTTTTTTGGTTTCGCAGACCAAAACTCATGTTTTAATAAAATAACACAAAACATGTTTTATTAAAACAACCGAGTTTTTAGGTGATCCAATCTCACATAATTAAAAAGATTGGTGGCGACTCCATTCCAAACCAAAATATTTTTCGTAAGAACGCGTCAAGCACCCGTCGCGGCGCGGGGACCGTTGTTACATGGGTCATTCGGGTTATTTCGTTTCGAGTCATTTCGGGTCTGACTACATTCAGTTTAAGTTCAGTTCGGGTCTGGTTCGATTTTAGTTCAGGTCTATGGTGGTTTCGGTTTGGGTATCAGCTAGGGATTTCAGGTCAGTTGACTTTAGGTTCGATTAATTATGGGTCGATTGTTTTCGAGTCAGGTCAGAATTGGGTTAATAGGAGATCGATCGGTTTTAGTCGGGTTTTCAGGCCGAGTTAGGTTTTTCCACCCTATATATGACTTTATATAGCCTGTATATTTGGTGTTTAGTGAGTTGTGTAACAATTCACATCTCATATTTATTTATTTATTTATTTTAATATATTTTCTTTATTTCAGGTTGCTTTCAATTCGGGTGAAATCAATTCGGGTCCATTCGGTTCGGTTGAAAATCGATTCAGGTCCATTCAATTCGGTTGAAAATTGGTCCAGGTCTATTTCCAGTTCAATTGAAATTCGGTTCAATTTATTTTAAGTTTCGGATCAAAATTGAATCATCGTGTTCGGGTCAATTTCGTATCTCGAGTCAAGTTTGCCGGTCTATGTCTAAGCACATCATAAAATGCATTATATTTCTTTAGAGAAAATATTAAAATAGTTGACACGTTGACTCGTTTCAGTGTTTAATTAATTTTAAATTATTTTTTATATAAATGTTTGTAATTATAATTAAATTTAAAAAATACTTGTTAAGTATTTACATTTAATCCAGGTATGATTCCTTTGCTTGAGCTTGATCACTTATAGCTCTTATATTTATTCATTTATTTTTCTTAGACAAAGTAGCATTGAGTAAATTACGTAAATCATCACTGAACTTTACTCTTAAATTTATTTTGGTTATTAAATTTTAAAACGTTCAATTTGTTTACTGAAGTTTAGACATTAAATATTTTTTGTCATTCTTAAACTCTAAACGATCATAGATGGTCATTCATTCCTAAATTTCACCAGTCATTTTATCTCGGCTTTATGGATATGAATTCAACCTCTATTTTATCGAAAAGTGCTCAGAAGTTCACGAATCGACCAAAAACCTTATGACCCGTCTCTCCTCGATCTCCCTCCTTCGCCATCGAGTGAAGCTCGTTTCTTAGCATGTTACTTCTCTCGTGCCGGTAAAATTTTTCATAATTCAAATCTTAAAAAAGTTCTTTTATTTGCTGTAAAATAAATATTGTGAAAAAATTAACGGAAGAGTAACAAAAAATATTCAATGTTTAAATTTTATTAAATAAATTATATAATTTTAAACTTTAATGACTAAAATAAGAATAAAAATAAAGTTAAATGATAACTTACGCAAATTAATTTTATTTTTACAGAAAAGGGCGAGCTTCGGGCGGCGGAATGCTATTAGACAAAAAGAAAACAGCTAGAAGAGCTGCTGAAGCGGTAGCGTTAACAAGTTACTGGAAAACCCTAGCAATCAAACCACCGCCCGCCGCCGTCTCTTCACTTCTGCTTCTTCAGCCGCCGATAAGAGATCAGGTATGTTGTTCTGCTTCTAAATCTTCGTTTTCTTTTCATCTCACCCTCTCGATCTGTTTTCGATGATTTGCAAGATAGTTTTTCAACTTCACCTACGAATCTCATACTTCGTAAGAAATTACGATCATATTTAGTTAGTTCATGATTAAAAAATTGAAGAATCTTGATGATCTTTAGTTCTTTGCACTCTTATGCGATTGAGATTGGTAAAATATAGTTGACGGAGTGTTGTTAGATTGGAAAGAACCAACTCAACGTGGACTTTTGATTATTTACTAAATGATCGCTTAATTTACCAAAGATACCTCTTGTTCCTCTTGTTTCTTTCCTTTTTTTTCCCTTGCTTTTTTTTTTCTTTTTAGATTTTTTGCTCTAACACTGTAATCTGTAATCCTCTGAGTTAAAGATTCATGATCACTTTTCTAAATCGTAGCTTAATCTATGTCTTTGCTTTATGTATTCTTTATAGTTTATTCTCTTGTTCTTCTTCGCTCCACAAAATGGCTGACGGTCATGAAACCGATAAAAACATCGAGATCTGGAAAATAAAAAAGCTAATGAAGGCATAGGAATCTGCTAGGGGAAATGGAACCAGCATGATATCCCTTATAATGCCTCCTCGTGATCAAATATCACGTGTCACAAAGATGTTAGGCGATGAATTTGGAACTGCATCGAACATCAAGAGTAGGGTCAATCGTCAGTCTGTGTTGGCTGCCATTACTTCTGCTCAACAGAGGTTGAAGCTCTATAACAAGGTGCCTCCCAACGGGCTGGTGCTATATTCCGGGACGATTGTTACTGAAGATGGCAAGGAAAAGAAGGTGACAATTGACTTTGAACCTTTCAAACCGATAAATGCTTCCTTGTCGTGATAACAAGTTTCATACCGAAGCTTTGAATGAGCTTTTAGAGTCTGATGACAAGTTTGGATTTATAGTCATGGATGGTAATGGCACGTTATTTGGTACGCTAAGTGGTAACACGAGAGAGGTACTTCATAAATTCACTGTCAATCTACCAAAGAAGCATGGAAGAGGAGGACAGTCAGCTCTGCGTTTTGCTCGTCTGAGAATGGAGAAGCGGCACAACTATGTGAGGAAAACTGCAGAATTGGCCACCCAGTTCTATATTAATCCTGCAACCAGTCAGCCCAATGTTTCTGGGCTGATACTGGCTGGTTCAGCTGACTTTAAGACTGAATTGAGCCAGTCTGACATGTTTGATCCTCGTTTACAAGCCAAGATTTTGAACGTTGTCGATGTGTCGTATGGGGGTGAAAACAGTTTTAATCAAGCTATTGAGCTCTCTGCTGAAATCCTGTCGAATGTAAAGTTCATACAAGAAAAGCGTTTAATTGGAAAATACTTTGAGGAGATTAGCCAGGACACGGGAAAGTATGTGTTCGGCGTAGATGATACATTGAAGGCTCTGGAAATGGGTGCTGTAGAAACCCTTATTGTGTGGGAAAATCTAGAGATCAATAGGTACATGCTGAAACATAGTACAACTGGGGAAATTATCATAAAACACCTGAATAGGGACCAGGAGGCTGATCAGAGCAACTTCCGTGATCCTGAAACCTCTGCGGAGTTGGAAGTTCAGGAAAAGATGCCCTTACTCGAATGGTTTGCCAACGAGTACAAACGCTTTGGTTGCTCTCTTGAATTTGTCACGAACAAATCCCAAGAAGGATCACAGTTTTGCAGAGGGTTCGGTGGTATCGGAGGCATCCTATGCTATCAGCTTGACATGAGATCATTCGATGAGCTATCCGATGGAGAAGTTTACTACGAGGATTCTGATTGATAAAGCACTGCTCAAAGCTGTCATGATGGTTCGAGAGCCTATACAAACCCAGATGTAATGTTTCTTTTTTTACTATTTCATCACTCTTTGATTCCAAAAAAAATATAGACAATGTTGGTAAGGGTTTTGTTGATTTGTTCTGTTTTTGTCAATTGGATTGTGATTTTTTTGTAATCAGAACATGTTCCACGCAACTGTTTCATCTTCATCCTCTCTTCTTGAAGCGAATTAGCCTCTGGAAATACAGTTTTGTTTGCTTGGCACAAATGTGACTGCACCAATTGGTAGAGTTGCTTGTATTGGAGTTGAATGAATTCAGGTAAATCGATCTTGGTCTTAAATTTTTTAGGTCAGCTTCGGGTTTAGATTGTTTTGCGTCCGGATAATTTTAGTTCGGAATACTTCAGATTTAGATCTGATTGAATCATTTTTAGGTTCATACCATTTAGTTTACCTAACAGTTTAAGTTTCTTCCGAGGTTTCACGTGTGTGTGTAATGAATATATGTAGTTTCAGATAATCGTAATGTTTGAAAGAATAAATTAATGAGGAAATTGGAAAAATAAAAAAATGGCTATGGGATTTCAGGGGTATTCGATTCCTTGTTTAGAAGTAGTTTCCTAGACTCACTCCTCTTGAAAAGTTTCTGAACCAACTCATCCCAGTTTGTGCCTCTAGAGAAAAACTCCGGTTTAGCTTTTGGGCTATCTCCGTTGTCGGTTTCGGCAGCCTCTGTTTCCGTTCCCTCAATCTCGACCGGTTCATCACCAGGTTCGGGTACAGCGTGAGGGATATTCAAACTGACGGCTTTTTGCAATGCATCTTTGTGTTCTTTCTTAATGGTCTGCAACCTCTCCAGTTTCTGTATTTTTGGTGGAACGGTTATTGTCTCGGATCTGTTCTCCCTCATAATCTGTAGGAACCAACAATTAAGCTATATTGCTGATAATCCAAGGTACAACAATTAAACGAGAAGGAAGAGCACTCACCCTCAAAGCCTTCTCTGATTCCCTTTCGATCCAAATTATTCCATGATCGGATGTCGCGTTACAAGACAACACGATATGTTCAAACCTCCCGTCGACAGGAATGGCTGTCCGGACTTCTGGAGGAAACCTCCCACATCTAAGGACTCGAATCACATAGTAACTTAACATCAAATACACGGATAAGACAACCTCACCATAATCCAAGATAGAATTGTAAACAAGATTGGTTATTCACCATTCAAGGAACCAGTACAACACAAAATGCATTAGTTAATGTAAAGATATACCCAGAAGCAAGAGTCTGAAAAAGTCGGTACCTGCAAAATTTTCTCTCGACGATATGATACATTCGTCCGGGAGTATAAAGTCGTCTCGGATCTTTAAGTTTCCTCCCTTCTGGTATGAAGGTATCCCTCAAGCAAACAAGAAATATCAAGCATGGCAAGCTGTCCAAAGCATCAAATAATAGTAGGAATCAAAAAGCTGTATGACAAAAGTAAATGAGAAGATGCAAAAGCAAATAAGAGGAGAAAAAACTACCAGAATATAGACTTGAAGATATCTTCCAAGGGTGTGGCTGTCCTAGGCAAGAAATCATCCTGAAACAATTACAATAGTACATGTTAAGGGGCTGCTAACAATCTAAACTCGCGGGATGAAATATTCGTGTCTGACACATTAATATGATGATCTCGAAAGATCGAAAAAAAGATTAGTGACTATACTTAGGCATGCGCATATCAGATATTCATATTCGAGACTGATATCGAATATTAAAGGACAGAGTAGCAATATAACCTATGAGCACAGATAATAAATAATTCTCTCACCTGCAACACAATGGAGTGAATAACATCAGCATACTTGACAGCCAAGTTAAGTGACATACACCTCGCTGGCGCCAACGCATAGCACCTAATCTTATTCCGGGGAATCCCACCCAAACTATCCCTCTGATTAACCAGCAGCACCGCCATCAACGCCGCCACGCCCGACCCCAACGAATGTCCGGCGAGAATCAACTCATATTCCCTCCCGGTCTCTTCCCAAACCCTCTTCAACGTCTTGCTCTCCTCGTTCAACAACCAAACCGCGGATTTCAACAGCCCGTGATGAACGTATCCCCCATCAAACATCTGCATCCCCAACCTATTGTCCAAAAGCAATTTATAGTCACTGTCTTTGACCAAGTTGAGTCCCCTGATTGCCATCACCATCTCCCTCCGGTCATGGTCGGCGTAGATGAGGTACGGCGGAGAACGACCCTGGGTTTGTTCGTAGTCGGCGTGTTTCAAGACCCAGTCCGGGTTGACTCGGTAGCCGCCGTCGGGAGGGCATTGGGGGTTCCTGAGATCAGTTTCGTAGACAGCTAGGATTAAACGACAGAGTCTGGGGACAGGCTCGAACTCGTCGGGCGTAGCTGATGGCCAGGCTTCACTGTCGTCTGAACCGACGTGGGTGCAACGCTTCCAAGCCCAACGCGAACAGCCAAGCAAGAGCACGCACTGGACACCGCAACAGATAGACATTTACGGTCGGGTAACGGATTTTATTGATGTTTTGTAATGAGAAAAGAACAGAGGTGGGCGGTGGGGGAGTTAAAAAGAAAAGGAAAAAAGGCAGAAAGCACGTGGAAAGTGGGAAGAAGAAGATTCGATTTTCATAAGAATGTGGGAACTGGGAATATACAGAAACGTTTCAACTTTGAACAATGCTCGTCTTGGAGTTTCAACCTTCAGCTACGCCGACTTCTACATTGGTATTTCAAATTAAACGGTTTTTTAAAATTAAAAAAAACATCTTTTATTAGTCATTAATAACCTAAATAAATTGTAGATTTAAACTTTATATTCTAATTTTATATTCGCTCTATCTCACTAAATTTGTCCTTTATTATTTTTTTTTGTATTTTTTTAATTTTTTTAAAATTTATTTTTGATAAAAATATAAAAAATATTTTATAAACCTTCAATAGAATAATTTCAAAATATATATCTTATAAATTTTAATTATTTAAAATATTTAAAATAATCATGGTTAAAGTTTAAAAAATTGACTTTTAAAAAGTTAATAAGTGATAAAATTAATGGGACGGAGGGTGTAATTTTTTTGTTAACTTAATAGTATAATACGGCGGATAAAGTACGTAAATTATCATTAAATTTTACTCTTAAACTTATTTTGACAACATTCAATTTACTTAATGAAATTTAGATATTAAACATTTTTTGTCACTAAAGTTTAGACATTAAATGTTTTTTTTATCACTCTTAAACCCTAAACGATTGTAGATGGTAGTCGTTCGGTCTCAAATTTCACTAATCACTTTGTCTCGACCCCTGAATTTAAATTTGACCTCTATTCTGTCAAAAAATGCTTAGAAGTTCACGAATCAGCCAAAATCTTATAATTTTTCTTTTGTTGATCTCTCTCTTCCGTCGTCTGATAGAGCCTATTTCTCTGTATGTTATTTTTTATGCTGCTGAAGATTTTTACTGTTCGCATCTTAGAGAAATTTTTTCGTTCATCGGTAAATAGACGTCGTCAAAAAACTATCAGGAGAGTGACAAAAAATTTTTAATGTCTAAAACTTAAGTGGGTAAATCGAACGTTTTGAAACATTAGTGACCAAAATAAGTTGGAGGGTAAACTTCAGTAATCATTTACATAATTTACCCTAATACGTCTCCAAACTATAAACTTCACTCTAAATTTATAATCAAAATTTTTATCAAACTATGACTCTTATTCTAATTTAGTCCCGAATTTTTTAATATTTTAATTTCGTCCTTAAACTATGAATGAGTCTCCAAACTTTTGATCTTTGGTTCTGAAATTAAAAAGCTCATCTTATATTGAATTTGTGTAGCTTGAAATACTTATAATGTTTGAAAGAATATATATACATATTAATTTAACCTCAAATAGTACAATGCCGAGGAAGTTGTAAAAAAGAGTAAGGTTTAGCTACTGGATTTGAGGGTATCTGATTCCTTGTTTAGAATCAGTTCCCCTGACTCACTCCTCTTGAAAAGTTTCTCAACCAATTCATCCCAGTTAGTCCCTCTAGTGCTCGACTCCGTTTCCGGTTTTGGGCTATCTCCATTGCTGCATCTGCCAGCCTCTGTTTCGGCTTCCTCATTCTCCATCGTTTCATCAGCTGCAGATATGGCATGAGGGATATTCAAACTGACAGATTTTTGCAATGCATCTTTGTGTTCTTTCTCAATGTGTAGCGACTATTTTTTCTAAGGCGTTGAAGGCTGCTACGAAAAATACCTAATTATTAATTATTATATATTAAAATGGGGAGGCCCTCTTTTATTGAAAAATTATTTAAGAGAGGAATTTGGGAAGAACCCGTATTTTAGAAAATATGAACTGACCACCGGTCACTTAGATAAGGTAGACAGGACACCGAAAACCAAAAATCAGAGATTCTTTTAAACAAATTGAGTTCGGGAGTTGATTACGGATGGGGAATGATTAGCACCCGCACCGCCCAAAAATTGGTACTAAATTATTATCAATTTATTAATATCAAATTTTACGGGTTAAAGTGCCGATCAAGTTAAAATTTGGTTATAAATGCGCGTAAATTTTAAGGGTTCCGGTGTTCGAGGGATAAAGAAAACTACCATCTACGTCTTAGACTGGTAGTCAAGTTTACCGTCGAAAAAGAGAGCGCCGTATTAGCAATTAAATATCGAATATGCAAACTTAATCGAACAAGATAAAAAAAACATGAAATGAATAAATATATTATTATGATCAAATAACGGTACAATTAAAATAAATACAACAAAATTAAAATAATACATATATTAATATAGATAACATATAATATGAAATAGAAATAATACATTCTATATATAATATATTACATTTACCTTGATATAAATGTTTATATAAAGAAAACACTAAAAGTATAATATACATATTAGGTGAAAAGCTAATGTATTCATTATAATATATATATGTACATTAAATAAAATGCATTACTAAACACTTACATATAAAATACAACTTAATATACATAATATAAGTATATGTGAAATAATGTATATAACAAGATACTAATTATATATTCCTAAATAAATATATATACGCATATAAGTAACATGATATAATATATGTACTACATATATGTACACACATATATAAATATATATAAACACATGGCGAAGAATAATTAAATTAAATAAAAAGAGTCACATATATTTACAAACTAAAATCAATGAACATAAATGACATGTATCGAATAAATAATATACAACAAACACGAATATAATAAAAACATGATAAATAGAAGAACTAAATATAAAAACAAATAAACAAAAATATAAATTAAGGACTAAAATTAAATAAAAAAGAAATAAGAGTGTGCAGAAATTAAACATGCATGATTAAATAAGGATTAAAAGAATAAACATCCCACTGAAAACAGGACCAAATTAAACCACAAAATAAATTTAAGGATCCGAGTAGGAATTAACCATACTTTAATTAAAGCAAAAAGAGATGAAATTGCAAAACGCTTGAGACTTTAGAGGACTGAATGGGTAAATTACCCATGCGGCAGATCCGTTTTGAAAATAATGAAAGGGCGAAGGGACTGGCAAGGTAATTAAACCACTTAAAAATGCTTCCGTTCAATTTAGGGACTTAATTGAAATATTTGAAAAACCTTTAGTGGATAGGTGTGTAATTTAAAAAGGGGAAGGGTAGCGGAGCAAATAGAGAGGGACTGAGGGGCCATTACGTAATTAAACCCATTTTTTAACATTAAACGCCTATAAATTACACCCATCAGCCAAACATTAAACCCTTTATCATTTTTTAAAATAGATTATAATACCTCCCCAAAACCCTCTGAATTTCGAAACCAAAATTACCCAACTTGGGTATGAACCCAGAAACCGGCCTGGTGCCGCCGCACTGGCTGCCGTCCCCTTCGTCGCCGGCCGCCGCTAGTCGGCACCGGCGAGACACAAAAACACCTAAAATAACCCTTTTTCAATCTATCCCTAAATCTAACCTCAGATTTCAAGAAAAAAACCCCTTTTCTCAGATCTAGAAAAGATCGAACCAAAAAAGGTTTAGACTTTCCCACAAAACAACGGTATCCCACTCCGATTCACCCATGCGAGGGCTTCTCACCGGATTAGAATGCACCGAACGTCAAAAGGTTAAACTCCCCTCTTTACTTTTTTTTTATTTTGACATTATTTGGTTCGAATGAACATGCAAAGAAAAAAGGAAGAAATACCTTTCTCGGAACTTTTGGATTGTTTTTTTATTTTATTTCATTCGAAAAATCTCTGGATACATTAATGGTGGGTTACATATATATATATATATATATATATATATATATATATATCCCATCTTTGATTTGGTCTTGTAACCCCCTTGACCCGGCCTAGATGCCCAACCGAACCAAGAAGGCTACGTTAGGTTTATCGTAGCAAACCGAAGAGATAAAACCAAACCTGTCCAATTTTTTTACTTTATATCTTATCTAGATGCCAATTATTAACCCTACATGTTCATGCGTACATTAGGTGCAACCCCAACTCAATCGGGCATCAATTTGACATCCAATTGATCATATTTGCAATTTAGGTACCAAATTGCAAATACAGAATATTTCAGAATTAAAGCTCACTTTTAAGTTATCAACCTTTAATCATTCAGATTCTGAACATTCATCTCAAATTTCATCTCAATCCGGTCATTCTATCACATACAATTGCATTGGCAAGATTCAGGGACTAAAATGCAAAGAAAGCAAAACTGCCCAAAAGTGACAATAATAGAATTAACGGTCATCCGTATCGGTACAGGTAATCCCATACCGATACGATTTGAAACACCATAATTCGGTACACCACCACACCATATCGATACGCCTAACTGAATTACCTAACTTTTGAAATATTTTAAACCGTACCGATACGGCCACTAAGGTGTTTCGATACGCGAGATTTGAGTTGAAAAAGTGAATTTTAGAGGCTAAAACTTGTACCGAAACGCCCATACCCGTATCGGTACGCCTGCCAAATTTGCCTAGGCTTATCGAAATGCACAGGACTTGTACCGATTCCACAAGCCTGAAATTGCCTAGCTGTACTGATACGGTCCCCCGCATATCGGTACGCCTGGCTTGTAATGTCACATTTTGCTGATTTTTCATCCCAAAAGCATACTCTAATCAATCCAACATGTTTTAAACACATTGCCAACATGCCAAACATATCACAAGTCAACTAGCATCCCATTTTTAACAACACAACATGGCTTCATGCATCAAAAGGAAATCTATAGGCATGCTTCCTAATTTTGCATCCAAGCACACATCAAAAGACAAACCAGCACCAAAATCAATCCTTAAAGGCCATTTACAATCCAAGAGCAACTAATGAAACATGCTCAAACAGGGAGTTCCACAAAACATCTCCCAAAACACAACAAGTACCCCATTGCCCTTATTCATTATAGTCTAGCCTCTAACATACTTTGGAAACAAGTCTTGCCACGATCCCCTTGTTTCTTGTTGCCTTCTGGGACTTTAATTCTCTGCATTGATGGACAAAGAAAGCGTAAGCACACAAGGCTTAGTGAGGAATGCTCAGAACAAAACACCATCAATGCATTTAAAACCATTTACTTTACAACATCCTTTAAAACATCATGCCATTTTTAAAACATGCTTTTTACATCATTACAACCAGCATATTAAACCATATGCTACATGTATCATTAATCAACAGCAAGTCACATTACTAACCCTTCACTTAAGCCTTCCCATGCATTACTACCAAATGCAAAGCTTAAGGAGAAACATCTATAAATCATATTATGCAACATAAAACGTTTCAATGATACATTAACAATTATATTGGCTTACAAGTGATCATTAGACAAGTTCAATAACAAAAGAGTTCATCGGATACACAGATTCAACAAGTGTTAACCCAACACTTCAAGCCATCTCAACTGGAATAGCGATACAATCACAATCACGGTACAATAACAACCAGGTACAATAACAACCCACGGGGACACCAACCCCTTTCATCGGTTAGATGCTTAACCCACTAACAGGAGTTTACAGTACCGTTTAATCCCTCAACCGTTAGGGTACTTGGATGGATTATTCGGTACGCCGTATAAAACCCTTAACATCCAAGGTGACTTATTTACAGTGCACTCAATCCTATAGCTGACCAACTATATCCGGTAACAATTTTAAAACCACATCACTTGCCAATATAATTAACCATTTTAACATTTACCTTACTTTTTTAACAAGCATTAAACCATGCCATTTCCAAAGCAACTACCATGCTTTAAAACATAAGTATAAACTATACTTACAAGGATCACTTACCATGTGCATCCTTCAGTAAAATATGCTTAAAAACAGTATATCGAATACTTTAAATCATGCTTAAACAATAGGTACATGAACATTAAAACCAAGTGCATAAAATCTTTCAAACAAGCACGACGGAGAGAGTAAACCAATTTATACTTACTTTCGAGTCTAGGTAAGCATTTCAAGCTTTACCTTAACTCCCAAAACTCTGTTCCCAAAACATCAAAACGCTTTAAACCACGTTTTCACTCACTGATACACGAAACCTCGATTTGCCGACGCTAAATCAAGTATTTGAAGCCTCCAACGCTTCTCCAATCACTTCCAGATCCACATCCCCTATTTTTACTACAAACAACAGAGGATTAATGCATCATAATGCATTCTAAACACATCAATTACAATCCTTCTGGGATTCCCACAAGACCTTTACAATTAACCCTCAACAACAAGCAAAAACATAACCAAAACACTCCGATTCACAACCCAGCTAACATCTATCAATCTAACATCACTTTTAACATCAAACACATCTAAAAATAGATCCAAAACAACCTACCACCTCCAACAGCCTTACAACCATAGAAATACCATAAAACTTGAAAACTAACAACCTAAACAAATAGAGATTCTTAAGTTTCAGGATTCCATTGATAAAAATCACTTATCAACATTATTAAACATCTAAAATATAATTCAAAGCATCTTTAATTACTGGAAATTAGATCTAATCCGTGAATTAACTCATTTTCCCCAAATAACTCAATTAAATATTAGAAAATCATAAAAATCAGATTAGAAACACAAAAACAAGGATCAAATACTTGAGAATTTCAGTAAAGAACCATACAATAGAGGAGATCTCAGACCTTACCCCTATTGTGAAGTTTCTCCCTCAATTGATTTGTGAAAAGCTAAGAAAACACAAGATTATTGTAAGATTTTGTGTAAACAATCTTTATAAAACAATTTGAAACAATAAAATCAGGTTAGAAACCACCTCACCTCTGGAAATTTGATGAAAAACTGAGTGTTTGGCTGAGGAGAGAATGTAGAGAAAAAGTTGAGAGAAAATGACGTGATTTTTGTTTTGGAAAGTGATAACTAACTTTTTAACAAAATCCTCTTTAATTACTAGTTAAAGCACATGTTAAAATATGTCAAATAAAGGGAGAAACCATCAGAAACCAATTGGTAAAATAGCTCCTTAAAGATTCTAAGTATTTGACCCTTTTCATTTTAGTCACTAGGAAATCACAGTTTTCAAAACTTTCATTTTGGTCACTACCCAAAATGTCCATCTTCCAAAACTCGTTTTATAAAATCAATTTCACCATTATTAAATACATAATTAATAATGATTTTTGAGCATTTTCCAGAACTTTTCCATCACCAAAAATATACGATCCCGAAACTGACTCGAATCTCTACTCTAGTCCACCGGACCGTCTAATAAACAACCAAACCGCTAAGCCCTAAAACAGGGGTGTTATAGGTCTTGGTTTACAATATATGCAAAATTTAATTGATTTTGCTCTAGATGATGTTTGATCTGACTTGCCCTATTTTTTGTGTTTGTTTGGTCATGCTGGATGGGTGAGCCGATGACTGAGACGTACGACGGCAACGTATTTTCGGGCAACGTGGTCACATGGTATAGGATACAAAGAGATATCAGCCAGATCCGTTCTAGGCCGTTGGATTAAATTTGATCCAACGATCAAGATCTCATAGAGGTGGATGGCCCTGATGCATTCTGGAGTGTATCGTGGTAGCGTTGGATCGTGACACATGGCAAGTAAGATCGAACGGTCTCGCACGCACGCGTGGGAAGGCGGAGAGTTAGCGCGTTTATCACACGAGAAAGCTGAATAAGTATCATCTTTGATCTAGACCGTTGGATCAAAATTTAATCCAACGGCCCAGATTGGGATGAGCATAAGAAGAAAAAACAATTAGGGTTCCATATATTTTTAGGGTTTTAGTTGATTGGATTAGGTCTGGCCGAACGGGCCTTGTACAATAATGTAATATATATTTTTTGGGTTTTAATATGTAATGGACCTTAAAACTAATTGGGTTTGATTTATTTTAGATTTTTATTACAACCCAATAACTAATAATAATAATAACTAATATTAATAATACATTAACACATATACATATTGTTGCATGTAATAAGTGCTACGCAATTGTGCAAGTATACACGTCGCAAGTAATAAAGTGATATGAGTATCGAGTATCGTCTCCACAGGGATTGGTTTGGGCCACTTTGCTTAAGTTACTGCGTTGGAAAAGAAAAACACAAGTAGGTGATTGTTATAACTAATAAGTAAACTAAGAGCAATAAACTAAAGAATAGACGAAATTAAAATAGAGAATATATCAGGTTATCGTGAGTTGTGGAGTGATAGCCGATTGGATCGTCTTGGTAAAAGAGTGCAAGGGCAATTTAGTTGCCGTGGTGACTTGCACAGCGGGGTTGCCTTGGCAACTAATCGATGGTTGCCTGGGCAACTAGCTGGGCAACTACTTGGGCGGCTGGGCAGCAACTTCAAGGTTCGGAGGAACATTCTTCAATGGTTTCTTCTTATCCCTAAGTCAAAACTCTAGCTACTTGTGCATGCCTTGATAATACATCCCTGCGTGAATCAAGGGTGAACAACAACCAATCTTGCGTTCCTCTTAGCCGTTGAAATCCTTAACTTATTCCTAAGCCGGATTAATCTTCACCATCAATAGATTTAGTAAAGGTCATACTCATTCGTTTCTTGAATCTAACGTTCCCAATATTAGATAAATAGATGAAGTTACGAGATCCTCTCCCAATTCACTCGCAAACAAGAATAAGAACCAAGAATGAGTAAACCTTGAATTGAAAGTGCAAACTCTTATTACCTAAACAAAATCCAATTATTTTTCACAACAACAAAACACAATAACCCCAACCAATCAAGTTAGTTCATGGATGGGCTCAAAAGATATACAAAGAATAATCCACAAACCATGAATCTAATAGAAGCAAAGAAGAAGAAGAAATCAAACTCTCTCCCCCTTGCTCTCTTGTCGAAATTTCTCTCCTCTTTCCCTTTGGAGTTGTCGAAATTTTCCCTCTTTTTGCTTACTTTTGAGTTGACGGCATGACCTCTAATTTATAGGGCTAGGTCAAAGTCCTTCTTTGAGGAGGAAGTTAAGTTGGAATTAAATTATCTTTAAAGAATATAATTCTTTATTATAATTATATTCCTTCTAGAACTTCTCCTATCTTCTTGGGATTTAATTCTTCTTTAACCTCTTCATGGAAATTAAACTCCTTTGGGATTTAGCTTTGCTCCACGTCATCTTGGGCTTGTCTAGTCATCAATTTCGACTACCATATCACCTTATTATTCGTCGACAATTGCCCTGGCAACTGGCTTGGCATATCCTTCATGCATTGCCCTGGCAACTAGTTCGGCATCTCCTTCATGCATTGCCCTGGCAACTAGCTCGGCATCTCCTTCATGCATTGCCCTAACAACTAGCTCTAGCCTTGCTTTGGCAAGTGATCCTGCACATACACACAAAACACACCAAAGCAACATCTTTTCCCACAAAAACAACCAAGTTATGCAATCATGCTCAACGATGGAAGGAAACATGAATTAATGCATGAATGACTAATTATGCAACTAATATGAGCTTAAGTCTAACAATAATATGAGTAGAAAGGGTAATAAAAATAGTACTTTTGAACACTTATCACACCCCCAAACTCGAACTATTGCTTCTCCTCAAGCAATGCAAACTAAAAATTACCTGCCAAGACTTTAATCATCAAAGACATGCTTCAAACTTGAATTAAACCTTAGAACCGTGGCACAAAGTATGATCACCTTTTAATTTTTCGGATAGCACAAAAATTAACCGGAACCAAACTATAATGCTCGTGACAATGTGTGTGCGTAGTTGTGTACGAGTTGATTTTCAAGATTCTATGTGAACAATAGGATTTTATCAATTTAATTACCGGGGCATTTATTTTTATTTTCACTAGAGCCAATTTCGGGCACCTCTAGCAAAATAAGCAATTTCTCATTTTATTTTAGTCGACTAGAGCCAATTTTGGGCACCTCTAGCAATTCTTTAATGTGCATTAACTACTGGAGCCAGTTTCGGGCACCTCTAGCAAGAAAGTGCATTTACTACTAGAGCCAGTTTCGGGCACCTCTAGCAAGAATTTAACTTTTAATTTTCAATTTTAAATTTACCCAAATTTTAAGCAACCTAAGTTCACTAAGTTTCTTTCAATCAACAAGCCGCAACCGTGTAAAAAAATTCAGCATCATAGTAAAATTCTAAGTTCTTTTCACGCAATCCTAAAATTAAAGGTTCTTTCAATTAAGTGCAGTGGCAAAAATTCATCATTGGATATTCAACAAGTCTTAAGCAATTAAATCCAATTAAAGGCATGGCAAGTAACATATGCAACCTATATGTGATTGCTAAAGATGAATGCAACTAAACATGAAACTAACTAGAAACCAACACCCCCCCAAACTTGAGAGAAACATTGTCCCCAATGCATGTAAAAGTGAAACAAAATTTAAAAGAAACTAAATGAAATGAGTTAGTCGGAGAGGTCGTCACCTCGACTAATAAGTTTCCCTCGTGTCGTTCGCTTGATTCATTTTCTGGTCAGTGGTTGAATGCTTGTGGCTGGTACCGCGTGAATAGCATTGCTTTGATTTGATCCATGTTTGGGCATCAGAAGTTGCCGAAGCCATTGTTGTTGCCTGGGCATTCTCTGTTGTGGTTGCCGTGGCAAGTATTCGACAGTGAATGTCCTTAGCATGGTGGTTGTGAGTCTTGTTGTGGAAAAGAAAAGAAAACCTGGAAACTAAAGATAATGAAGAAAAATAAAATATCTCCTAAAAATTCAAAAAATAAATAAAGAGAAAAAAATAACCGAAAATAATAGAAAAAATAGTTCAAAAAAATCGAAAGGAGAGCATGCTCATGCATCTCCTAAGGTGTCAACTTCTTCGTTACGTTCTACATGGGCACCGTTGTAGTGCTTCAATCTTTATCTGTTGACTTTGAATTCATGTTCGTCAGTGATGGACTTGATTATCACGGCACCATGAGAGAATGGTTTGACAACTTCGAATGGTCCCGACCATCTTGATTTTAGTTTTCATGGGAAAAGTTTTAGCCGATAATTGAATAAGAGAACTAGTTGCCCTGGCATGAATTGTCGCGGCAATAGTTTCTTCTCATGCCATTGCTTTGTTTTCTCCTTGTAGATTCGTGCATTGTTATAGGCGCGTGCACGAAATTCTTCTATCTCGTTGAGGTCCAAAAAATGCTTTTTCCCGACACTTTCCCAATCCATATTCACGGTATTGATTGCCCAATATGCCTTGTGTTTGATTTCCACCGGTAGATAGCATGTTTTGCTATAGACAAGTCAGAAGGGGGACATACCTAAATGTGTTTTGAATGCAGTGCGATATGCCCAAAGTGTGTCATCTAGTCTTACTGGCCAATCCTTCCTAGAGGGATTTACATTGCTTGTAAAACTCTTGGGCATCTTTGTACAGTGTTGGCCAATACAAACCGGATTGCAAAACTTTGGCCGTGGTACGAGTTCCTCCAAAATGTCCTCCATAGGATGAAAAATGGCATTACCGAAGTACATTCTGCTGCTCTTCTTTAGGGACACATCGGCGTATGACCTTATCTGCACATTGTTTAAACAAAAGAAGCTCGTTCCAAAAGTAATGCTTAGCATCATGGAGGAACCGCTTCTTCCCTTGGTGAGTAAGGCCATAAGGTAAAATACCACAAATAAGGAAATTAACTAAATTTGCGTACCAGGGTATTGTCGAGGCATGTGCTGCCGTGGCGACTACTCCCAAGGTTGCCGAGGCGTGTGCATCTAGAGTTACTGAGGCATATGCATCCATGGTTGCCGAGACGTGCGTATCAGTGGTTGCCGAGGCGTGAGCGTCTGGAGTTGTCGAGGCGTACGCGTCAAGAGCTTCTGCAGCATCGAGGGTTGCCGATGCGTGTGCGTCTAGAGTTGTCGAGGCATGCACATCCATGGTTTCTGAGGCATCAAGGGTTGCCGGGGCATGCGCGTCTAGAGTTGTCGAGGCATGCACGTTTGGAGTTGCTGAGACATGCGCGTCAGGTGCTGCTGCGGCGTCGAGAGTTGCCGAGGCAACTAAAAGTTGCTCATCCAGGAATGCATCGCATATCTCTAAATCTGCACCCTCCTCCCTATTGAGCTCTAAATGTGATAAGTGATCGGCCACTTGATTTTTTGTTCCTTTCCTGTGCGTTGGCCTAGGACTGCTCCTACCGCAAAATCACTTGCATCACATATGAGCTCAAAAGGTAGCGTTCAATCTGGTGGAACGACAATGGGTGCCGAGGCAAGCTTTTCTATTAGGGCTTCGAATGCTTGGGCACAAGAATCATCAAAATTGAAGACTTTATCCTGTTCAAGCAAATTGTACAAGGGTTTAGTAATTTTAGAAAATTATGAATGAACCTCCTGTAAAAACCAGCATGTCAAGAAAGCTTCAAATTCCTTTAATCGAACTTGTAAGGGTAATCGCTCGATCACGTCCACTTTGGCTTTGTCTACTTCAATTCCCTTGGATGAAATCTTGTGCCCGAGTACTATTCCTTTATCTACCATAAAATGACATTTCTCCCAATTAAGGACTAAATTGGTTTCTTCACATCTTGCCAACACCTTCTCTAAATTGCCGAGGCAACTGTCGAAGTCATTACCAAAATGGAAAAATCATCCATGAAGATCTCAAGAAAGTCTTCGACCATGTCTGAAAAGAGTGCCATCATGCATCTTCTAATGTTAGTGCATATCAGAGAAAACTTGAGGATAGTCGTTTTCGATACTTCTTATAGTTCATCCGCACCCTCCATCGAGTGACAATATTGGCCAATGTGCTTGCCACTACTCCCTTTTGCTTTACCATGGTGGAGGTGTCTTTCTTTCGTGTTCCCTTGTAGTCTATGCATGCCCTCCACCTTGCTAATATTCCTGAAGACACAAATATATTAATAGGAAAAATTATATCCATTCCCAACCATTCAATTACCTCATTCTTGTCGACTTCTATCATGGTTGGATGTATCCATTGTTGTCGTGGCAATTGCTGCTCAAGCCAATTGCCGTGGCAATAGTTGCCAAAATTCGCTGTAAGTCAAGGGAATGTCCAATTTTCTAAAAAGCTTTACGAATCCAAACACCTTTTTCTTTTGGCCTCTCAAACATCTCCGTCAGTAGAGATTTCAATGGCTTCAAATCTACCAACATCGGTTCCTCAAGACATACCTACAATGGACGAGGTGAGTTTTTAAAGAATTCAAAAGGTTCAACCATTACCTTCTCATATTCCATTGGCAAAGTATTATCATCTTGTTGATCTTGTATGTGGTCGTGCAATTGCCGTGGTAACTGTAGATGAGAACAATCTAAAGATTCATGCTTCAACATCAACGTTGTAACCTTCTGGGCATCAGGTTCCTCAGAATTTGTTGTAGTATTGTTGTTTTCAGCTTCACTGAGTGTTGTCGCGGCATTGCTCTGTTCAGGTTCCTCAATCATTCCCGAGGTAATTTGTTGTTCAAGCTCATCATGTGTTGGACAGTCTCTTTCATTGGCATCCTCTTGACTTGGAGGTTCTAGTTGTTCCCCACACATCGGAGAGCTTTCTTTGCATTGCACCTTATCATCTTGCCTTGGGACGTCAGTATCCCCCGTAATGGATTGTTGGTGCATGTTATCCATGACATATGTGGATCTCCTCAATTGATCTTCTGAATCCCATAAGGTTGTATCCCACTAAGCTATCCTCGTATCCATGGACTTTGATAACTCTCGAATCTCTTCAATTGATCCGTCAAGTCTAGCCAAGGAAGCTAGCAACGTTTCCTCCAAGGAATTGAAATGCTCTTGAAAAGAACTACATTGCCATGGCATATTTGTTGCTGCGGCAAAATTGTTATGGTCAAAAAAATTTTGAGCTTTTTGACCATACCATGAAGAATTTTGTTGCTGGTTCCCTCTATGGTCCTCCATGTAGTCATATGCACCGAAAATGTGAGGGCAATTTTCAAACACATGATGTTCTCCACACATAGCACAAGAGTTTTCCACGGTGTAGGCTCTTTGGGCTTTTCTCGGTTGGTATAGGTAATCATCAAAGAGTGCAAGAAACTCTTGATTGGATTGATTCATATCTTCCAACATCAACTATTGAATAGATCAGCTTTTATTTCCTGACATGTTGATATCTCTTAACTTGTAGCACGCCTAATTTTTTTGATAAAAAAAACAAAAAGAAAAGTTAGTAAAACTAAGAGAAAAAAATGCAATAACAAAAACAACTAACACCAATTGCCAATCCCGTGCAACGACGCCAAAAACTTGTTGCTTGTAATAAGTGCTACGCAATTGTGCAAGTATACACGTCACAAGTAATAAAGTGATATGAGTATTAAGTATCGTCTCCACAGGGATTGCTTCGGGCCATTTTGCTTAAGTTACTGCTTTGGAAAAGAAAAACACAAGTAGGTGATTGTTATAACTAATGAGTAAACTAAGAGAAATAAACTAAAGAATAGACGAAATTAAAATAGAGATTAGGTCAGGTTATCGTGAGTTATGGAGTGATAGCCGATTGAATCGTCTTGGTAAAAGAGTGCAAGGGAAACTCAGTTGCCGTGGCGACTTGCACAGCGGGGTTGCCTTGGCAACTAATCGATGGTTGCCTGAGCGACTAGCTGGGCAACTACTTGGGCGGCTGGGCAGTAACTTCAAGGTTCGGCGGAGCATTCTTCAATGGTTTATTCTTATCCCTAAGTCAAAACTCTAGCTACTTGTGCATGCCTTGATAATACATCCCTGCGTGAATCATGGGTGAACAACAACCAATCTTGCGTTCCTCTTAGCCGTTGAAATCCTTAACTTATTCTTAAGCTGAATTAATCTTCACCATCAATAGATTGAGTAAAGATCATACTCATTCGTTTCTTGAATCTAACTCTCCCGATATTAGATAAATAGATGAAGTTACGATATCCTCTCCCAATTCACTCGCAAACAAGAATAAGAACCAAGAATGAGTAAACCTTGAATTGAAAGTGCAAACTCTTATTACCTAAACAAAATCCATTTTTTTTTCACAACAACAAAACACAATAACCATAACCAATCAAGTTAGTTCATGGTTGGGTTCAAAAGATATACAAAGAATAATCCCCAAACCATAAATCTAATGGAAGCAAAGAAGAAGAAGAAGAAATCGAACTCTCTCCCCTTGCTCTCTTGTCGAAATTTCTCTCCTCTTGCCCTTTGGAGTTGTCGAAAATTTCCCTCTTCTTGCTTACTTTTGAGTTGACGGCATGACCTCTAATTTATAGGGCTAGGTCAAAGTCCTTCTTTGAGGAGGAAGTTAAGTTGGAATTAAATTATCTTTAAATAATATAATTCTTTATTATAATTATATTCCTTCTAGAACTTCTCCTATCTTCTTGGGATTTAATTCTTCTTTAACCTCTTCATGGAAATCAAACTCCTTTGTGATTTAGCTTTGCTCCACGTCATCTTGGGCTTGTCTAGTCATCAATTTCGACTACCATATCACCTTATTCTTCGTCGACAATTGCCCTGGCAACTGGCTCGGCATATCCTTCATGCATTGCCCCAGCAACTACCTCGACATCTCCTTCATGCATTGCCTTGGCAACTAGCTCTCCATCTCCTTCATGCATTGCCCTGGCAACTAGCTCTAGCCTTGCTTTGGCAAGTGATCCTGCACATACACACAAAACACACCAAAGCAGCATCTTTTCCCACAAAAACAACCAAGTTATGCAATCAAGCTCAACGATGGAAGGAAACATGAATTAATGCATGAATGACTAATTATGCAACTAATATGAGCTTAAGTCTAACAATAATATGAGTAAAAAGGGTAATAAAAATAGTACTTTTGAACACTTATCACATACAAGCATTAATACGGACATACATACACAATAATAACATTATACATACACATATAAACTAATAATAGTACATGATATTAATAACCTAATAATAATAACATTAATTTACATACCACATACGTACATATACATATACACATACCCTAACATTCATACACATACATATACATGCAACATACATATAAACATAACCATATCACTTATGGTTTATACATACACATACACACAAAAATAGTAACAATGCATACAATAATAACACACATAATAATTATACATTCACATATACATATATTCATATATGCATACATATGCAAACACATAAATACAAATATACATATGATATGAAACATACTCATATATTACCACACGTACACACACGACCATATATAATAACTACTATAATTACTTAATATAACTATAATATTTACAACCTGGACAAAAATGAGTGATGACAACTGCCCCTTTTTGCTTGTTCTTGTGAAACGAGAATAAAGAAAAGACCAAAAAACACTCATTTTTCCCACTTTCCTGTCATCGGCTTTGGAATCATGGGTTCTTCTGGAACTTTTCGCTCTTTCTCGGCCATATCTTTAAGCTTCAATCTTTCTAAGGTCCCGATTTGTATTCGTCTTGACATAAAAAAAAGCTTGACATCATGCCCGAAGGTTTTATTGATGGCCCGAAGGTCTTATCACAATGCCCGAATGACTTATCAGTGGCCCGAAAGACTTATCACCATGCCCGAAAACTTACTAATGGCTCGAAAGACTTAAAATCTAGATTCAAGCCGAAAATGGCTACCAATCTTCATTAAAATCCAGATTCACGCCAAAATGGCTACCAATATCCCTTAAAATGATACCCCAATTCTTACTAGTCTTGACATTACAATAAGGTTAGCATCATGCCCGAATGACTTATTGTTGGCCCGAAGGTCTTATCACTAAGACCGAAGGACTTACTAGTGGCCTGAAGGTCTTATCACCATGCCCGAAGGACTTACTGATGGCCCGAAGAACTTAAAATCTGGATTCACGCCGAAAATGGCTTCCAGTATAAAACTTTAATAAAATCTACTTCTTCAACATGAAGTTGCAGATCAAAATCTTTAGGAATCTTCAAATATCTGTTTAACACAAGCAAAATGTATTTAAATTAGCATGACCCTATCTATATGATGCATGCAGTGTAAAGCTCTTTTTCTTTTCTTCTTTCTTCTTTGTTTTTTCCTTATTTTCTTCTTTTTCTTCTCTTCTTTTCTTTTCTCGTTCTTTTTCTTCTCTTTTTCCCTTCTCTTTTCCTTTTTTTATTATCCCCTAAAAGGTCATTCTTTGGATTTATTTCATCTGCAGTATGTTCTTCAATCTTCATTTTATCAATCTCCCACTTAATACCCATGCTCTTATCTCTCTTTGCGTGAGTAACTCTTTTCTTCTTCTTTTTCGGGGTCTCTACCCACTTTGCAAATCTTTCTTCTAGTCCATACTCTACCTTTATGTAGGGACTTTCATTGTCTCCTTAAACGTTGCCCCGTTCAATTCTGGGCCTAGCTTTTTCTTCCTCTTCGATCCCAACACTCAGAGTCTTCAACTATTCTAATCATTAGAGTGAGAAAAACGCCTCAATTCCCTAAACTTATATTTGAGTTCAATCTTTATTTCTAGAATCAGTTAAAAATCTTAGGAAAACCCATTTTTGTCCCCTATACATTTATTATGCACTCTCTTTATCTCGTAGGGTACTGTTGCCCCATTCCATCTTTGGCTTAACTATTTTTATCTCCGATCCAACACTCAGAGTCTTTATCTGTCTTAATACTAGGGCCGGCTAAATGCCCCCACGCCCTGAGCTTACTATTATATCCCAGTTTCTTGTCGCATTTCAACGGGGACAACTTCAGTCCTCGTCCATTGCCTGACCTTGGGCCCATTTACCATTCTCCATTCGACCTATTATTTTTTTTTTCTTAGAGTAAGCCACAATCTTATCCCCCTAACCCTTCTTCGTATTTTGAAATTTGATTTTTAACAAGGTTCATTCTTCATTTCTTCAAATCACTCAACACCATAGCTGAAATATGATTTAAGCCACTAAGCCACCCGATATATAAATTCATTCCATCACTCTTATCATAATCATTAATGGGTCACTTATCTGCGATAGGCCGGTCAATCATATCTACGACCTTTACATTCCGAATCTAATCCTTGAAGCAATACATGAAAATATTTTTGTTTAAAATGTCATTTTGCTGATCACCATTCCAATGAAGGGTGTCATTTGGATTAACACACGAGATCTTGAAACCAAAATCTTAATAATAATAAAAAGAATAGAATCTCTGGATATCAAATGCAAGAGCATCTCAAATTCAACATTTCGGTGATCATTTCAAGAATAGCTTGTTTCTGTAAAGGCTTTGAATGTTGTGGCGATTCGAAGTTGTAAAATTTCCCAAGATGAATCGGTTCATCCTCATGATTACCGCATTGCTACAGACGACTACTCATTCTCAATTCTCATTTTTCGCTATGCCCAAAGAGAAATGGACTTGTTTAACCGAAAAATATCATTTTGTTTAACCGTTGACCATTGTTGTGTTAAAAAGTATAATTATAATCGTATCTTCAAATATCTATTTCTATTGATCTTGAGATTTCCTTATTTTTGTCAATCCCACGGCTCCATCGTAATTTATTTACTTTTTCATTTTTTTTTCTTTTTCTTTCTTTATATATATACATATACATTTCTAGCCATTAATTACAATTCATTAGGGCGCAAAGACTATTCTTAGAATTTCAATTTCAAGCAACTCTTATGGTTAAAATTCAGAGCATTTCATCATCGAATATAATCAAAGGAGTAGTAGTTTTGCTCTGCTGACCAGTTCTATTAGGGAAAAATCACACATCATCGCTATCACAACATTCGACTGATCTCAAAATCTATGTCACATCATGCAATTGATATCCAGTGACCTACAAAGGTAAGGAGAGATATACATATACATGCTTTCAAGGTCATTGTATGTTAAGCAAAATACATTTTTCATTGGAAAGGAAATCACCAAACATGACATATGCCCTTTACAAAAAGATCTCTACTACATTCGAGCCAAAGGTAGCAGAGTTAGTTCCATGTATTACTTCAAAAGGAAACCTAAATGCAGAGATATCCTAATAAGGTGACATCTAGACCAAACATGATCCAAACAAAAGGTAAGGCTTGGTTTGTCTTTGGACTGGAGATTTATCAGCTTTAATCTTTCACCCTTTCAACTACTGACGTGACCGTCTTTCTTTGCTCTTGTATCCACTGTTTCATCATCTCAAGTGCTAGCTTCCCATCACAAACCATCTTCTCTATCTCTTCCTTCAAAATCTAGCATCTTTTAGTAGGGTGCCGTGCCCCATGTGGAAGTCAAAAGTGCTACTCAAATCTTACTTAAAAAAAGATGGATCCAATGTCTCATCCATCGGCAAGGGAGCAAGGTATTTCCCTTCTATCAAGTGAGGTAGTAAAATTGAGATGGTATCTGAAAACCCTAAGAGGATTCTTCCCTTCTCACCCTTAGAGGTTGCCCTTCAGCTGACTTTATTTGAGCCTTTTCTTTCTCTGTCATATCTTCTTTCCACCTTCATTTTTTCATCCTGGTGTTTGCTGGGACCGACCAACTTGTTGACTTGTGTAATTGGAGGAAGGATTAACATATGGTAAGTTCTGATTTGGGCATGAACTTTGACAGATTTGGTCTTGATTCTCAATCGTTGAAAAAGATTTTGACTCTCTGACGTAGGTCGACCTTTTGTTAAACGTAGGTCTCCCGTCCTCAAAAAAGAGTATACCTCCCTTAATAAGATCATAGACCCTACCCTTTAAAAACACACTCTTATGTTGTGTGGTTATAATCACTAGGATAATATTCACATAAAACCCTGGTACCAAATATACCGGATTAAAATATAAATATCGTCTCAAGAGAGATATCCTCACGAGTTTGTTCTGAACTAACAAGGGTAGAAGCTCAAAATATGACATCGGGATTGATATCTTCGTCCTCTAGCTGCTCTTTTCAGCATCTTTGTCTTTCATCTCATCCCCATTTTCCCTCTTTTACTCGATTGTCGTTTTTGCTTATGAATATTTTTGTTCTCAAGTATTGCTACCTCAAGTGGGTCCAGAATAATATTATTCTTAAAGGAGTTAGAATCTTTATTATCAACTTTTGCAGATAATTTCACTTCATCCACCTTTTCACCGCTGCGACTTGATCTTCTCCTAATTTCTCAACATTAGTCACAAATGAAAAATTAATCTTCAGACCCAATCCCTCTGTCTCGAACTCCACCATTCTGAGGTCTAAATTTTTTTGCACTTTGCACTTGAAACTGACATTTTATCAATAGAATGGCCACGAACACCTGCGTGGAAGTCACAATGGTCATTTTCTTTAAACAACTTTGGATAAGGAGGTAACTGGGGTTTGACAAAACAAGGAGCAACTAGTCGAGCTTTTAGAAACTTTGGAAACAAATCTTGGCAGGTAAGAGGGATAGGACTAAACTGAGGGTCCTTAATTTCTTGGGATAAGACTAAACTGAGGGGTCCTTAATTTCTTTCTCTTTCCTTGAGAACTAAGAGCAGGGTTAGCTGGCTGCCGCTGAAATTCTGAAATAGTTGACACTAAAGGTTATATTTGTGTCATGGGAGGCGATGATTTAACTGTTGATATGGCCCACATTTCTTTGTTATCTCCCAAATCCTCTTCTATCTCATCTAAACCTTTCTCCATTGGTTAGGATAGGATTCTTATGGAATGATGAACTTTATCCAACACGAGTTCAGTGGAGGATTCCAAGATAGTGCATACTGCTCCGAATTGATTGATGGAAACTTGATCTTCTTCCTGCACGATTTCTCCTTCTAAGCTGGACTCCTAATTCCTGCTAGTATTCCTAATCTCTATTTCTACTGAAGGGTTCTCTACTAAACTTTTTCCTTTCATCATGGTAATCAGCTCCTTCATTTTCCTTTTGAATTCTTCTTGAGATTCCCTCATGCATGTCACCATTTCTTTTTGGATACCGACCAGATGTTCCTAGAGTTCCTCAAGTTTATATACTCTAGCCACTAAGCTCTTCATGTTTTTAGAGTTATACTGAGGAGAAGTCATTTTCTTGGTCTTCTGGCTTTCTCTTTCTTCTAAAAGGAGTATTTTTTCCAATTAGAAATGCGTATGATGCAATAAATGTATTTAAAAATTTAAAATAAATAAACAATATCACATTAGAAATGAAAATTGTATTTAAGAAAAACAATAATACTATAAAAAATGCAAATGCTTGTGTTGATTCTCGAACAGTCCTTAGAAAGACTTTCGTTTAATAGAGAAGATGCCTGATTGTAAGAAGCTGAAAGTGAATTACAAATAACGATTGGCTTCTTTTCTTGAGGTCTTGGCTTTGAGAAGCACGGATTGCACTTAGTGTCTTGATTCTTCTTTGAACTAATAGACACACTCGTCATTCTCTACTTATGCTACTCCAAGGATCTGCGGCGGCATAATCTATGTGCTTCGGAGCTTTTGGGAAGACCATTAACTGATGCAAGTAAAATGCAGACAAGAGTCTCCTCTTCGGGTACAAATGAACCGAACTTTGAGTCATGCGTCCAAGCGGGGTGGATCTTGATAATCCAGCTTAAAGGAGTTTATTTGAAAATTTTGCAGGTTTTAAATTAAAATTTTCAGATATAGTAAGGGGTTTAACATAGAATTTTTGTAAGAGTTCAACTAAAATTTCAAAAATGATACTCTTAAAATATTTGAAACACGGTAATAATATTTTCAAATTTTCAAAAGGGGCCAAATTAAAATATTTGAAATTTTAAAAGGGCTAAATGTGAAGATTTCAAAATTTTGGGAGTTATTTTCCCTACTGGATTCGATGAGGATCCACCTTTACGTACGAGTTACACTGTCTCTGACTCTGACATATGTCTCACTGTCGAACTTTTTTCTCTACTTGTCTTCGTCCGACCCAACCTAATACTATAGCATTATCGCTCCTAGCATCACAGACTTCTCTCTCTCAAATGTCTTTTAAATTAGACCATTCTCGATTCAACACTATGTTATGATATGGTATGAATGCAAATAAAGGTGTTAATTCCATAGATGATCACCCTAGAACAACTTTCATCGAATATAGAAAGGTTATCGTTACAGAAGATAAAATGTGTTCTTCTATCGGTGAGCTTCAACTCTTCTACCTCCCAAACCGCTTCAAGCAGATAGAAAGACCTCGATCCTTCTTTCATCTTCAAGTTGATAAATGGACAAATAGATTTAGTTCTCACGGCTATCACCTTTACTCGGCTTAGTTGTTTCTGGAATTGAGGTTGTAGAAACCTCGGTCATTCTTTTATTATCGAGTCGATAAAGAGATGAAGAGTTGCGGCTGACATCTTTACTTGGCTTGGTCACTTTTGGGCACCGACGTTGATCCTACATGCTCTTAACCCTGCCTTGAGATACTTCCCCTTTCTTGATGAAAATTTTCTAATTTAAGTGATCAACTTGAGAATCAACCCTTTATTATATAATGTAGAAGCAAATAAAATACAAAACAAAAATAAGACATAAAAATAAATAAATTAGCTCTAAATATGTAAATAAAGAAATAAAACAGAAAATTACACAAAGCATCGAATGAAGCAACCCTGTTTAAAATCTAAAATACCTAGGGTATCCACATGGCTCTAATGGGGTGGGCTTTCTATATTCCCTATATACAGATTTGGTACTAGAAGGTACCCGAATTGTCCTCGTTGTCCCCTACTAAGGGTAGCAAGGCCCCCGGTCATCACCCATTATAGCTCCTCTCAACCGAGTTCAATTCAGGGGGACCTATTCCCCTATGTCCATATGGGGAAACGATATTCCCATGAAAACATAGAGTAGTACAGCCCCGAAGGTACTTGCTAGGCCCTTACAGAGGAACAATATCCCCTCAAAAGCAATAGCATTTTCCCCTCACTTAGACAAAAGGGTTTATGTGTCCAATTTTAAATGCGTTAAAATAAACTCACATTTATAAACAAATATTAGTTTAATCATCACTTTAACCCGTAACTTCTGATATTAGTAAAGTGGTAAAAAAAATTAGTTAAACTCTATTTTTTGTTTTAAAAGAAAACAAAACCAATCCCAGTGGAGTCGCCATGCTGTAGCGACTATTTTTTCTAAGTCGTCAAAGGCCGCTACGAAAAATACCTAATATTGATTATTATATATTAAAATGCGGGGAGGTCCCTCTTTTATTGAAAAATTATTTAAGAGATGAATTTGGGAAGAACCCGTATTTTAGAAAATATGAAGTCACCACCGGTCACTTGGATAAGGTAGACCGGACACCGAAAACCAAAGATTCTTTTAAACAAATTGGGTTCGGGGGTTGATTACGGATGGGGAAGGATTAGCACCCCCACACCGCCCAAAAATTGGTACTAAATTATTACAACTTTATTAATATCAAATTTTACGGGTTAAAGTGACGATCGAGTTAAAATTTGGTTATAAGTGCGAGTAAATTTTAAGGGTTCCGGTGTTCGAGGGATAAACGAAAACTACCATCTACGCCTTAGACTGGTAGCCAAGTTTACCGTCGAAAAAGGGAGCGCCGCGTTAGCAATTAAATATCGAATATGCAAACTTAATCGAACAAGATAAAAAAATATGAAATGAATAAATATATTATTATGATCAAATAACGGTACAATTAAAATAAATACAACAAAATTAAAATAATACATATATTAATATAGATAACATATAATATGAAATAGAAATAATACATTATATATATATAATATATTACATTTACCTTGATATAAATGTTTATATGAAGAAAACACTAAAAGTATAATATACATATTAGGTGAAAGCTAATGTATTCATTATAATACATATATATATGTACATTAAATAAAATGCATTACTAAAAACTTACATATAAAATACAACTTAATATACATAATATAAGTATATGTGAAATAATGTATATAACAAGATACTAAATATATATTCCTAAATAAATATATATACGCATATAAGTAACATGATATAATATATGTACTACATATATGTACACACATATATAAATATATATAAAAACATGGCGAAGAATAATTAAATTAAATAAAAAGAGTCACATATATTTACAAACTAACATCAATGAACATAAATGACATGTATCGAATAAATAATATACGAACAAACACGAATATAATAAAAACATGATAAATAGAAGAACTAAATATAAAAACAAATAAACAAAGATATAAATTAAGGACTGAAATTAAATAAAAAAGAAATAAGAGTGCAGAAATTAAACATGCATGATTAAATAAGGATAAAAGAACAAACATCCCATTGAAAACAGGACCAAATTAAACCACAAAATAAATTTAAGGATCCGAGTAGGAATTAACCATACTTTAATTAAAGCAAAAAGAGATGAAATTGCAAAACGCTTGAGACTTTAGAGGACTGAATGGGTAAATTACCCATGCGGCAGAGCCGTTTTAAAAATAATGAAAGGGCGGAGGGACTGACAAGGTAATTAAACCATTTTAAAAATGCTTTCATTCAATTTAGGGACTTAATTGAAATATTTGAAAACCTTTAGTGGCTAGGTGTGTAATTTAAGAAGGGGAATGGTAGCGGAGCAAATAGAGAGGGACGAAGGGACCATTACGTAATTAAACCCATTTTTTAACATTAAACGCCTATAAATTACATAGGCCCATCAGCCAAACATTAAACCATTTATCATTTTTTAAACCGATTATAATACCTTCCCAAAACCCTCTGAAATTCGAAACCAAAATTACCCAACTTGGGTATGAACCCAGAAATCGGCCTGGTGCCGCCGCATCAGCCGCCGTCCCCTCCGCTGCTGCTAGTCAGCGTTGGCGAGACACAAAAACACCCAAAATAACCCTCTTTTCAATCTATCCCTAAATCTAACCTCAGATCTAGAAAAGACCAAACCAAAAAAGTCCTAGACTTTCCCATAAAACAACGGTATCCCACTCTGATTCACCCATGCGAGGGCTTCTCACCGGAGACGGGAACGGACTGAATGTCAAAAGGGCAAACTCCCTTCTTTACTTTCTTTTTTATTTTGATATTATTTGGTTCGAATGAACATGCAAAGAAAAAAAGGAAGAAATACCTTTCTTGGAACTTTTGGCTTGTTTTTTTATTTTATTTCATTCAAAAAATCTTTGGCTACGTTAATGGTGGGTTACATATATATATCCCATCTTTGATTTGGTCTTAGTTTACAAAATAAGCGAACTTTAATTGATTTTGATGTAGATGATGTTTGATCTGACTTGCTCTATTTTTGTGTTTGTTTGGCCATGTTGGGTGGGTGAGCCGGTGAGTGAGACGTATGGTGGCAACGTATTTCCCGATGACGTGGCAACGTGGCAGAGGATACAAAGAGATATCGGTCAGATCCGTTCTAGGCCGTTGGATTAAATTCGATCCAACGTTCAAGATCTCATGGAGATGGATGGCCCTGATGCATTCTGGAGTGTATCGTGGTAGCCTTGGATTGTGACACGTGGCAAGTAAGATCGAACGATCTCGCACGTGCGCGTGGGAAGGCGGAGAGTTAGCGCGTGTATCATACGTGAAAGCTGAAGAAGCATCATCTTTGATCTAGACCGTTGGATCAAAATTTAATCCAACGGTCCAGATTGGGCTGCGCATAAGAAGAAAAAACAATTAGGGTTCCATATATTTTTTAGGGTTTTTAGTTTATTGGATTGGGTCTGGCCGAACGGGCCTTGTACAATAATGTAATATATATTTTTGGGTTTTAATATGTAATGGACCTTAAAACTTGTTGGGTTTGATTTATTTTAGATTTTTATTACAATCCAATAACTAATAATAATAATAACTAATATTAATAGTACATTAACACATATACATACAAGCATTAATACGGACATACATACACAATAATAACATTACACATACACATATAAACTAATAATAGTACATGATATTAATAACCTAATAATAATAACATTAATTCACATGCCACATACGTACATATACATATATACATACCCAAACATATACATGCAACATACATATAAACATAACCATATCACATATGGATTATACATACACATACACACATAAATAGTAACAATGCATACAATAATAACAAACATAATAATTATACATTCACATATACATATATTCATATATGCATACATATGCAAACACATAAATACAAATATACATATGATATGAAACATACTCATATATTACCACACGTACACACACGACCATATATAATAACTACTATAATTACTTAATATAACTATAATATTTACAACCCGGACAAAAATGAGTGATGACACAATGGTCTGCGACCTCTCCAGCTTTTGTACTTTCGGTGGAACGGTAATCGTCTCGGATTCGTTCTCCATCATAATCTGTGGGAAGCAACAATTTAAGCCATTTCTGATAGTCCATGATACAACAATGAAGCTTAAAATATTAAACCACAACAAATAGCACTCACCTCCAAAGCCTTCTCTGCTTCATTTTTTATCCAAATTATTCCGTGATCGGACGTTACATTACATGATAATACAATATGTTCGAACCTCTCATCGACAGGAATGCCTGTTCAGACTTGTGGAGGAAACCTCCCACATCTGCAGACTCAAATCACATAGTAACTGCATTAGTTGATGTCAAGATGAAGAAGCTAGAGTGTGAAAATTATCGGTACTTGCAAAATTTTCTCTTGACGATATGATACATTCGTCCATGAGCATAAAGTCGCCTCGGATCTTTAAGTTTCCTACCTTCTGGTCTGAAGGTATCCCTCAAGCAAACAAGAAATATGAATCATGGCAAACTGTCCAAAGCATCAAATAACAGTAGAAATCAAAAAGCTGTATGAGAATAGTAAATGAGAAGATGCAAAAGCAAATAAGAGGAGAAAAAACTACCAGAATATAGACTTGAAGATATCATCCAAGGGTGTCTCTGTCCTAGGCAAGAAGTCATCCTGAAACAATTACAATAGTACATGCTAAGGGGCTGCTAACAATCTAAACTCGCGGGATGAAGTATTTGTGTCTGACACATTGATATACGAAAAAATATTAGAAAAAATTGACTATACTGTCTTAGGCATGCACATATATGTATTCGTATTCGTATTCGATATTCACATTCGAGACTGATATCCGATATTAAGGGACAGAGAAGCAATATGGCCTTTGAGCATAGAGAATAAATAATTCTCACCTGCAACACAATAGAGTGAATAACTTTAGCATACTTGACCGCCAAGTTAAGTGACATACACCTCGCCGGCGCCACCGCATAGCACCGAACCTTACTCCTGGGAATCCCCCCAATCTATCCCTGTGGTTAATCACCACCACCGCCACCAACGCCGCCACCCCCGACCCCAACGAATGTCCAGCAAGAATCATCTGATATTCCCTCCCGGTCTCTTCCCAAACCCTCTTCAACGTCTCGCTCTCCTCGTTCAACAACCAAACCGCGGATTTCAACAGCCCGTGATGAACATATCTCCCGTCAAACATCTGCATCCCCAACCGATTATCCAAAAGCAATTTATAGTCACTTTCTTTGGCCAGGTTGAGTCCTCTGATTGCTATCACGATTTCCTTCCGGTCATGGTTGGTGTAGATAAGGTACGGCGGAGAACGGCCTTGGGTGTGTTCGTAGGTGACGCGTTTCAAGACCCAGTCTGGGTTGAGTCGGTAGCCACCGTCGGGTGGGAACTGAGGGGTGGGGGGTCGGAGACAGCTAGGATTAAACGACAGACTCTTGGGACAGGTTCAAACTCGTCGGGGATAGCTAAAGGCCAGGTTTCACTGTCGTCTGAACCAACGTAGGTGCAGCGCTTCCATGCCCAACGCGAACAGCCAAGCAAGACGACGCACTCGACACCGCAAGAGAGTGACATTTATGGTGGGATGAGAGAATTGGGTAACAGATTTTGTTGATGTCTGTAATGGAGACAGAGGATAATTGATGGAAACTCAAAAGAAGATTTGGGACAGAGAATCAAGAAAGGGAGATGATCACAGTTCATAAAAATGTTATTTTTTCGGAAAAGAATCCAAGCTTGGAACTTTTGAACAAGCTCTAGTGTTCCTTTTCTTGTTCTGCCTGTTGGTTCAGTGATTCGGCCCCTATATTAGTGCTCATGAGTGTCGGGTATTTACGGTTGCTAATGTGTTTTTGTTTGTTGATATTAGTGCTCATGAGTGTCGGGTATTTACGGTTGCTAATGTGTTTTTGTTTGCTGAGTTTTAATGCGGTCATGGATATAATGAATGTTATTGTGGTTATTACGAATTATTATTTTTTATAATAACTATTACATATAGTATTACTACCGTTGTACAATGACTGCTATTAAAATAACGGACATCTATTTGAATCCATGATCAGTATTTCAGTAGGGGTAAATTTTGGTATAACAAGTTGAGGGGGTCAATTTAAAATTTTTGAAAGTTTTAAAAGTCTAAACTAAAATTTTTAAAAAAATTTCAAGACTTAACGAGAAATTTTAAAAAAGGCTTAATTAAAAGTATTTTAAAAAATAAAAACTTAATGAGAATTTTAAATTTTTTGAAGGGTTTAAATTTAAAAATTTATAAATTTGAGGAGACAAATGTTAATTATCTAAAAGTTTGGGGGTGCCTGGGCCTCCTCTGGCCATCACCAGCATCCACATTTGTATTTCAGTATTATGATTTTTTGAGATAAATTTAAAAATAGTTTAATTAAATCTTTAAAATATTACGGGTTGAGTGTAATGGCAAGGCACATTATTCTCCAAAAAAATTTTCAGATTCGAACTTTAGAGACACATTATTAGGAGGAAAAATTACGAGTTTCGAATATGCATCATAAAATGGACATGTACCATGCCAAAATATTAACATTATATTAAATAGTTTAATTGTATTTCAAAATATTAATATAATATTAAATATAACATGATTGTATTAAAAATGCATAAATCAAATATAAATATATATACTGAATGCGTTAATCAAAATTTTAGCACATATTTATTTGATTATGAACCGTTTGGGTGTAATGTGCTAAAATACATAGACACTAAAATTTAGAACTCTATCTTTTCTTTTTAAGATGGTAGATCTATGTTTATCCATGTGATAGTAAAATTTAAAACTATTTATTTTCCTTTTCAAAGATTAGATCTATGTGACAAGCATACAAGTATTTAAAAATTAATTAAGTGACTTTGGATGTAATTTATCAAAAATTAAAATAACATAATAATTAGTCGTTATTCAAGATTTGAACTACCTAAACTTGATTAGTTCAATTTCAACAAGATGAAATTTAACTTTTTTTAAATAAAAAAAATTATTATCACGTGCTATATAAAAAAACTCTCTTAAATTAATCGAAGAAAAATAGTATACATGATAATAAATACAACACACTACAAGATAGCCTCGTCAACAATGTACATTAATATAAAAATTAATATTTTATTATTTTAGAATGATACAATAAATACATTTAATGGATCTATTTAGATTTGAATAAGAGATTTATGTATGTTAAAAAAAGAATCTTATGATTGTTATCAATGAATGGGTAATATTGTAGCGATTTTAAAAAAACGAGGGTTTTGAGGTGTTTGAGGTTTTTTGGGTATTTTAAAAATGTGTTCCATTGGAGTTTTAGAAAAACTCGTATTATTTTAAAAATGGAGTCGCCACCGGCCACTAAGGTAGGCGGGGCACCATAAAAACCAGAGATTTTAAAAATGTTGGGTTCGGGAGTCGGTTACGGATGTGGAAGGATTACCACCCCACACCGCCCAAAATTGGTACTTTAATAATTACCGCTTTATTAATATTAAACTTTCTGGATTAAAGTGACGATTAAATTAAAACTTGGTCATAAGTGCGAGTAAAATTCAAAGGCACCGTTATTCGAGGATAAACTGAAAGACCACCATCACTACGCCTGATACTGGCCACGTTTACACTCGAATAAAAGGGCACCGCATTGACAAAATATATATCTGAAATGCAACTTAAAACATGGCAAACATAAATAAATACAATGCGATAATCATATAAATAAATACTAGCATTAGAAAATGCTAATCTAACATAAATACATATTTCTAACTTTTAATATATATATATATATATATATACATATACATATACATATAATTAAGGTAAAACAAATATTTAACATTTATATTCATCAAAAGAAATATACTTATATATATATATACTATTTTTACATAAATAAATATTTAATATTATTTATATGTATATAGTAATTAAGGAAATACCACACATATTTTTATAAATACGCAAAAAAATCATATACACAATATAAACAAAATGAAAGAAGGTTATTTTCCATAAAAATGTGTAACATAGATAAAAACACACACATATATATATATATATATACATATCTTATATCAATATATAATATACAAAATAAACTACTTTGTATAATAATATACTATATGCAAATAATAATAATAATAATAATAATAATAATAATAATAATAATAATCTGTATGCATAGATCATATTAGAATGCATGAAACAACCTAAATTAAATTCAAAGACTATAATGCATAAATACTAAATGACATGGCAAGGAAACATAAAATAGGACTAAAATGCATTGATTAAACTACATGGCATGAAAAATATAAAAAAGGGACTAAAATGAACAAAACACAAAATGCAAGGGTGGGAATATAAACAACATAAATGAAGTGCCGGAATTAAATAGAAACAATGACTAAATTGAATAAGAAGAAAAATAAAAGTGCGAAATTAAAAATAAAAAAGGATAAAAAGGGAAGAAACTAAAGGGACTGAAATTACAAATAACCCATAGACAAAAACAAAAGCGGGAAAAGAGGAAGGACTAATGGTGAAATTAGACCGTGGATAGTAGTGAAGATGGGAGAAGAATTCAGGGACCTGAGGTGTAATTTACCCATCAAGAACGCGCGGATGCTCCCCGGGTAACCAGGTCACCGCGGGTCGGGTCCATTCAATACGCTGTCATTTTGTTTACCAGGTTAAAGCATAAACACAGTTTGGTTTTTCATTTCGAAATAAGTAAAAAAAAACTACTTATCTAATCACTCTAATCTCACCCTCCTTTCTCTCATTAGAACCGGCGGTCAACGGCGTGCCGTTCTTCCAACTCTCGGCAAACAGGTCATCGGCACGGTGGCCTCGCGGCGGCGGAGCAGTGATCGGAGGCAGTAAGGACGCTGCAAGTAAACCTTTCGAACCTTTACTATTTCTCTCCTTTGTTTAAATTGATTCGAAAAAAATCTGAAAGAAGGGATTCAACATATCTTTTACCTTAAAAATTTTTTGATTTTGAAATAATCCTCTAGATTACAAACTTTTTTACAGCGGTTACATGTGGATTTTATATCCAACTTTTTCTCTTAAAATAATAACAACCATTCTATATTTTATTTTGTTGCAGATCTGAAAAGGACAGATTTGGGGGCAATTTTTGGGGTATGGGTGAGATTTTGGCAGATGGTGGTTGGGAAATAGGGTATGGGTCAGTTTAGGGTAGGTTAAGGGTTGGTTTCATTTTTGGTTATTTTATTTTTTGGTTGATTTTTAGGGTTTTGAGATTAGATTTAGGGCTTGGGCAATTTAGGGTTTCGATGGTTGTGTGTTCAGGATTTGGTGATCACCGGAGATGTGGTGGCGGCTCGTTGGACGGCGATGGCAGCCAAGGTTGATATTTTAGGGTTAGGGTTTATTTTTAGATTAAAAGACATTTTGGTAACTTTAGGGTTAATGGGTATGGGTATGTGGCTTGGATTCTGGTTTGGGTTACTAGGTTGTAATTTGGTTTAGGTCAAAATGGGTTATTACAGTTGCCCCTCTTTGCTCATTGTTGTGTAACGATAATAGAGCAAAGACTAAAAATAACTCGTTTTGTCCGGTCCGACTGGGCTTCTCCCCTCTTGACGCGTGTATTCTTTATTCTGTATATCTTCTTTCTCTTTGACACGGGTCTTTTTTTCTTGACTTGATCGATCCACTTTGTCACTCTTAGGAAGCAAAATCTTCAGAATAGGGGGTTGTCTGTTGGGGAAGCAAAATGAGTTCAACTTGCTACACTATTGACGATGATAATACTTAAAGACAATTCGACCCAGCTGCAACACCGACAAAGAGGCAAAGTCTGCAAAATTTGATCCAGCTGCAACACTGACGAAGCAACGGGATCGGTGGATGAAAGTTCCAATGTCTAATCCAGCTACAACTCTGACGAAGAGGCATGATTAGAAAATTAAAAACTTCTTCTTCTTTCTCTCTTTTTTCTTCTTTTTTCTTCTTTCTTTTTTCTTCTTTTTTGTTGTTTTGTTGTTTTTATTTTTTTTCTTTTTCAAATTTTCTCTTTTTTTCCCTTTTTTAAAGATACAACATTAATAAAACTTGAAAGTTGGTAAATTTTGACCAAGCTACAACACCGACGAAGAGGCATGGTCCAAAGTTAGTAATGTTGATCCAGCTACGACACCGACGAAGAGGCATGATCAAAAGTTAATGAATTTGGTCTAGCTACAACACCGACGAAGAGGCAAGACTGAACGTTAGTGAATTTGGTTCAGCTACAACACCGACGAAGAGGAAAAGTCTAAAAATTTGATCCAGTTGCGACTCTGACGAAGAGGCAGGATCGAAGTGTTTTTTTATGTGATCAAGCTACGACTCTGACGAAGAGGCATGATCGAAATTTGGCAAATTTGGTTCAGCTATGTCACCGACGAAGAGGCAGAACCGAAAGTTATATTTGACCAGGCTATAACACCGACGAAGAGGCAAGGTCTGAAGACTTGATCCAGCTACAACTCTGACGAAGAGACAAGATCGAAATTTGGTTCAGCTACATCACCAACGAAGAGGCAGAACCAAAATTTATATTTGTTGGATCTATCTAAACCATCAACAGAGAGATAAGATCGAATTTTAGCATTTGGACTCCACTAGACCATCAACGGAGAAGCAAAATCGGATGACATCAATTTGAACACCGCCACACCATCACTGAGGGACATGATCAGATAACACTTGAAATTTTTTCATCTCTCTCTTTTTTTCGATTTTTTCCTTTTATTTTTGACCTTTTCTATTTTTTCCTTATATATATATTTTTTATTATTTTGAAATTTTTTTGAATTTTCTTTTCTTCGAATTTTTTTTGACTTTTTTGATTTTTTATTGAACTTTATTTTTTTGATTTTTTTGTAAGTAAAAAAAGCAAATTCCAATGAAAAGTTTGGTCTAGCTGCAAGACTGTCGAATATGCGGGACCTGGGTAAGATTTGATCTGCTACACCACTGGCGGAGAGAATAGACCAGCAAAATATGAGATCCACTACACCACCAACGGAGAGATAGGATCTAGATGGAAAATTTGATCTGCAACACCACCGACGGAGGCAAGATCTACATTAAGTTGGCGTACCACCACTGACGGAGGCATGATTTGCAAGATGTTGGATTGTTGTGCTACTGACAGCGAGACAATGTATGGAGAAATTTACTCCACTTTTCCATCAATAGAGGGTGGAATTTGGAAATAGTTGTCTCTATTGGTAGGAGTAAGGATTTGGAAAATGTTGGCGTCCATCACACCATAGTCGGAGGAATCAAATCCTACAAAGGAGAAAATATAGGTCAATAATTGTTCAAAAAATTTGTTGCTGATACCTTTTATTTATGTGTTTCAGCATCTTCTTTGTATTTGGCCTCCTCAAAGACTAAGGTTCGCCATCGTGTCATTGCCCCCATGTTGAGGATGTTCGGCCTCTTCTTCAAACATGTTTGTATGTACAAGCAAAAATGCTTGTCTGAATTTTGTACCTAAATGCATGCGTCTATCCTAAATGTATGGTGACTTTGGTGTATGCATTTAATCTAAATGTGTGACGTATGATTTAATGTAGGATGAATGCAATATGATTTCTTTTCTTTGCACTAAAAGGGATGCCCTTGACTCCTCATTGGTCTTGTCAGACTATTGGTCTTTTGCACGCAGTGGTGCCCCAAAATTTTGTTCTTTCTATGCCATCGTCTGAAACTGCTCTTGAAACTTTAGGGTGATGTCATTTATGCATTTTGGATGTTCAAGACTCGGATATGAACAAAATATATTTGCTTTTGCAACTTGTAGTTTTGATCCCTTACAAAATATTCTCACTACTATCGTACTTAAGTCAGTGAGATTAGTTTACAAAAAGCATTACTCTGAAAGTGATAAAACTACAAGGGGACCTACTATGGTCAAGACAATGCAATATTTAAGCTGGATAGACATGGTCCAGTTCAAAAAACCTTCAACACATCCCTATTTGGCATCTTCGTGCTTCGACAAAGGGTCTTTGTTCGTAGCTGTCCCCGTTGAATCATCAAAGCTTACCACCCAAAGCTTAATAAATTTTTCCACCAGCTTTTTGAAACCAAAGCAGTTTTCAATCGTGTGGCCAACTTGTCCCGCGTGATAATCGTATTTTGCATTTGTATCATACCATTTTGAGAATGGAGGTTGTACCGGATCTTGGTAAAAAGGTGCCACCATATGGATGTCGTACAACTGTTTGTACAATTCTCCATAAGAAACTGGTAATTGAGTAAACTCTATCTTTTCAGTATTCTTCCTTTAACCAGAATCTGGGCTCGAGTAACTGTGAGCACTTGGCACGGCCTTAGGTTGCACAACTGTGATAGGCTTAGAATAATTGGCATTATAAACTCCCGAAGAGTTTACTCCATGATCCTTCTTTGTATGGTAGGGTTTTTTGTGGGACAAACTACCTCCATCATCGATTTTTCCAGTCTTGACAGCATTCTCAATGAGCTCACCGGATAGCACGAGGTCAGCAAAGCTGGTAGTCGCGTTGCCTATCAAGCGACCCAAGATCAGACCCTCCAAAGTTTGGACAAATGTGACCACCGTCTCTCTTTCACTGAGCGGGGGTTGAACCTAAGCTGCCACATCTCTCCATCGTTGGGCATACTGTCTGAAGCTTTCATTTGACTTTTGTTTCATGTGTTGTAGGGTCCAACGGTCTGGCACCATGTCACTGACATGTCGGTACTACTCTAGGAATGCTTTGGCCAAGTCCTTCCATGACTTAATCTGATGTCGGCTCAATTGATTATACCAACGGGCAGTAGATCCTGATAGATTATCCTAAAAACAATGAATTAACAGCTTGTCATCTCGGTCGTATCATGTCATCCTCTAACAGAACATAGTGAGGTGAACGCGATGGCAGCTGGTTCTGTCATACTTTTCAAACTCTGAGATCTTAAATTTAGGGGTAACACCAAATCTAGGACAAGGTTGAGTTCACTGTCCTCAAATCCATTGAATATATCCTCAACCTCTATAGCTTGCATCTTTTCCTCGAGTCGTTTGCAACGCTCCTCGATCTTTTTCGATGGCTCATTTCTTGATTTGTTAGATTCAATCAACTGGTCCATCTCGGAGACAAAATTTTCAGCCTGATTGTCCCTAGCTTAGCTTCTGATGCGACGGGCAAATTTGCAGGCATAGGGGCGCTGGCCTGAAGTGGTTGAGACTTTTCCAATAGAAATTACCACTCGAGGGTTTGTTTGACTTTTAGCTTGAGTAGGGGTGAACCCTGGAGGATATATAAGATCTTCATTTTCCCCGGGACCTGCCTCAAGGTTGATAGCAGAGGCCTCTCCTTGTTCAGGAAACCTGCATCCTAGCATCTATGCCAATTTCACCAGTATGTCCTGCTGAGATTTCGCGAACCGATCCCTTATCTCTTACTGGGCTTTGGCTAACTGATCCTCCGGTTTTTGGGTTAAATATGCCTGCAAAGTCCTCTGATTCTGCTCAATCCTATCCAATCTATCTTCATTTGCCATCTTTGTCTTACTTCTTGTTCTGTATGGATGTTGAATCGATTGATCTTTTGTTCTTCCCAATATTGCTGTCATAGGGCATCCCGAGGATCAGTCTCAAAATGAATGCGTGTAAAAAAGCAAAGTATATGTTCTATATGTGAATGCACCAATGCAAAAATCAAAATGTCATGATATGTAATGCAATGAATGTCAGATATGATGTGATCACAAAAATGGGTCAATTTGAAATTAAAATAAATAGGGTAAAAATGAAAGATTTCTGCTCGGGCAAACCACTTGAACTAACACCTTTATGTCATGCAATGCTAATGCAACAAAAGTATGTGTAAAGTAAAAATAAAATAAAAAAAAGAAATGAGTTAGTACCGAATAAACTCAATAAAAAATGGAGTAGATAAGGCAACAAGCAAAGCAATCCTATTTATCCCATTTAAAACACCTAAGTTATCCGCATGGCTCTAACAGAGTGGGCTTTCTATTTTCTCTACATGCAGTTTTGGTGCTAAGAGGTACCTGAATTGTCCTTGCTGTCCCTTACTAAGAGTAGCAAGGCCCCCGGTCATCACTCATTATAGGCTCCTTTCAACCGGGTTCAATTCAAGGGGACTCATTCGCTTATGCCCCTACGAAGGAACGATATCCTCACGAAAGCATAAGGTACTCGAGCCCCGAAGGTACTTGCTAGGCCCATACAGAGGAACGGTATCCTCACGAAAGCATTAGCGTTTTCCCCCACTTAAAAAGACGGGTTTATATGCCAAGTTTTAAATGCGTTAAAATAAGCGCGCAATTACAACCGAATGTTAATTTAATAGTCACTTTAATCCGGAACTTCCGATACTAGTAAAGCGGTAATTATTTAAAAAGCTCGACTCTCTTTTATTTTAGAAAACCAAAAAAACGTCCCCAACGAAGTTGCCATTTGTAGCGATCTAAAAAAATGATGGTTTTAAGGTGTTTGGGGTCTTTTGGGTATTTTAAAAATGTGTTCCATTAGGGTTTTAGAAAAAACTGTATTATTTTAAAAATGGAGTCGCCACCAGCTACTAAGGTAGGCCGGGAACCATAAAAACCAGAGATTTTAAAAATGTCAGGTTCGGGAGTCGGTTACGGATGGGGAAGGATTACCACCCCCACACCGCCCAAAATTGGTACTTTAATAATTACCGCTTTATTAATATTAAACTTTCTAGATTAAAGTGACGATTAAATTAAAACTTGGTTATAAGTGCGAGTAAATTTCAAAGGCCCTGTTATTCGAGGATAAACCAAAAGACCGCCATCACTACGCCTGATACTGGCCACGTTTACACTCGAATAAAAGGGCACCGCATTGACAAAATATATATCCGAAATGCAACTTAAAACATGGCAAACATAAATAAATACTAACATTATAAAATGCTAATCTAACATAAATACATATTAATTCAACTTTTAAAATATATATATATATATATATACATATAATTAAGGTAAAACAAATATTTAAGATTTATATTCATCAAAAGAAATATACTTGTATATATGTATGCTATTTTTACATAAATAAATATTTAATATTATTTATATGTATATAGTAATTAAGGAAATACCACACATATTTTTATAAATACGCAAAAAAATCATATACATAATATAAACAAAATGAAAGAAGGTTATTTTCCATAAAAATGTGTAACATAGATAAAAACATATATATATATATATATATACATATACATATATCTTATATCAATATATAATATACAAAATAAACTCTACTTTGTATAATAATATACTATATGCAAATAATAATAATAATAATAATAATAATAATAATATTGTTATTATTAGAATGCATGAAACAACCTAAATTAAATTCAAAGACTAGAATGCATAAATACTAAATGAAATGGCAAGGAAACATAAAATAGGACTAAAATGCATGGATTAAACTACATGGCATGAAAAATATAAAAAGGGGACTAAAATGAACAAAACACCAAATGCAAGGGCGGGAATATAAACAACATAAATAAAGTGCTGAAATTAAATAGAAACATTGACTAAATTGAATAAGAAGTAAAATAAAAGTGCAAAATTAAAAATTAAAAAGGATAAAAAAACGGGAACAAATTGAAGGGACTGAAATTACAAATAACCCATAGACAAAAACAGAAGCGGGAAAAGGGGAAGGACTAATGGTGAAATTAGACTGTGGATAGCAGTGAAGATGATAGAAGAATTCAGGGACCTGAGGTGTAATTTACCCATCAAGAACGCGCAGATCCTCCCCAGGTAACCAGGTCACCGCGGGTCGGGTCCATTCAATACGTCGTCGTTTTGTTTACCAGGTTAAAACATAATCAGGGTTTGGTTTTTCATTTCGAAATAAGTAAAAAAAAACTACTTATCTAATCACTCTATTCCCACCCTCCTTTCTCTCATTAGAACGCCGGTCAACGGCGCGTCGTTCTTCCAACTCTTGGCGAACCGATCATCGGCACAATGGCCTCGCGGCGGTGGAGCAGTGATCGGAGGCAGTAAGGACGCTGCAAGTAAGCCTTTCGAACCTTTACTCTTTCTCTCATTTTTTTAAATTGATTCGAAAAAAATCTGAAAAGAAGGGATTCAACAAATCTTTTACCTTAAAAATTTTTTGATTTCGAAATAATCCTCCAGACTACAAACTTTTTTTTACAGCGGTTGCATGCGGATTTTATATCCAACTTTTTCTCATAAAATACTAACAACCCTCCTATATTTTATTTTGTTGCAGGTCTGAAAATGACGAATTTTGGGGCAATTTTTAGGGTATGGGTGAGATTTCGGCAGATGGTGGTTGGGAAATAGGGTATGGGTCAATTTAGGGTAGGTTAAGGGTTGGTTTGATTTTTGGTTAGTTTATTTTTGGTTGATTTTTAGGGTTTTAGGATTAGATTTAGGGCTTGGGCAATTTAGGGTTTCGATGGTTGTGTGTTCAGGATTTGGTGATCACCGGAGATGTGGCGGCGGCTCGTTGGACGGCGGCGGCGGCAGTGGAGGAGAGTGGCAACGGTGGCAGTCAAGGTTAATATTTTAGGGTTAGGGTTTATTTTTAGATTAAAGGGCATATTGATAACTTTAGGGTTAATGGGTCTGGGTATGTGGTTTGGATTCGGGTTTGGGTTACTGGGTTGTAATTTGGTTTAGGTCAAAACGGGTTATTACAAATATATATATATATAGAAAATAGATAAATATCAAAATTATTTATAAATTTGGATAAATATGTAATGTATATAAATTTTGATTAAAAATAATTATGTACGTAGAGTTTTTTTGTTTTTGAGAAATTAAATATGTGGTGGTTTCATTTCATTCAATTTTCACATATTAATAAAACTGTTAATGACATAGTATCATTTTATATTTAAATATTGTATGCACAAATTATATTTATTTAATATAAACATAAAAGGATAGATTTTTTTAACATTTCCTGTATAATTAAACCAAAACTAAAATTCGTACATATAATACACTAAATCAAATTTTATGTATCATATTTGACATTTGATTAAAATTCATGTACAGTTTATAAAAGGCTCAAGTGGTAAATAAGTGCCCAAATTATACTCTTTTTTCAGATAGGTGTTTAAACTTTGTTTTGAGCCATATAGGTGTCTAAAGTTTTAAACGTTACTCAAATAGGTGCCCCGCCATTAATTTTCAATGTTAACTTTTGTTATCTGACACGTGTAATTTTCTTAAATTTCTGAAATTATATTTAAAAATAAATAAAAATTAATAAAATAAAATAACTCCAAATTTCACAAAATAGCCCCAAATTTTAAAATCCCTAACACCCAAAACCTAAATCCTGATTTGACCTAATTTCGTCGCTGATTGTCATGCCGTCGCCCATCACATCCTTCGCTGGACCAGCACGGTCATTTACCCCACCATCTCGTTGCCAAAAATTGACCGACGTCGTGCGAAATGCCAAAATCGTCGAATGGTTTATTCGAATATTTACGATGAATATCAGCATAACGAACGATGAAAATGTGTGTGGGTCGTTCAGCAAGGAGAGGGCGCTTCATTCCGTCGCCAGAAACGCAACCAAAGCTGGTGGGAGTGGCTGGATTTGAGGGTTTAGGGATTTGGGGACTATTTTGAAAATATTTGAAAATTTTAGGATATTTTAAAATTTTTGATTTAGTTTTTTAAAAAAATAAAATTAAAAAAATGTTTAGTACTGCCACGTGTCATGTTTTTATTGACTAACGAAATTTTTTTAACGGCTGTTAACGACAAAACACTTAAATGAAAACTTTAAAAACGTTAGGCACCTATTTGACCCAAAAAATATTTTAGACACTTATCTAAAAAAAAGTATAGTTCTGGCATTATTTGCCACTTAAGCCTTTATAAAAGTATATCAAGATTTGGTTCAACTACTCCAATAAATCGTTTTTAATTCAGACTTACTAAAGTATTATATTATTTTTTAATACGCAATTAAAATATAATCATTTCTAAAAGAATATTTTATTGATTGAATCGTGTCAAACTTGGATTCAAAAAACAAATGTTCTAAACTTTAATGAGTTGAACCGTCTAATGTACAACCGTACAAGTAATATAATAAAAAAAACTTTAATTCACCTATTTGAAAAAGAATAGTATATATAAATAGTAATAAAATAATTCCTTTGAAATAATTGGAACCAATATATTTTCTACCTCTATTCTATTGTTTTAAAAAAGAAAATTTTCAAAGTTATTATATTCAAAAAATATTTATTTTTCTGAAAATAATAAGAAAAAGACTTTAATTAAATGTTCAGCATCTACGTTAGGGGAGGAGGGTGGGGAAACTAAGAGAGATGGATAGATCGTAGCTGGCCATTGTTAACTTATTTATATGTCAAATTATAATATTATTATAGTTTTTATATTTTCTTTTATAGAATTTTTAAATAAAATCACTAAAAATTACAATAAATCAAACAAATGCTTATTAAAATTTATATATAATTTATTCAACACTACACTTCCAATTGTTTTAAATAATTTTTACAAAATTAGTTTTCATTCACATCATAGATGTAATAAGACCTTTTTACAATTGAAATGAACAATCAAAATAAATATATATATATATTCTATACATGCTTTTGACTAAATTGATATCAAACAAATATTAGCTTAGTTTAAAAGAATACTAAAACATTTTATTTAAAATTATAATTAGAAAAACTACATATTTAGCATCTTATCTATGCTCGTGTAACTGTTTTAGTACTTCAACTGTTATTTTTGGCAAAATAGTACCCAAAGTTATATTTTTGTTCTGTTTTGGTACCTCGTCCGTTTAAAATTAATAGATATTATGACGCGATTTGGGTTAATAATAATTTTAGTCCAAAAACTTATACAATCTATTATTTTTTTTTGATAATAGGAGAGGCCTCGTTAAAAACCACAATCAAAACCGAAATTGAGTCGAAACCCAACTTCGAACAGCGGAAGGAAGAAAAGAATGCCCAATAATTTTATTAATAATATTGGAAAAATACATCATATAAAGCGTCCCATTACACCGAACCCCAAGCAAAAATTCAATCCATGCTCTACACAAATCACAAAATAATAAGGGAATCAAGCAAACTGGAAATACAAAGCAAAGGAACAAAAACCTAAAAATCTGTTCGCTTCAAGAGGGGGCACCCTGATAATCTCCATTATAACCAATGGCTTGTTTAGCCAATATGTCGGCTGCAACGTTGCACTTCCTAGGAATGAGTTGTGGGGGCTTTGCTAGGGCATTATAATACCAGAGAAACATTGTGGGGCTTTGCTAGGGCATTATAATACCAGAGAAACATTGTGGGGCTTTGCTAGGGCATTTCAACCATTCCACCACATTAGCGCAATCACTTTCCACGACTAAACGGTGTTTACCATACCAAGATGATGTTCGGAACATAGATATAGCCTGTTTGATGGCTAGGATTTCAGCATATATGGACGAACATGGGCCAATAAGAGCGAAAAACGAAATTAAAGGTGCTCGATTACAGTCTCGGAGCAAGCCTCCGATTCCCCCTCTGAACCGTCCCTATTCATAGCTCCATCAACATTGAACTTCAAAAACCCGCAAGGAGGAGTACGCCAAGCATCCTCACCCGCATCTGCAACTTTTGTTGGAAACTTTTTGTCATTTATGGTCGGGTCTGCCACTATTGCATCTACGGATAGTTCAGATTCGAAAAAATTTGCCTTAAACCACCACGCTATTCTAGTCTTGATGAGAAATTTTAACTTCAGGCAATCCACAGTCTTCCCCTTGAAGATGACCTCATTCCTACATAGCCAAATTGACCATATAACGGCAAATGGGATAAACTCCCATAGAACGCTAATGGTTCTATCAAAACAATCAAACCAGTCCATAAAGAAAATAATAGGATTATTATGAAAGGCACCCGACAGTCCTCTAAATGAAAAAATAGCTCCATACCATCCAAGCGACAACATATGAGAAGAAAAGATGTTCAATTGTCTCCGGCAACTCATTGCAAAGAGGACAAAGATTATTGTCGATATTGATCACCCCTCTTTTAAGAAGTTCAACCTTAACATGAGCTCTTTTGTGTAAGATTAACCATATAAAAGCCTTCACTTTAGGGGAGCTCTACCCAACCATACTGATTTTTTCCAATTCAAGTCTGAATGGCTTTCAGGACCAAACAGTTTACCAAAGGAGTTAACAGAATACACCCCATCACTAGATCCACGCCACACCATCCAATCTTCCTACAAAGCCGAGCCAATGAATCCATCTAATAATCTTTTAAAGTTCTCTTATTGAGTGACTTCCCAGTCAAATAATTCTCTTCGCAATGCGATGTTTCACGACCACCCTAGTCCCCTTTTAACACCATATTCTGATACAACACCATCCTTGTTAATAGCTAAATAGAATATGCGAGAGAATTGAGATTTTAGAGAGCTATCCCCAATCCAAATATCTATCCAAAATTTGACTTTGTTCCCATTGCCGATTTTCACAATCATATTTTGTCTAAATTTGTAAGCAGCAACACTCTCACCGAGGAAAAGATTCAGGATACCATTCTAAATCAAGGATGGTGATCTTGGTCGAGAGTTTGGGATATACAACGACCCCAGATCATAATTGTATTTACTACTAATTACTTGTTTCAAGAGGCTATTAAACTTCACACTAAATCCCCAACCCTATTTTCCAATGAGAGCTTGGTTCAAAGTATCCATATTAACAACACCCAGCCCACCTTGAGATATTGAAGAGCAAACCGCAGACCAAGCAACCCAACGAATTTTTCTTTTGTCACTGTTACCACCCCACAATAAATTTGCCAGGAGCGAGTTTAGTCAATTTAAGATGCCTAATTGTATGCAAAATATTGACATAAAGTACGTGGGGAGGCTAGAGAGAACAGATTTAACCAGAACCAGCCTGCCACTGAAAGATAAGGAACTTGCCTTCCAACTAGCTAGCCTCTGACTTGTCTTGGATACTATTGGCTCCCATAATGCTAAAGAATTTCTTTTTGCTCCTAGCGGGAGACCAAGACAATCCGTTGAAAAAACTCTAGCCTCACAGTAACTCTTTCGAGCCCATTCCTGAAATGTGTGACATGGTCAATATTGATGTCGAAGATTCTGCTCTTCATGAGATTGAGCTGAAGGCCCGAAGCAATTTCGAAGACCCGCAACACCCTTTTAATGTTCATAATTTCATCACTGGCAGCCTCGCAGAATATCATCAAGTCGTCAGCGAACTGAAGGTGAGATATGCACACTTTGTTATCACCGGACCCCAAGTTACAACCAGAAAACAGCCCCACTTGAGATGCTTTTTGGATCATAAGACTTAAGGCCTCACCCACCAAGTTGAACAGTAAAGGGGATAACGAACACACATGCCTCAAGCCTCTCGCAAGACTAAATTTATCAGTTGGAGAACCATTTACCAGAACTGCAATCGATGAAGTTGAGATGCACTTCTCAATCCACAAACACCATTTTTCCCTGAACCTCATCTTCTTCGTCACTTGCAATAGAAAGGCCCAATCTACCGAGTCGTATGCCTTTTTAAAGTCAATTTTAAAGGCGATTCCACCCTTGCCCCGTTTAGACATGAAATCTACCACTTTATTTGCAATTAGTGAACAATCGAGAATCTGGCAACCCGAAATGAAGGCCAATTGGGAATTCCTGACCATACTATCAATAACAACTCACAGTCTGCTAGCCAGCACTTTAGATAGGATCTTGTAGACCCCTCCAACAAGTCTAATGGGACGATAGTCCTCAAGTGAGCACGGATTCACTTTCTTTAGGATCAGAGTAATGAAAGAATAGTTAATGCATTCTTCTAGTTTACGGTTATGAAAGAAATCAGAAAAGAAATCAAGGATATCAGTCTTAAGGAGATTCCAATACTTCTTGAAAAACCCCATGTTGAAACTATCCGGGCTTGGGGCTCGATTGCAATCCGATGAGCATATGGCATTCTATATTTCAGCCTCAGTGAAATTTATTTCCAGCAACCGAGCATGATCTTCTGAGAGCCTCTTAAACTCAAGGTTCATATCTTCAACTTCCAAGGCCCCTTTGGCATTGTATTGCTGTTTAAAGTGATCATGGATAAGCTGTTTAACACTCGTAGGATCAGAAAGAGGCCTATTCCCCGTCATAATAGATACAATTTTATTTGCTCTCATTCTGTTAGAAGCAGTCAAATGAAAGAAGTGGGTGTTTCGATTCCCTTCCTTGAACCATTTTACCCTTGATTTTTGTAACCACACACTCTCCTGCTTACGATATGCATCCTATAATTCAGACCAAAGCTCCTTGGTTCTGGCCGAGATTGTGGAGTCCACTCATTTAGACTCAAGCTCTACCTCTAGATCTTTTATATTGGATTCCAATGCCGCGATACTGGCTTGAGTGACAAATTTTTTCTTCTTTGACCAATTTTGAATAGCTATTTTAGATCCCTTTAAAAGCCCACCAATACGAGTTCTATGATTTTTTGCCTTAGCCTTTAAGATAGCCGAAGCAACTACCCCATCAAATTCCTTATCCTCATACCAGTAATTGAAACATTTAAACGGTCTAGAGCCCCAGTTTACCTCATTCTCAGCCAAAGATAGAACACAATGGTCCCAGATTAATCCCAGTAAATGCTATGATACCTTAGGAAACTCCAAAGTGAAAACTATCGAGATCAGAAATCTATCCAAGCGAACAAAAGTTGGGGGATCCCGATTGTTCGACCAAGTGTATGAGCCTCCATTAAGAGACAAATCCATCAATTCTGAGTCTTGCACAAAACTTCTGAAAATATCCATAACACTAATGTTCAGAGACATCCCAAACTTTTCTTCCGGGATTAGAAAGGCGTTGAAATCTCCACCTACACACCATGGTATAGAGAAACTATTTAGGAAAGCAGACAACTCCCTGAAAAAATAACCTTTCTCTGCATCCACTGAAGGCCCGTATACATTCACGAAACCACAACTGAAATCCTTCTTGATAATTTTCCCAATTACTGCTATGAATCTAGGATGGATATGTTTAACCGAAGCACTGAAGAAATTCTCATCCCACATACTTATCAGACCACCAACAGTGCCAATCGAGGGAGAAAAAACAAAATCAAAATCACCCCCACACCAAACCTTTTTACAGAAAAGACATGAAACATTTTCTAGCTTGAACTCTTGAAAGAAAACCACCCTAGGCTTGTTTGCACGAATCAGATTCTTTGCAGCACTAATTTTCTCCCTTCTGCCAAAACCTCTGACATTCCAAGCTAATACTACTAAATTCATAATGATAAAGAATAGAAAAACCCAATATTTTAGAAGTCCTAGAAATTAGATTTCTCGACGCGAGTCCTCTAATTCAACAATTCGATCAATGACCGTTTCTTTCCCGCTTTTGAATGAGATCTCCAGCAGCTTGCTAATTTCCCAAACCGCTAATGCTTCTTCAACGGAAGGACCAACGCTTGATCGAGTTATTTTAATTTTTGGATTAAAATTGTAAATTCCTATTTTTTTTCTTTCAATCAAACAATTTTTGGATTTTAATTAAAAACATAACAATCAAAACTTTAATATTTGGGGATCAATGGGGGCTAATACGAGGTTTATTGGAGGACCCAAACTCTAAAATCAAGATACCGGCGAAAATACGAGAGGTGGAAAGGGTATGAGATAAAATTTTATCAAAATTAAGATGATGCTTTAAATTGATAAATTTTGGACTAAATTAATAATATATATAAGTGTTTTGGACTGAAATTGTGATTATACCAAGCCACGTCATTATCTTCGTTAATTTTTAAAAGACGGGTGCTAAAACAGAACAAAAACGTAACGTTAAGTACTATTTTGCAAAAAAAATAATAGTTGTGGTACCAAAACAGTAACATATGCATAGTTGGGTACTAAATATATAGTTTTCCCTTATAATTAATATATCAATTGAGTATAAATCAGTTCACATTATTGTTGATACAATATGCAAGAAAACATGCATAAATACACAATATCCTTCTATTTATAAGTGAGGAGGAGGTACAATGTGTAACACCCTCAACCCGGATGTCACATTTGAACCTCAAGCCAAACTCACTACCATAAAATTTCCAACCTAGTTTAGCCCAAACCACAACCATTTTCATAAAATCCATTAAGTTCAAATATCTCAACTTAAATAAGTAATTGAAAATGTTACATGGGAACTCCATTTAAAATACATAATTAAAAACATTCGACTAATTATTTAAAATCCAAAATAGAGTTACAATGCAAACGTAGGGTCCTACGAATACATAGCCCAACATAATCTAAGTATTATACTCGGACACAAGTCGATGCTGAAGTTCTACTCCGATGATGCTCCAACGATGCACGTCAACCAACTAACCTACGAACAAAAACAACAATTTCGAACGCTGAGCTAACGAAGCTTAGTGGATAAACTTCCACTCAATCATAATTCATGCAAATCATAATTATGAGAATTTAACTAAGAAAATAATTTCATGGCAAAATATAACAACATTGGCGCTACCTTCAGTCGCCTAAACACATAGCAAACAATAGGAATACATTAATCTCACACAACACATATTCATCTTACCCAACAACCCTGGAGTGACTCCCGGTGCCACACAGCTTACACTCTTTAGGTGAGGCCCGATTCCACACAGCTTTGGAAACGTACACCCATACTCGAAATCTCTCGTCGAGCAAATTCGAATGAAACCAGGAGCCACATAGCTTCGGGAATGTACATTCAGCAATCTCTGACCATGATGTTGCAACACACTCTTTCTCTCACTACGTATCCAGATCCCACCAAACAAGTGCTCACATAGCACATTACAAGATCACGTAAACATACCAATCTATGTTTTCTACAAACATATAGTCACACAAGAATTTTACCAAATTCTTACGTTTTATGCTCGAGTATAAAAAGATTTTTCAGTTTTTCAGTTTTACAAGTTATTTTAGGCTATTTGGGGTTTATTGGATCGAACGATATAATTTTCTAGCTTTTCATATGAAAACAATTTTGAGCAGATTGCCTAGTGGGTATCGGTACTGGTCCTCGTGTATCGGTACAATACCCCTTGGGTACCAGTACTTATAGCATACCAATACAAAATTGACTCACTATAATTTCCCAAAAACTTAGCATACTAATATAGGTCGACTCATACAGGTTGAACACCGTACCGATATCCCTTTATCAGTTTTATCCAATAAAACAATGTTCTTTAAACCCAAGACACTATGGTATCGGTACTACCTCACTGCGTACTGATATCAAAACCCAGAAATGGCTTCATAAGCTCGAAAAACCACTTCCCAAGCCTTAATTCACAGCAGTCAACCTCCAAACTCTATCCTACATCTTGTGGAGTGTTTAGTGTGGTTTACTACTAATTTTAACAATTAATCCAAGTTTCACCATTAAAGACGTTTTAAAACATTTATCACCCAAAAACAAATATACATATCAAATCAAGCAAACAAGACTTCATCCTTAGAATGTGCATGAAACTGAAGAGTTGGTAATGTACTAACCTTGACTTAAAAATTAAAAACGAAGCTCCTAAGCCAACTTTTCGAGCCTTATTCTTCTCAAGCTCTTTGAAAGAATTCTCCACTTCTTTCACTACATAAGAAAGTTGTAAAACGAATTACAACTTTGCAAAGAAAGATAAACCAACTAAAACTTACTCCCAAGCTGGAAGAATAAGATTAACTCTCCCTCGAACTATTTCCTCCAAAACCCTCTATTAAACCCATTTTCACAACCTCCACCAAACTTGATAAAACATACCTTGATTTCGAGATTTCCACTCAAATTAACAAAGATTTGATCTTTGTTCTTGGGCAAAGGAAGTTTTTTTTTTTTGCATAAATCACTAATAAAACCAGCCTTTTCTATTAAAATTTAAAAAATTACCTCTTTGCCCCTCTCTCATCTTCCCATTTGCCTATTAACCTAATACTCTTAACCCAACAAGTGGGAAGCCCACCAAGGCTCTCAAAGGCCTAAATATCTCAACCCAAATACGAAGCGTTTATGCTTTGGGTTAAACCGACCACCGAATTTCAAAATCCGAATTGTTACACAATAAATATTAAAAAAATAAACGGCTACTATTATTAAGGGAAACAACTAAAGGATACGGTATAGTAAAACCCTTATTTTTAATGAAAAATATTCTATGAGAAGTGGTGAAGAAGCTGTTGGTTTAAATCCTACAATATAAAATTTAAAAAATAGGGTTTAAGTCCAATTGAGAAAGAAAAAGAATTTTCCATTAACAATACGTCAAATAATTACACTTTGATTTAATTTCTCAAACTTTAATTTAAGTTTAAAAGACTGGTAATAATTGAAATTTTCATGTAGATAAAAAAAATACTAGACCAATTCAATTTCTCTCCACCATAGAGAATGGTATTCCGTATGAAAAAAAGGAGGAATGCAAGATTAATTTGCTCTCAGTCGAAAGGCCAAGGTTTTCCACTTCAGAGAACAAGAGGTCAAGCGTTTTACCTCTAAAATTTAAGACAAATACAGCAGCTAAAACTTTATGTGTTTGATAAAAGCTCTCTTCCATAATCTAAAAGACGAGGGCATTATCCTCAAGCTCCTAGAAAACAGAATCATTAAGCAAAAATCAAAAACAGGAAGCACAGCAACAGTCTTAAACCAAAGAGAAATCCGCTGGAACCTCCCAGATCTATATTTTCAGTGTGGTTAAAGCATATATCAATCATCATCGAGCAAAAACAACAACAAAATACAGATATAAAAAAACTGTGGAACTTACGAGAAAACGAAAGAATCCATAGGAAAATGAAACAAAACAAATCCGAAATCTGGAAACTGCGTGTCCATAAGTACCTTTGATATTGCATCTATTCGTATCCTCTAGTGCTATTGTTTTATACCCAAAACTGAGGATCATAGAGAGATGCTACCAAGATAATGAAATCTGAGGGAAAGATTAGGTTATGTGCAAGGGATTTCAGATATCGGTTGCGTTAGGTTTTAGGGTTGGGGAGATTTATATAGTTTTAGAAGATGAAAGTTTGGCGAACTTAGGGTTTCGGGATGTAGATCTGTGTTGACGCCACGGGTCGGTTTATTCGATCCAAACCCGAAATCCAGACTGTTCTTTTTTTTTTGACGATAAATAAAAGGAATTTGAAATTCATTTTGAATCCAATCAGATAAGATTAGACCTTGATTATGCGATTTTTTCGTTTTAGTTGCGCTGATCTGGTTTAATGCCTATCGTGTGTTGGTCCGTTGGATACAGTTTTCAAATTTGAACTCTATTTAGAATATTTAATTTTACTGATAAGTTTTGTTTTGTTTAATTTAACTTTAAAGTATATGCGAATTTTTCTTTTGATAAATACTACTTCTACTTCTACCTAGAGGAGGAAAAGGTAGACTCTAAAAGAAGAGATGTTCATGCCGGGTCTTGAACTCGAAATTTAAGAGAAGGGGATGAGAACATGTGAACAGCTCTGACCAATCAACCATCAACGGCTGCTCAAGTATATGCGAATTTTCCTTAAGTTTAAGAAATGTTTTTAATTTGTTTGCTTTTTATGGTTTTAATATCATAATATGTTTTTTCTTGCTTCCATTAAAAATTAGTCATCTTATTATGTCATTTCTTTAGTTTAGAAATTATTTTTTTAAAAGATTAATATCTTTTTTTCAAGAAAAAAGATGACTAATTAAATTAAATATTTATATTCAATCCACTGCGATTTGAAAACCTAAAGTTTTCACAAGCACTTAAAATTTTAGGGTCTTAGTTCAGGGTGCAATGTTTAGGGGTCTATGTGTAGGGGTTTATAATTTAGGAATAGTGGTTAGAATTTAGGGTTTAGAAGTTGGGGTTTAGTTTTTAGGGTAATATGGTTAGGATTTATGTTTTAACTTATGAACCTTGAATTATAACCTTAGACCCTAAATTTTAATCACTATCCCTAAATTATAAATTCCTACACCTAACCCACTAAACCCTACACCCTAAATTTGATAATATTTTGATATCCCTAAATTCTAAATTCCTACACCTAACCCACTAAACCCTACACCCTAAATTTGATAATATTTTGATATGTATCATATTTTTATTGATTAGAATGACAAAATGATATTTTAAGTCTATTTTTTTGATATTTTTCAGGTAAATAAGAATAAACACATTAAAACATTAAGGTCAGTTTGGTTTTAAATAATGTTTTTTGTTTTTATTTTCAAAAAATATTTTTTAATTTCAGTTTTTTAAAATTATAAAACATGTTTGGTTAATAGAGTAAAAACGTATTTTTAAAAATGAAAATAGTAAAGATGTGTTTATCTAGCTTTTTAAAATAGAAATAAAAAATAATTATTAAATAATTAAATTAAATTAATGATAATAAGAATAATGTGAAAAACTCGACTCATTTTGACTCGACTTGAAATTAAATAAACCCGATTCGACTCGACTCGAAATAATTTCAAATAAAGTTTGAGTTGTAAAATGGAAATTCGAATAACTCGAAATTTTTAGTAATTAGTGGATTGATTTTTAAGTTCGAGTCAAGTTCCTTAATTTTTACTGATATGTATATACCAATATAAAAAAATGAAAAAATATATGCCACGTATGAAAAAATATGATAAAATATAAATGCATATCTTTTATGATTAGAGAAAGTCGTTTAAATTAGAATCAAACTATATTATAACATGATAAATAATTACAATTAAATTTGTATAGGAACTCGAAAGCTCGACTCGAATCGAAAATAATTCAAATAAAGTTTGAGTTGTAAAATATAATGCGTCAACTCGAATAACTCGAAAATTTTTGACTCGACTTGACTCGATCGAATGCTCACTCCTACCAACAAGCATCCGAGTAGAAAAACGGATGATATTCATCCTAAGACATCCAGGTTCAATCGCTCTGTCTACAAAATTTGTATACATTGTCAAATGTTTAAGAATATGTATAAATAAATATTACCTTACGATTATTTTTAAACTATTAAAAAAATAATATTTTGAATTTAAATATTATAAATAAAACAAATAAATACTAAAAGAATTTGCTTTTCTATCTTGAAGTTCAATCCAACTCGATCTCAGAATAATAAAAAACCAATATAATGCCAAAAGGTCATCGACTCCAGTTCAACATTTTGTACAAAATTGAATAGGCCACTCTGTTCCTAAACCACCGTACCCAAAATAACAGGGAAAACTCCCATTGACCCACCTTCTCTATTCTCAAAATTTGCTTAAATAAATTCCATAACATCACCAAAATACACCAACAATCATTCTACAAGAAGATTAAACTCCACAGCATAACTTTGATTACTACTAACACGCTTGCAAAACCTCCCCCGCCGTGAAAATTCCAACCCGGAGAATCCGAACTCGTCGAATTCATTGACGGTGCCGTTATATTCACCATGGTTCCATTCCTGCCAAGGCTGCATCACACATCAACAAATAACATGTTCAGTTTATGTAACAAGTAAAAAAAACCTAAGCCAATGGGGTAAAAGTGTTTTTTGTTTTTACCTTCCTGGAAATGTACAAGAACCATGACCTGTGAAAGAAGCAAACTCGGATTAGTTTTTTCTTCTAATGTAAGCAAAAATGTTATATTAGTAATTTAGTATCTAGGCATGAATGCTCTCTATTCATCTTACTTGGATCTGTTGTTGTAATATCTGCAACCCCATTGAAGTCACATGCATCGGGAGTCTTCCCCATACGGTGATAGTAAGTGTCGAACGCGTAAGTTGCGTGTGCAATCACGTTATCCGGCTCATAACATGGTTTTCCTTGCAACAATGGTGAACAATCCACTTTTCCAGGTCCACATGCCCAATCTAAAGCAGTCTGCAACATCTTTGGATCAGCACCCTCCTTCGCGGTACAATAAGTTTGGTTGGTGGTATCATTTGCTAACAATGACCCCGAATCTGTCAGGCGTAAGATATAAATAGGGTCACCATTTGCATCGAACAATCCCCAGTTCTTCTCCGAGATCGGCCCGGGTTTCAGGTCCTCGTTGTAGAGCTCATAGATGTAAGTACTGACTGCAATTCCAGGGCGCTTGGGAGTTCCGGTTTTGTTTATCACGTGGCGGATCAAGTTGCTGTTGTAAGTGTTGGCATTCTCTATCGTTGCATCTGGTTCATTGGAATCACCTTTCGATGGCCAGCCAGTTTCAGTCACTATAACAGGGATGTTAGTGAAGTTCAGAAAAGCCATGGCAAAGTATGTAGCGTCAACCATAGCATCAAAGACATTGGAGTAGTGGACAAGTGTGTTAGAGTCGACAGCTTCCTTGGTCGGAGAAAGAGGCTTGAAAAGCGCATAGTCTAGTGGAATCACACCATTTGATTTCATATAGTCATAGTAAGGGTATATATTAATCATGAGAGGTGACCCTGACGACTGCAAGAAATTAAGCATGGGGACCATAACCGGATTCCACGAGCGATTGAAGAAGGCCTGGGAAGGCGGGAAAGAATCAAGGATTATGGATGAAGCAAGGGGCGATGAAACTTTGATTTGGTTGTCCAAATTCGATGCCACGAGGGCAGAGTGAATGTACTTCATGGCATTCACAAGCACAGGTGCCGCATTAGGAAGAGTAGTGAACACCTCAGAACCAACACAAATAGCAGTGATGTTGGTAGATGGATAATGTGCGACGATGTTCCGAGAGACCCAATTAGCTGCAGTGGAATTCGATTGTCCAATGCCTAGAAGTTGCTCGTTGGGGATAGAAACCATAACTAGAATGCCGGTATTTGCAAGAGCAACCAGCATACCTCGGTCCGCATCATACAGTCTAACATGTCGGATTTGCTGAGCTTTAAGAAGAGCAACTACTTGAGTCGGGTGTGGCATGATCGACAGATCAGTCCCTATATTCACTCCAATGTATGGATCTGCAACAACAAAATTAGACCAAAATAGTTAAAACAACACAATTTGCATCCAACCAGATATGTTTCATTTTAGTCCAAGTCTTTCCAATACATTAGAAGGATATTTGGAGGATTCACCCCATATCCGTATCCAAAAATGTTTTTGAAACACAGATTGAACATGCATACTCGAATTAAAATGAACGAAACAACCAACTACATATCGTTCTTTTACGATACGGCAGTCCTGTACAAACAGTTCTATAAAGAAACTTCTGCATGTGAACATTTTTATAAAAAAAAAAAAACATACAAATATGGGTGCATGCAAGCTACATCAAAAGCATCAAGACAAATACATATATAAATAATGGAGGATGGTATGTTCCCTATTCCAATATCTATGCAACATTACCTAGATCCAGTAATCTTTTGACCATTTTTTCATTACCAATGCAAGTGGAAACTCCACTGCCCGAGATTTTTTTTTTTTTCATTTTTCCTTGAGGAAAAAACAGTGAAGGACTAAAATGAACCAATGAAATTACCTCTAGGATCTACCCTGCTGAACAATACTAGAGCTACCATGATCATTAAATAAATAAAAAAACCAGATCCATTCAACCGAAAACCGACAAATTTCCGAGTCCGAGTACATAAAAAACTCGAATGATAGTTGAATCAGTTAAAAACCAGATCTTTACATTAAGCAAAGTGATTTTTTTGTCAATTATAAACTACATTTGGGGAGTATTTATTTTCTACCATGGTCTGAATCTGGTTTTTTTCTACCATGGTTTTGGGTTTCCATTTCCCTTTTCGTTATCTAAATTCAACAAAAGAATGCAACAGTAATGGGAAAATAAGTACAAAATGAGGGAAAAACCATTCCTTAAATACACCCCACTGCCAGCATGAAAGCTGGATTCCACATTGTACAGAGAGAAATGCATGGCCCGCAGTGAAATAATTGAGTATCCCCAACCGGTTATATACCTTTCTTCCCAGAAGAGTTATCAGTTATGTAGGCCACATATATTCTCTCTTTTAACACCCCCAACCTCCTTCTGTCCTCACTTATTCCCCAATTTAATGCTTCAAACCTACTGAATTCTCCTCAAGCAAAGTCAAAAAAGGAACTTCATCACAGTAAAAAACACTTTCCCTAAAACATGTTTCACTCTTACAAGTTATACTTTACTAACAGTTCGTGTTCATCAGATTTCTAACATTAAAATGAATGAGAAACGAAAAGAAAATAAATCCAAAGCTGATCGAAAAGAAATCAAGCTCACCATTTGCGAAATCCCTTTAAGTGAAGTATACAACAAAGACTGAGGAAATTGAAGAGAAGGATAAAAAAAGGTTTACCTTCATCAGCTGTTGCTTGAGAAACGGATAGAAGAAGAGCAAAAACAAGAAGCCAAGCCATAGGGTGAATAAAAACCACCCTCGAAATTTCTCACGAAACAAACAAAACCCAGAGAGTAAAGGAGTGAGCTGAGGAAAATGGAAACAGCTGGGAACGAGTAGAAAATAAGTGAAATGAGGGGGGACGACTGAGGGAGAAAGCTATAGTAGAATAAATGTCAAAATAACGAAAGGGTGTGGGCAAAATTAGTAGAAAAACAAAGGAAAAGACATAACTGACATAGAAAACATGTAGTAATATAAATGGAGATTAGATGAACGGCTAAGATATCATCTGCAACATGTTACGCCAGTTGCATGCAGGAAATAATGGACCGTATCTTAAATGGCTTGACGACATTTCTAGGACCATTAGGTATTATATTTGTCAAATTAGGACCTAAAATTTTATATGTTTTGGACTAACACCATTAAGTGAATTTGCCGTAGAGGCACAACGAGTTTTAAAACAATATTATTTTTTTATTTAAACTCGCCATAAGCTCCCAACGAGTTCCGATATATATATATATATATATATATATATTGAATATTCGATTTAAATCTTAATTAGAAGATTAACCTAATCCTAAACTGCACTCGCCGTAGGGGCATGACGAGTTTCAACTGCGTTAACAGCGATAGTAACGTTTCAACAAAAAACGTAACTTGAAAATGCGACCGTTGGTCAACGAATAGAAAATGAAACTCGACGTAAGGACACAGAGAGTTTCATTTTTTATTCGTTCAGCAACGGTCATCTTTTTCAAGTTAGAGTTTTTGTTGTGTAGTATAAATAGGAAATTTGGTATTGAGTGTTGAGCACCTAAATATTCTTCAACCTCTTTAGTTTGAGCAAAGCAAGTGAGATTGTTAAGTTGTGTGATTTTGGTAGAGCCCCAAAAGACAAGCAGTCAAAAAATTTCAAAAGATTCAAGGTAAGGATTTTTTTTTGAGTTTTTAGATTACGGTGTTTGTGAGTAATTTTTTGTAAAAATTTTGTTATTCGATTGATTTGTTACGGTTTAAGATTTTTGACACAAAATTATTGGAAAAAATAGCTTTGTTAAGACTAGAAGAAGAGCACATCACGAACAACATGAACTTATTGGTAATAATTGATTGTTTTTTTTAATTTTAATTTTTTGTTTGTAAAAGTTAAAGTAGTAATTTAAATTAAATCTTGTGTTTGTAGATGGATGAGACAATATTTCGGCATTGGTTGCTATAGAGCGATCCGCCATACATGGAAATTTGTGGATTTCTGGAGACAACCAGATTTAGTGGTAAAGATTCGTGGCGTTGAAATCATGCCATAATTGATTAATGGGTTGGTGGAGCGTTGGATACCGGAGACGCACACCTTCTATATGATGTGCGGGGAGTGCACAATCACCCTCGAAGATGTTGTTATGCATCTTGGTGTTCCAATTTCGAGCATTCTAGTCATTGCGTGCAACAACTATATTACTGAATATCACTGTGTGCAGTATTTGGGGAAGGCACCAGAGGCGCGGGAAATAAATGATAAACGGGTGAAGATGACGTGGCTCAAGAATACATTTCAAGTGGATCAAAATTCAACAGTGGTAGAAGTTGCAAACATTGCTTGGGCGTATATATTGTGCATTCTCGGTGGGATGCTACTGCTGGAAAAATTGACTTCCCACGTGCATACGCAGTACCTCTCGTTCTTGGGTATTTCACTCAAAGCAAGAAAATACAGTTGGGGATCTTTACTATTAGCTTTCCCCTATCACGAGTTGTTTAAGGCAGTAACCCATATAGTCGTCAACGACAGATTCGTGCACGTCGATATTGGTGGGTGTGTGGTGCTGCTTCAATCATGGGCCTGGTATAGGTTTCCATTCATGGCACCAATTTGCAATGCTTCGTATGAATTTGCATTCGATTAAAGGTAATAATGTTCATTCCCATAATTATTTTAAATGTTATTTAGGGAAACCATGATGCATCTATGTATTTGTATCATGCAGATAAGCCTAAAAATCAAAAAGAATGCGTTCCAGACCAATTTAATCCTCAAAGTTAGAACGAAGGTTGACCTTTACTTCCAAGATCAAGTAATGCAAATTTCTAATTTCTATCACATTTCTAATGTCTAATTTGGTTTTCGTTGGTAGTTGCAAAATTATATTAATTTATATACGAATATTTTCCTTTAATGGATGAATTGTTACAGTTTTAATGGATGCCATATTTGGATGATGATTGTCGAGCAATGATTCTGAACCATGAGTACAGAGATGCGGAAAATTGGTGTTCCATAATGCCGTTGCTATATTTCGCGATTGTTGAGATATTTTACGGCAATCAGGTCTTTAGGCAGTTCGGATACCACCAACCTGTGTCGGAGGATCTACTCAACATGGATAAATTTGAAGGGGTAGACTTACGTGGTAAGAGTGAAGAAAATTAGCCTACCAAACGTTCATCATACATAGCAGATTGGCATGAAAGGTCAAACATGTTTCCTTCTTATTTTCCCATTTAAGCAAATGATTTCAATTTTTTGATTTCTGAATACCATCAGTGGTTTGGCGCAAACAACAAATCGTACTTGGCGACCCAAGTCCAATAGAATGCTTTCTTTTTTTGTTTCAAGCTCAACAAGCCCAGGAAGTATCGAGTGAGTCGTCATCAAGATCCGAGGGTGGGAAAGGTAGAGGTAGATCTAGAGGTAGAGGTAAATGTGGTAGAAGAAAGCTGAACCAGAACCAGAATCAAAACCTCTATTTTTAGCGTCTGATTTTAGCTCTTTTCCACTATCATATGGGTCTCAAAGTTGGGATCAAGCTTTGCAAATTACACAAGGGCCATGGAATTTACATACTTTATATGAAGCAAGTGTGTGAAGAGGTAGACTTGGTATTTGGGGCAGTCAAGGACAAAGACCTACATCACAAGCGCAAAGATCTACAGGTAATTCTGGAGATGTTTATGTGCCTGAGATTGTGCTCCCGCAATCTCAATATCATGATATGCAAAATCATGATGTGGAGTACATGGCATTGTTAATGTCAATAACGTTTATATTATGTCTTATATTCTCAGGTGGTGTTAAAGGAGCTGGTCCGAGTATGTTTAATGAACCGCGTCGTATGACTCCGGATCATGAAGATGACACAAACGAGAAAGAGAGTGAGGATGCCAGTAGATGAGGTGTCGGTGATGATGATGATGATAAACAAACCTCGATCCAGCCACGAGTTTTACATAGTCCGAGTTTCTATGACTAGAAGCACTCGTGACACCGCCAAAGCCTAAGGCCCAAGAGAAGAAGAGGCCCAAGAAGAGGAAGATAGATAAATTTATTTTTTTGCAGTAATTGTTATGTTGTTTTGTGTTTAATCAATTTTGAACAAATTTAATGGATAATTTTTGGGATATTTATCTTTAAATTTTAGATAAATCGACCTTTTTAAAAACAAAAATGATAGTATGATATAGAAAAGAAGATTGAATGTTTATAATTTTTTTTGCAAAATTACATTTTACTCCATATTGGCTAAAAACTTTTGTAGAATTATACATTAATCACATAATTGCCCATTTCATTAAGGCGAATATGATAGTGTATGCACGAGGCCGGCTAACACCGTTATCTGAAGGCATTTGATGCATGAGGCCTTGAGTGTAAATGCTGCTCAAGATAAACTTTTAAAGGATGACTACACTGCATACCTAATGTTGTAAGAAGAACGTACATGTAATTCGGATAACAATGACGTTGTTGATATGGATATCGATATTGTAATGGCCAAATTTTTAGGTTAATAATTTGGGTCTCAGGCTTGGGTTATGAACCTTTATTTTAGAAGCCCAAGTGAGGTGGTTATATTGGGCTCATTATTTTAAAGGAAGAAGTTTTGAAATTTAAAAAGACGAAAATAGGAGAAAAAAAGATTATGTTGGAAAGAGAAAAAGTAAAAAGTGATTTGATGGGTGAGAGAGAATATTAAAATGAGGGAAAAGAAAAGATAGGGGTTGAGAGAGAATTTTGAAAAGTTGGAGCATTCAAGCCCCTCTATGGCGTCGTCCCACTGCCGTCACCACCGCCATTTGCTAGTGTGAGAAAGAAGAAGAATTGAAAAAGTTCAAACACCTTGTTTCGTCATCTATCACCGTGAGCCGTTACCACTGTTGGACTTATCGATAAAAAATAAGCTGATCAAGAGCTCACCGTTATTGTCCGTCCACTGAAGGTCGTCGCACTTACAGTCGCCTGCGCGTGGGAGTTCGCAGCAGCCAGGATGGGTGCATGTATTCTCCCATGCACCTTGCCGCAATTGATCCTGCTCGGTAGGGTACATGTACACTCTACCGCACCTGATTCAACCATGCATGTGCACTATAACTACCCTGCACTACACCGTACCAGATTGTCGGGCTGTTGACTGGCCATTGACCTACGTTTACCGGTCATTGACTTTTTAGTTGATCCTACCATGGAGTTTTAGACATTGAGTCTTTTGGCGTTGTTCGTTTTGCCAAATTTGAACCCAATAAGTTATTTTTACGCATTTGACCTTATGAATTGCATAGTAAATATAGAAAATTAATACATATTGTATTCGTATTTATTCAAGGAATATTCAAGATCGAATATTGGGATAAGATGAGTAATTGGAGAGCTCAGATAAAGATTTATCGCTTATGCTTGAGGTAAGTACATCTCAAACTCCTATTGCTTCATGAGCATCATAAATGTGATTGCTTTGCATGTTAGTGTCTGCAAAATAGGTAGACGATGAATATGCATGTTTGGAGACCAATAGTATGAAATTTGTTATTGTAGCGATGTCCGTTTACGCTAAAAAATGAGTTTTATCTATTGTTTTGTTTTAAAAATAATAATATATTCCGTGGGATTTTGTAAAAAAAAACCGGCCACTTAGGTAGGCTGGGACACCGTAAAACCAGAGATTTTTAAAACTGATGGGTTCGGAGTCAGTAACGGATGGGGAAGGATTAGCACCCCCACACTGCCCAAAATTGGTACTTTAATAATTACCGTTTTATTAATATTAAACTTTCCAGATTAAAGTGGCGATTAAATTAAAATTTGGTTATAAGTGCGAGTAAATTTTTTAAAGGTCCCGTTATCCGAGAGTAAATGCCCAACCACCATCACTACGCCTGATACTAGACCCGTTTACGCTCGGATAAAAGGGCACCACATTGACGATAATATATTCGAAATGCAACTTAAAAATGAAATATAAAACAGGCAATTTACATTGACGCGATATTAAAACATAAAAGTGAGAAGATTAAAAAATTAAACGATACTAATAAAATACATGACCAAGAAAAAAAACATGCCTTTAGAAACTAAAGTAATTAATCCTAACAGAAAAGCAATGCAAGCATGATAAGAAAATAAAGAAACAAAGGATATAAATATTTAAAACAAGAAAAGGGACGGAATGTAATGAAATAAAAAAGAATGACGGAAATCAAAAGGAAATAAACCCGATTTAAGGACGAAATTTCAAGCTACACAAAACCTGAAGGGACCTACTGTGTAATATGCCCATAGGGCAAGCTCAAAGTGAAAAAAACCAAAACGCGGAGAGACTAGGCCGGTGATTTTATCATCGAAATTCTGACTCCATTTAATTTGGGGACCGAGTTGAAAGAAATTAAATAGAAAGAATGACCTAGGCTGCGATTAAACCAAGGGGCGAGGCATTTTTGAAAAATTCGAAAACGCGAGAGTCCTTAGTGATTAATTATGCCATTTAAAAAATTTTGGGATTCTATAAAAGAAACCCACCCAGTCTGAATTCAGCTTTTCCCCAAAAAAATTAGCCTTTAGAATAATATTCCTCATTTCTCTCTATTTCCTCTCAAATTCAAACCTTCAAACCCTCTGAAAATCACCCTGGCCGCCGCGGAGCACCGATCTCGGATGAGGCTCGGCCGTAACGGCCGCCTAGAGCCCTCCTCAACCATAACTCCCGGCAACCAAAGAGAAAATAACAAACCCTCACCCCTACTCTGCTTCGAACCCAAAAAAAACCCTTGAACGACTCCCCAAAGAGGTTCATCGCTGGCGAAGCAAACCAACAACGAAGGTAAAACACACATTTTTTTGTTTATTTTTCTTAACTTTGCGTGCACAAAGAAAGAAAGAGAAATGAAAGATTACCACTGTTTTTATTTCGAAACTTGTCCCCCATTTTTTTAGAATCATTGGTTACAACTGATATATATCATTCTCTGTTTTTTTGTTTTGTTTACACAAGCAAGTTACAATAAATGAAAGCACTGTGTCCGTGCTTTGGATCTGGCATCTATGTTTTTTGTGTTTGTTTGGCATGTCCGGTGGTTGAAGGAGGGTTGTACGGCGGCATGGTGGAGGCAGCCTGGTGGAAGCATGGTGGCAGTATCGTTTCGGCCAGATTCACTCACGCCCATTGGATCAGATCTGATCCAACGGATGCGATTGCATGGGAAATGAATGGCCTAGATCTAGTCTTAGAATGACCAAAGCTGTCTCTGATCTCGACACGTGGCAGAGGAGATCGAACGGTCTCGCACGTGCATTGCACGCTTGAGTGGAAGTGAAACGGCCCGGAGGTATGCTTCACGCGCCAGCTGGCTCATCTCGGGTTGATCGTGGTCGTTGGATCTGGATCTGATCCAACAGCCCTCACTCGGTTGCTGCAAGGAAAAAAAGGTTATTAGATATCAGATAGGGTTTTAGGGTTAATTAGATGGGATTGGGCTGACCGAAATGGGTTATGTAATTTATTTAAGTTGGGTTTTACATTTTTATTGAGGACTGGACCCTAATAATAATATTGACTAGGTTTTTATATTAGGATCTGTTTTTCTAATTTAACCCATTTAGCGTAATAATAATAATAATAATAATAATAATAATAATAATAATATATTCGTACACGCATAAACATACATACAATGTCCATTATGCACATATATAAACACATACATATATTGCGTATATATTAATAACACGTATATAATAATCACATATGATAATATAATATATGTATACACGCAATAATAATATATTAATTATTAAACTAATATTAACATACTATTTACAAACCGAATAAAAATGAGTGATTACAGCTGTCCCTCTTTGTTTGTTCTTGTGAAACGAGAACAAAGCAAAGACCAAAAGCAATCATTTTTATCCGACTTCCCCGCTCACGACTTCAAAATCACGTGTTCTTCTGGAACTCTCCGCTTTTCCTCGGCCGAATCTTCAGGCTCGTAAGTTCTCCCTATATAGAACTTCTTCACATTTGGTTCTTCTTTGAGATTCTGGAGTTAGGGCTCTTCCTATATGGAGCCTTTCACTAGGGGCTCAAAAATGTAGGCTTCTCTGCTCCTTTTTCTTTTTTTTTCTATTTTCTTCTTTTTCTCTTCTATCTTTTTTCTATCTTTTTTTACCACGCTGTTGATATCTTTGGACTCACACTACTAAGGCTGTCGCATCATGCCCGAAGGACTTATTGATGGCCCGAAGGACTTAACATCTGGCTCCACGTTACTCTGGCTACCGTCATTTGGCCTCACGCTACTATAGATGTCGCATCATGCCCGAAGGACTTATTGATGGCCTAAAGGACTTATCACCATGCTCGAAAGACTTAATGGTGGCCCGAAAGACTTACCGATGACTCGAAGGATTTAACATCTGGCCTTACGCTACTATGACTGCCGCATCATGCCCGAAGGACTTACTGATTGCCCAAATTACTTATCACCATGCTCGAAAGACTTAATCGTGGCCCGAAGGACATAACTCCATGCCCAAAGGACTTACCGATGACCCGAAGAATTTAACATCTGTCCTCACGCTGCTATGGCTGCCGACAACTGGCCTCACACTACTATGGCTTCCGTATCATGCCCGAAGGACTTACTGATGGCCCGAAGGACTTATCACCATGCTCGAAAGATTTAATGGTGGCCCGAATGACTTAACACCGTACCCGAAGGACTTACCGATGACCTGAAGGATTTAACATTTGGACTCACGCTACTATGGCTGCCGCATCATGCCCGAAGGACTTACTAATGGCCCGAAGGACTTATTACCATGCTCGAAAGACTTAATGGTGGCCCGAAGGACTTAACACCATGCCTGAAGGACTTATCGATGACCTGAAGGATTTAACATATGGCCTCACGCTACTATGACTGCTGCATCATGCCAGAAGGACTTATCACCATGCTCAAAAAACTTAATAGTGGCCCGAAGGACTTAACACCATGCCCGAAGGACTTACCGATGACCCGAAAGATTTAACATATGGCCTCACGCTGCTATGGCTGTTGCATCATGCCCAAAGAACTTACTGATGGCCCGAAGGACTTATCACCATGCTCGAAAGACTTAATGGTAGCCTGAAAGACTTAACACCGTGCCCGAAGGACTTACTGATGACCCGAAAGATTTAACATCTGGCCTCACGCTGCTATGGCTGCTGACATTTGGCCTCACGCTACTATGGTTGTCGCATCATGCCCGAAGGACTTACTGATGGCCCGAATGACTTATCACCATGCTCGAAAGACTTAATGGTGGCCCGAAGGACTTAACACCGTGCCCGAAGGACTTACCGATACCTGAAAGATTTAACATCTGGCCTCACGCTGCTATGGCTGCCGATCTTTTCTTTCTTTAGTAAATTCTTTGACAATTCTTCAAATACCTATCTAAAAATAAGCAAAAATTGACATGCATCTATCTATATGATGCATGCAATGTCGTGCTTTCTTTTTCTTCTCCTTTTTTTCTACTTTTTTTTTCTCTTTTCTCTATTTTTCTTTTTTCTTTTCTCTCTTTTAGTTCTTTCTTCTTCTTCTTCTTCTTCTTCTTCTTCTTCTCTTTTTATCATTATTTTTCTCTCACTCTTTTTTCTTTCTTTTTCTCATTTCTTCTCTTTTTCTGTTCTAAAATCTCACGCTCTAGAAGGTTATTTCTCAGATTTCCTTTCTTCTTTTCTGTTGCAGTATGCCCTTTGATCAGTTATTTATCCGATTCATGTCTTTTAACCCTTTCACGATATAATTATCTCTCTCTATTTTCTTTCTTTTTCTTTTTTTCTTTTTATTTTTAGACACGTTTTAAAATCATATGCCCTGAAAAGTCATTCTTCGGATTTCTCCGTTTCCTTTTTTTGCAGTATGCTCAGTTTTGATCTTCATTTTTGTTAAATGAGTGCCCGCTCTTGTTCTTTTGCACGAGCACTTGCCTTTCTTCTTCGGGGTCCCTGCCCGCTTCACAAACAAACTCTATATCATGCATTGTACATAGATTCTTACCATTCTTCTTGTTCTGCATTGCCCCACTCGATCATGAGCTCGGCTACCTTCCAACTCCTTTGACCCAACATTCTAAGTATTTGTTAGTTTCATCATCGGGGTGAGCAAAATGCTTCTATGTTCTGAACTTAATATCAATCTTCTTGATGCCTCTTAACGGGAACCATTTCTCGATCTTTATGCTTTAATTCTTTGGAGACTCAATGTTTACCCCTTACCATCCCCCGTATTTCGTAATCTCATTCTCGTCCTGGTTCGTCCTTCATTTTCTTGAACCAACCAAGGCATCGTGGCTGAAACCCACTTCTTTTTCTTGAGCTGTCTGACACATATGCTCTTGTCATCATCTTCATCATATACATTGTGGGGTTATTTCTGGTTAGGTGCTCCAATAATATCTACAACCTTGTGTTCTGGATCTTATCTCTGAAGTAATACATGGAAATCTTTGTTGCTTTAACTTGTCAATTTGTTTATTGGCATTCCACTAAAGGGTATCATTTAGATTAACATACAGGATCTTGAAATCACAGAATAGGAGCTCTGGATATCAAGTGCAAGAACGTCTTAGATTCAACCATTCAGTAATTCAAGGCTGTGAAATCTTCCCAGGTGATTCGGTTCATCCTCATGATTACCGCATTGCTGCAAAATACTACTCTTTCTCAATTCTCATTATCTGCTCCGTCCCCAAAAAGGGTGGGCTTGTATGACCACTCGAGCGCAGAAATATTACTCTAAGAATAGAGTTCTAGGTGGCGCGAGTTTTAATTTTACCATGCTATTGTTTATTTTTCTCTCTTTTATTTTCTCTTCATTTCTCCTCATTTTTCTTTTTCCCATTTTTCTTCATTTTCTCTTTTTTTCTTTTCTTTTTTTCCTCTTTTTCTCTTTTTTTCCTCTTCTTTTTCTTTTTTATCATTATTTGAGGAAATCAATTCGTCACAGTCATTTGCCTTAAGGACAACGATAGAGCAAACAACATTGCCCCAAGTTACTCGGCATAGTCACGATTTGAAAATATTACCATCACTCATGAAGCTAAGGTTTCTTGAATTGGATGGTGTATTGTCACCTTATCGCTTCAGCGGAGTGCCCCAAAATTTCCACACTCTTATCCGAACAAGCCTATTACCAGATTTCGAACATAGGAATGCTTTTTATTATTCTTTTCTCTTTCTTTTTCTTTTTTTCTTTTTCTTCCTTTCTCCTTATTTTTAATTCTTTACTACCTAGAAGATTATACCTAGAGTTTCAATTTCAAGCAACTCTACATGATTGAAATTCAGAGCTTTTTCGTCCTTGAACATCATCGAAAAAGTAGTAATCTCGCTTTGATGACCAGAGTCTGGTAGGGAAGATCACACCTCATTTTTGTCACAACATCCATATAATGTCACATCTTTCAATTGATATTCAGTGTCCTACAACGACGAGAAAATATACATCTGTGTGCTTTCTAGAACATTGTATGTTAAGTGAAATGTGTTATCCATTGGAATAAAAATCAACAAACATGCCCCATCACAAAAGATCTTTACCACATGTGGGCTACAGGTAGTAAAGTTGATTCCTTGTATTACTTCAGGAAAGTCTTTTAATGTAGAGACATCTTTGGCTTCCTCAGCACTATGCAGACTTGCCCCTCATCCTTGGTCCTCCACTGCTGGATCAGCTCTTGTGTCAAGGTCACATCATTGATCAGCTTCTTGATCTCCTCCAATAAAGGTCTACATTTTCTGGTGGGATGCTTCGGTGCCCCCATATGGAATTCACATGTGCTACTCAAGTCAAAACTATAGACAAATGGATCAGGTGCAATCTTTATCGGTCTAGGAGCAAGATAGTTACCCCTACCAAATGAGGCCATATGTCTGAGATAGATGTTCCGAACACTTCCAAATTTGCGCTTATCCGAGGAATTTTCCTTGATGACCCCGAGGTGTCAGTCTGTCTTCTTCTTTTATGGCCACACGAACCCTGGAGATGACACTCATTGACCTCTTCGTCTTGATCTATCTTATCTTTGATTCGGTCATTAGACTTAGACCCCAAATTTTCTTCTTTAATTGTTCTATCATCTCTTCAATCGTCATGAAATCTTCGAATCTATTTCTCGATTTCTCCAATATCACATCGAAGAAAGGAGAGGGAAGCGTTGAATGGAACAAGGGAGTCAACTCTTCTTCCACTATAGGAGGCTGGACTTAGGTCGCCAAACATTGCCACCTTAGCGTATATTCCCTGAAGCTTTCATTTGGTCTCATTTTCTCGTTCTGAAGAAACTGACGACGAGGCGCTAAATCTAAAGCATATTTGTATTGACTCAAGAAGGCATTAGCAAGGTCACCCCATGACCTAACTTGGTTTCTGTTCAAACAGTTATACCACACTGTTGTAGATCCCGTGAGGCTATCGTGGAAGTAGTGGATCAACAATTATTCATTCTTCATGTATCCCTCCATTTTTCTACAAAACATGGTCAAGTGAATCTTTGGGCAGCTGGTTCCGTCATACTGCGCAAATCTGGGAATCTTGAAATTAGGAGGAATGAACAAATCAGGGACTAGGCAGAGTTCTCTCGTATTGAAAACTTTATATTTTCTTTCTTCTTCAGCTCTTTCTCGGTTCTTTCTTCTAGCTGGTCAAGCCTCGACTCTTTAGTTCATTCTATTTTCCAACTAATTCTGCCATCGAACCCCAAGTATTAAATGATAAAGTGTCATGCGATGATGAAACTATTAAACAATGCAAAGGACGTGATGCAAATGTAATGCATGAATGCAATAAAGCATCGATTCTGCAAGTGATTTATCCCTATATGACATCTTTCATTCAGACCAAAAGGTTTCATTACATCCGGTATTATGGGTTTACAGATAGCGGTGAGCCCTAGCTCCTAATTTCTTAACCTCGTTCAATAGCCCCATCAACTTTCATTCGCGATTCAACGCTGGATCCATATTCTGGCTTATCGGCGCTGCTGCATCAGCTAAATCTGCTACCTGTTGAGCTACTTGTCGGGCTTGAGTCATAACGATCTTCATGTCTCGGTCTTTCTTCTATATTGTCTGTTAGGCCTTTTGTAGCTTGACGGTCACTGCTTCAGCACGAATCTCGCTGGTACGTAAAGAAGTCTTGAGCCTCGCTATCTGTTCTTTGAGTGCTGCGTTTTCCATTTGAAAGGCTTGTGATTCCTCTCTTTCCTGCTGCAGACTTGATTTCAGGATATCGTCCATGGCCAGACTGCTTTCGAACTCACTTTAGAGAATGTCGCGTTGGCTCTCAGCTTCTTTTATCTTCTGTGACAATGACTTGGCTTTATTTTTACCAGTTTTGCATTTCTGCCTCCAGCGTTCTAAATTGTTCCTCAACCGAATCATACCATTAATCCACTCTTTAGCGGTGTCACCCAGACTAACATTCTTGAATTCAAAGTACAGCTTCTGGTACTCGTCTTGTATGCTCTTCAATTACATGCTCAGATCGTGTCTCTCATGCTTGAGCTGGCCGTACTTGCATGCAAGTTCATGTTCTGAGACGCTTTTATTCTTGACTCTTGAATTTATCTCGCTTAAGTGACCCACTTTTGTGTTACCCGAACCTTGGACTGGCGTTGACCCTCCTTCGACTTTGCCCATCGGGCAACGGCTAGTTCGCTGTAAAATCGGGGTTGTCCGTCTTCGAAACCCAAAACTCCTATTCTGATATGATCTTGAACTCTGTCCTTCAGGGCTCTACAATTCTCAGTGTGATGACTAGAATCGCCTATGTGGTATCTGCACCAGACACGACTGTTGTAACCCTTCGGATTATGAGGTTTCCTTGGTACAGACTTCACCAGTACGAGAAGGCTCCTTTCGACAAGCAACGGAAGTAGCTCGGTGTATCTCATGGGTATAGGATGATGCCTTCTGATGTCATTGGATTCTCGAGCTTCCCCTGGTCTTTCCTCTGTTCCCTTGGTATCTACCCCAGATATGCCGCTTGTCTATTTCTTGAGATTGAACACAAAGGGATTTGATTTGTCGTATTTAATGGTGTTGTCTGTTTTGATATTCTGACCATTCTGTTCCACATTCTGATCCTTGATCGATTCTTTTCTGAGTTCGAGAAGATACTTGCCTTTCATCATAGCATTCATCTGGTCTATCATCTCGGCCATTTGCTTCTTTAATTCTTATACTTCATCTCACTTGTTACCAGAACTGACACTGCTTACCGAATCTATTCTGAAGTCCCTAAAGATCCTTCTTCTGCTGTTCCTGGCCTAGTCTCGGGACGGAACTCTAGAACTGGACCCCTTTTCTTTAGGTCAAAGAACTTTTGGTCCATCATGAACAATCTTCTATTATGGGAGAAATCACCCGGGAATCAATACCCTATGTAATGCGAATGTGATGATATATGAAAAAACAAAACAAAAAAGGAAACAAGTCAGTACCGGATAAAAATAATAAGTACACAATAAAAGGGCAAATTAAATGCGTTAAAAAAACAAAGCAATCCTATTTACATCCCGTCTAAGACACTTAGGTTATTCGCATGGCTCTAACAAGGTGGATTTCTATGTGTTCTCTACATGTAGTTTTGGTTCTAGGAGGTACCTGAATTGTCCTTGCTGTCATCTACTAAGAGTAGCAAGGCCCCCAATCATCACCCATTATAGGCTCCTTTCAACCGGGTTCAATTCAGGGGGACCCATTCGCTTATGCCTGCACGAAGGAACGATATCCTTACGAAAGCATAAGGTACTCGAGCCCTGAAGGTACTTGCTAGGCCTACACGGGAGAACGATATCTCCACGAAAGCATTAGCGTTTTCCCCCCACTTAAAAAAATGGGTTTATATGCCATATTTTAAATAGTCAAAATAAACGCGCAATTATAACCGAATGTTAGTTTAATAGTCACTTTAATCCGGAATTTCTAATATTACTAAAGCAGTAATTATTTAAAAAGCTCGACTCACTTTATTTTGTTTGAAAAAACAAAAAAATGTCCCCAGCGGAGTCGCCATCTGTAGCGATGTCCGTTTACGCTAAAAACGAGTTTTATCTATTATTTTGTTTTAAAAATAATAATGTCTTCCGTGGGATTTTGTAAAAAAAATCATATTTTATTTAAGAAAATGGAGTCGCCATCGGCCACTTAGGTAGGCCGGACACCGTAAAACCAGAGATTTTTAGAACTGTTGGGTTCGGAAGTCGGTTACGATAGGGAAGGATTAGCACCCCCACACCGCCCAAAATTGGTATTTTAATAATTACAGCTTTATTAATATTAAACTTTCTGGATTAAAGTGGCAATTAAATTAAATTTTGGTTATAAGTGCGAGTAAATTTTAAAGGCCCCGTTATCCGAGAGCAAACGTCCAACCACCATCACTACGCCTGATACTAGACCCGTTTACGCTCGGATAAAAAGGCACCGTATTGACGATAATATATCTGAAATGCAACTTAAAAAACGAAATATAAAACATGCAATTTACATTGACGCGATATTAAAACATAAAAAATGAGAAGATTACAAAATTAAACGATACTAATAAAATACATGAACAAGAAGAAAAAAAGCATGCCTTTAGAAACTAAAGTAATTAATCCTAACATGCTTACACATAAAAAGACAAACAATATATATACATGACATGATACTAAAACATAAAAATAGGGAACATCCTAATACTAAACAAAAATAATAAAATGCATGAACATAGATATAAATGACATGTACAAGTATCAAGACTAAACATAAGTAAAACATATACACATCAACATGGTAAAAGAAAGAGGAAAAAACATGTTTTGAGATCGAATTAACTAGACATAACATGCTTAATCACATATATAAGAAAAACAAATGCAATATGCATGATACATATTTATGATACTAGGCAAGCAAAACAAAATACTAAAATATTACACTAAAACAACACATCTAAATATCTATATCAAAATGTTTCCAAATGTTAACATGATCATGGAAAGAATTATACATAGACCCAAGATACATAAACATGTAAATTATATGTAAATACCTACATACCATTTAAATAAAAAGGTAGCATGCATAAGTTAATCAAAACAAGAGATATAACATTAATAGCACATACTAATAAAATCACAAAAACCTACCATAACACATGCTAGACATATTACCCTAGACTAATATATGACCTACGATGCAAAATGATCATAGAACACTTGTAAACCTATATACATAATGCTAACTAAAACCAAAATATAACATATAAACAAACGTACACAACATGAACAAATAAAATGAAAGCAAGATATAACTTGTATTAATACACACATTAAAAACAACAAAAACATAATATATAAAAGCGAATAGATACACAACAGAAAAGCAATGCAAGCATGATAAGAAAATAAATAAACAAAGGATATAAATATTTAAAATAAGAAAATGGACGGAAATGTATTGAAATAAAACAGAATGGCGGAAATCAAAAGGAAATAAACCCGATTTAAGGACGGAATTTCAAGCTACACAAAACCTGAAGAGACCTACTGTGTAATATGCCCAAGGGGCAAGCTCAAAGTGAAAAAAACCAAAACACGGAGGGACTAGGCCGGTGATTTTATCATTGAAATTCTGACTCCGTTTAATTTGGGGACCGAATTGAAAGAAATTAAAAGAATGATCTAGGCTACGATTAAACCAAGGGGCGAGGCATTTTTGAAATATTCGGAAATGCGTGAGTCTTTAGTGATTAATTATGCCATTTAAAAAAATTTAGGATTTTATAAAAGAAACCCACTCGGTCTAAATTCAGCTTTTCCCAATTTTTTTAGCCTTTAGGATAATATTCCCCATTGCTCTCTATTTCCTCTCAAATTCAAACCTTCAAACTCTCTAAAAATTACCCCGGCCGCCGCGGAGCACCGATCTCGGGTGAGTCTCGGCCGTAACGGCCTCCTCAAGTCCTCCTCGACCATAACTCCCGGCAACCGCAGAGAAAATAACAAACCCTCACCCCTACTCAGCTTCGAATCCAAAAAAACCCTTGAACGACTCCCCAAAGAGGTTCTTCGCTGGCGAAGCAAACCAACAACGAAGGTAAAACACACATTTCTTTTTGTTCATTTTTCTTAACTTTGCATGCACAAAGAAAGAAAGAGAAATGAGAGATTACCACTGATGAGAGTTTTTTCTAGCAAATTTCTCCATTTTTTTATTTCGAAACTTGTCCCCCCTTTTTTTAGAATCTTTGGTTACAACTGATATATATCATTCTCTATTTTTTTTTATTTTGTTTACACAAGCAAGTTACAATAAATAAAAACACTGTGTTCGTGCTTTGGATCTGACATCTTTGTTTTCTGTGTTTGTTTGGCATGTCTGGTGGTTGAGGGAGGGCTGTACGGCGGCATGGTGGAGACAGCCTAGTGGAAGCATGGTGGCAGTGTCGTTTCAGCTAGATTCACTCACGGCCGTTGGATTAGATCTGATCCAACGATTGTGATTGCATGGGAAATTAATGGCCTATATATGGTCTTGGAATGAGCAAAGCTGCCTCTAATCTCGACACATGGCAGAGGAGATCGAACAGTCTCGCGCGTGCGAAGTCGAACGACCCTGAGGTATGCTTCACGCACGCCAGATGGCTCATCTCGGGTTGATCGTGGCCGTTGGATCTGGATCTGATCCAATGGCCCTCCCTCAGCTGCTACAAGAAAAAAGGGATATTATATATCATATAGGGTTTTAGGGTTAATTATATGGGATTGGGCTGGCCGAAATGGGCTATGTAATTTTTTCAAGTTGGGTTTTACATTTGTATTGAGAACTGGACCCTAATAATAATATTGACTAGGTTTTTATATTAGGATCTGTTTTTCCAATTTAATCCATTTAGCATAATAATAATAATAATAATAATAATAATATATACGTTCGTACACGTATAAATATACATACAATGTCCACTATGCACATATATAAACACATACATATATTGCGTATATATTAATAACATGTATATAATAAGCACATATGATAATATAATAATGTATACACGCAATAATAAAATATTAATTATTAAACTAATATTAACATACTATTTACAAACCAGATAAAAATGAGTGATTACAGTTATATGTGAAATGCATGATGATGTTTAAGGATATAGTTTGACTCGTATAATTTATTTGATGACTGGTTGAATTAATTGATAATTGTGATACCTTGTATGATAGTCTAAATGGTTAACGTGAATTAATAGAAATTATAGTTAAGAGATAGTAATACGATAAATACTCGATTAAATGATTATGAAGCTGATAATTAATATTATTTGAATAAATGCATTATTAAACAAACCCGATTGTCTTTCATAAGCTTTAGGGATCGATTAGAGTATAGTAAATATTGTAATTCGAAGAGAGTGTGCAAACACGTAAATAGGGTATTGGTACGAGCTTTAGCTGTATCGGTACGCGATTGGGGGTTGTATCGGTACGGGTTATCCTATATCAGTACTTATGGAAAACTAGGATTTTCAATAAATAATATTAGTAGTGGTACAATTGTGAGTACCAGTACCAAAGGGTATAGTAGCGATACTCTTGTTCGAGTACTATTACCTACTGAATGAAATAATCTAAAGGCTAACAAAAAGATAGAAATTGACATGAAATATTAATAGGGTAATATGAATTAATAGAGATAACTAATGAAGATAATTAATGTACAATCCCATAATAATTAATAGCTTGGTAAACGTTGGACGACTTGATGGTAATAGCAACCGTAGGGATCCTTGGTGGGTCGTGTGATACTGTGTGATGTGTGGTAGACGTGCCATTGCTATGTGCTGATATAGACACCTAGATGATTGAGTCATCTTGATTGATGGGTTTTGGATACCTAGTGAGAGATAGAGTGTATTGCAACACCATGGTTAAATATTTCTGAATGTATAAACTCGATGCTTAGTGGGACCGAAACTTATTCGAAGATACTTGATGAGAGATTTTGAGCATAGATGTATGTATCTCGATGCTTAGTGGTGCTGAGCCTTACGCCAAAGAGTGTATGATCTCGATACTTAGTGGAATCGAGCCTCACTCAGAGTGTAAAAACCTGATACTTAATGGGACCGGGTCTTGCTCCTATATTGTGGTATAATGCCTATGTGCTATAAGAAGCTTATGCTTTCTTGCTATGATATATGATTTGGTGGCTAGAGGTAGCGTCATATCTTTATGATGTTTATTGCCATGTTATGGGTATGGTTGGACCTTGTGAGCCACATATGATGATTGTTATGATGAGAACATGTGTTTAGGAGACTAGTGGTAGCACCACATATTTATTTATCTATCCTTATTGCTCGTACTAGCTTGCATGCTTATGATTATGATTAGCATGAAGTATGATAGAGTAGATGTGTACCACTGAGCTTTGTAGGCTCAACGCTCAAAATCGTTGTTTTCGTGCATAGGTTGATTGTCAGATCATGGGATCAAGGAGCACTATTAATACAAGATTCCAGCATGTGGTGATTTCCAGAGTACGGTACTTGTGTTTAGTGGGCTGTGTATTCATAGGACCATATGTATTAGAGTCTGTAAATCCTTATTTTGAAACTATATTAATTAAATTGAATGTTCAAATGTTTTAAATTTAAACTGGAGCTCATTTGTACCATTTTGATTATTGATCTATATTTTCAACTATTAGATTTAAATGTTTTGAGAAAAACCTTATTGGACTAAACCTAGTTTGAGAAATTTTATGGTTTTGGTTTGGGCTTGAGGCCCAAATGTGACATCCAAGTCGAGGGTGTTACAGATATGATAAGTGAAAAAAATATGATATCTTTCAACCTCATACTGGTTAAATAGGGTGGCAGTACATGCCTGAGAACATCAATGGAGTGTTTAGCATAATAACGATGTAGTTTTGTACATCTACGTGGCGGACTGTAGAGCGTAATTAATGTTGTAAGAAGAACTTTGTAAAAGTAAATGATACTTTAACTTTTTTCGGCAAAAAAACACTACTTTAATAGGTAGACATATGTGGAAGTAAACCGACATATAAAAATGAAAATAAAAGTATGGCATAGAAAAGAAGATTAAATGTTTATAGACAATTTTGTTTATATAATTGAACATTAGTTTCCACGTACATTTATAAAAGAGTATGCACTTATGCTCGCAGTGCATGAAGCACGAGTGAAAAACCTGCATATATTCCTCTACAGGATGCATCTGTGAAATTTGCTAGAAATTATAAATGATAGGTGTAACTCGCCTCATGTGGACGACGAGTTTCATCTAACTCATCGTCCATTCACGGCAAGTTGCACCTATCATTTATACTTTCAGCATATTTTATAGATGCAGGTTGTAGAGGATTACATGCAGGCTTTTCAAGGTAATATTTAGACCGTTTTTGAATGCACGAACATACAGCGGACACCCCATCTCATAGATTAACACATGTACATTATGGTGATGAAAAAACGTGGCCCAAAAAATATCCGAACACGGCAAAATTTTTCCTAAACACCCTTATGGAAGTCATCTTCGTAGGATTTTGAATGCAAGATTAGGAGCATTTCTTGAATGCGTGATAAAACGACATACACACCGTCCCATAGATAAACACATTTACGTAACGATGGTGAATAAAATACGGCCCAAAAAATACCCGAACACGGCAAAAAAATTACCTAAATACCTTTATAGAAGTCATCTTCGTAGGGTTTTCAAGGAAAGATTTGGAGTAATTCTTGAATGAGAGAACGAACGGCGGACATGGCATCCCATAGATAAACACATGTACGTAACGGTGGCAAAAAACCATGGGCAAAAAACATCCAAACACTGTGAAAAAAGTTACGTAAACACCTCTATAAAAGTCATGTGAACTCCGATTTAGTCACGGTTTTCTTTGAATTTCAAGAATTAGAATCACGAAATTTTTATTATTAAATACATTGATGAGTATTTTGCCCATGATTATTTTTAAAATTAACAAAATAGGTCCATAAAGTTGTGAAACTTTATTGTTTAGTCCCTACATGTCAAAATATTAAACTATGCGTTGAAAATTTACACTTAAGTACAAAATGCTCCTAAAGATATAGCTACGTGGTAGAATGCAAATTTATAGCCCATAGGCAACATTTAAGTATCATCGTCATTAATGTTGTACGAAAAACTCCATGTACATAACGTGTGCTACATATTTGTCGAAGACCTTCTTTTGCCAATGTCTTGCACCATTTGGTGTTCATTTATCCGATTGAGCCTTACATGGTAGACTGTAGTGCTTCAAGGCACCAATCAATTTGCATGCCATATAGTTTAGGAGCCTTAAACCATTGTCAAAGGCGAGGCAACACCGACACCGGTGTTGTCCAGCGATGTTGTAGATGTTTTTGGCAAAAATGAATTAGGAAAAGAAGCTCCAAACGATGTAGCTATACGGTGGACTATATAACGTAATTAATGTTGTAGGAAGAACTTCGTAAAGTTAATAGATAGACATATATGGAAGAAAATCGACATATAATATATGGTATGTGAACGAAGATTTAATATTTGTAAACATTTTTTTTTGTATACTCAAACATTAGTTCTTATGGCTATTTATAGGGGAATATGCGTAGTGCATATAGCAGGAGTTAGGCATGCATATATTCTTCTGATACCTGCATCTGTGGTAGCTGCTAGAAAAAAAAAAGAAATGATAGGTGCAACTCGTCGTGCATGGACAGCGAGTTGCACCAAATTCACCATGTATGGTTGGTGAGTAACCCTCCTTAAGCATTTTTTTCATTTGGTGTCTGATTCAGTCGCCATATTTCTTTTAGGGGATGACAGAATTTAATACATTTAAAAGTTTACAACACGGTTACAAATAAATATAAATCATCATTCTTGTATTACAAAACTTAATACATTTCTTATATTTCAAAATGGTTACAAATAAATGAAATATACTTCTCACAATGTGTTGAGATAAAGATTTTGATATAACAAATTGAAAAATGTTTTTGGACTTAATTCAAATATTGCAAAACTTATTCAAAGTCCAAATAACTTGAAAATATGTTTAAAATGTTTTGAGTTTATTCCTATATCAAATATACCATTTCAATTTTTATCCGGTTATACAAGTTTTTAAGTAGAGGTTTTGAAACCCCCTTAACTGGTTTCGAAACCAGTGAGGCAGTAAGGCCTGGAAACCAAACCTGGAAAATAGGTTTTGAAACCCCTTTCATGGTTTCGAAACCCCTGCATGGTTTCTATACTATACCACTATAACGGCTAATTTTTCATTTGAAAACCCCAAATGGTTTTGAAACCCCTGCAATATTTCGAAACCCTTGTACAAGTGAACATTTAATGCTTAGTTTTAATGGCTTCCAACGGCTCTAAACCAACCCCAACGACATCATTAGAGGGTTTAAAAGAAGTCTTCAAGCATCCATGGAAGATAAGAGAAACAACTACCAACATTCTTTGTATAAAGAAATTGTATTTGTGTAAAAATTGTCATATTCTTTGTAAAAAACTATTGTGAGCCAAATCGTTAATACTACTCAAGTGTTTTACGATTTGGGCGAGTGCTTTAGTGTGCAAACTATTCAACCATGTGAGGTTTTCTTAAGTTTGCTTATTTGTATTTCTTTTTGGAAAATAGTTGCTCAAAGCTTTAGGGTATAAGCTTTGAGGGAGTATAAAGGTTACTCTTGATCCTTGAAAAAGAAAGAAATTCAATAGTGAATTTGGGAAAATCCTTAGTGAGGAGCTAAGGTAGTGGATGTAGACTTTGGCTAGAAAATTGAACCACTATATATCCTTATGTCCAATTTTTATTTTCTAATTGCTTCCACAACTTCCATCACAAAGCCAATTCACCCTCTATTGGCAACTCGATTGACGACGTACGAACCCAACAATTGGTATCAGAGCGAGGCTCAATCAAAAGTCTAACTATCATTGAGATGATCCTAGAGGTGCTCGATCGATCTTTCAATCAGTCGACTTTAATGGCTTCTACTTTCAGATGATACTAAATGGAAGATTCTCAACCGGTCAACAAGCTACCATTCTTTAATGAAGCTCACTACTCCTATTAGGAGAATATGATGAAGTTGTTCAACCAAGCAAGTGATCTAGAAGCATAAAAGATCATCCTAGAAGGTCACACTACTCCAACCACATAGATGAATGTTTGGAGTGATGAAGAGAACAAGAGATACCAACCAACGCCAAAGCCATGCGCATCCTCTTTTGTGTACTTGGTCCCTATTAATACAGAAGGGTCCCATCTTGTTCTAATGCCAAAGAGGTTTGAGACAAGCTTAAAGTCACTCATGAAGGCACCAACGAAGTAAAGGAGACCAAGATCGATCTTCTCAACCTTGAGTACAAGAACTTTAAGATGAACCCAACGAAAGATATCCAAGCTATGTCTAATCGATTCTCCACCATTGTCAATAGACTCAAAGGCTATAAAAAATAATCCCAAAGGACAAGCTAGTTCGAAAGTTGATTTACTCACTTTTAGAATCATGGGAATCTAGGAAGAAAATGATCATCGAAACAAAGAACTTGAAGACGTTCAAGCTTGACAAGCTCGTCAAGATGATGTTAAAAGGGGGAATAAAAGAGAAGAAAGAAGAAGAAAAGAGAAAGAATGTTGCATTCAAGACCTCCTCGAGCATTTAAGAAGAATCAAGTAACGAAGATAATGAAGATGAAGAGATGGCCAAACTCTTCAAGCAACTCAAACAATTCATGAAGTGCGATAAAGAAGAACTGAGACATGAATCGAGAAAGAAAAGGGATCGCATTGTGTGTTTCGAGTACAAAAAGCTCGGGCATATCAATACGATTGCCCAAGGATAAAGAAGAAATGATCAAAGAAAAGGCATTCGTGACTACATGGAGTGATGAGGAAAACTCCACCGATGATGATGAAGTAGCCAACCTTTGTCTTATGGCCATCCAAGATGAAGAGGTAACTTCTAACTCATCTAATTTAAATTCTTATACTTTTGATGAGTTACAAGAAGCCTACTAGATTTGGTTTTAAAGTTTGAAGCTTCATTTTTGAAAAACAAAAAGTTGATTTCAAAATTAAAATTTGAAAATAAATTGCTTTCTAAAACCAATCTCGAACTTGAAGCAAGGTTTAAAGATTTTGAATAAAATAACCTTGATTTACAAAACTTGCTTCTAAAAGTTCAAAAAGATCATCAAAGAGAAATTGATGATCTTAAAAAGAATTTGTTTAACAAAACTTTTCAAAAATGTAAAAATAGAGGTAACTCCAAAATAAATTTTGTTAAAACAAATTTTTATCAAAGACGATCTAGTTCCCCTAGATTTTTAAAGGGTAAAATAGTTAAGAATATTTGAGTCCCAAAAGGACCCATTTCTTCTAAAGATAAGGATGCCATTGAAATATGGATACCTAAGGGAACTAAATTTTTTGGGACTAAAGCCAATGGATCCAAAGCAATTTGGATACCAAAATATTTGTGATTGTCTTTTTGTAGGTGTGCTTGAGCATTGATGAGAAAAGTCACATGTTGGAAGCTCATGACTTACAAAGAAGGAAAGACACTTGAAGAATGAAGGCTTAACATCCTACCTTGCTTCAAGTGGTAAATTTAAATTTCATGCAATTGCTTGATCATGTTTTCCATGTCTATTTTTTTTATGATCTAAGCATGTTTGTATGACTCTATGTGGTGCATAATTCCATATAGTTAGAGGGAGTCTTAATTGCACAAGTTACATGTTTTTGGACTTTTATGCTCACTTCTATGTCTTTGGCCATTAACATGTAATTATTGGTTGAATTTGGTGAAATTCATGCTTTATATGTTTATTTGACGATTTTTAAGATGCATGTGTAGCAAAATGTATATCTAGGATCTCCTCAAGACTTTGTATGAACTTAAGACTAAGTTATAAGGCTTTTTGAATTGTTTTTTATGTATATTTTCACCATTTCGTGCCTTCGATACCGGTACCACCCATACCGTACCGATACGACATTCAACCAAGGTACAGATACGGTCGATAACATATTGGCACGCACAGTTAAAAAGGGACCTTTTGTCTCCTTTTGCCATGCCTTGTATGCTTATTGATGTAATTTCAATTTATGGCATGTTTATTGAATTTCTTGTATTTGTTTGATTTATTTATTGTTTTGAAATTTAATATATTTTCTCTTGAATTGTTGGACTAACAATTTACTTGATGCTTGAAAGGGATAGCCATTTTACCTAAATTCTTTCATTTGTCAATTTTTTTGTCTAACTCCCCATTGTTATCATGCTTTAAAGTAATTTCAAACTTTGTTTTGAATTGTTTTTTATATAACAATAAGAGAGAGTGATATGTTTGAAAAAAAAACAACTTTAAAAAAAGTAAGGGTTTTAAATATTTTCTAAAATATTTCTTTTTTTCTAAAATTATTTTTTTAAAGTTCTAAAATATTTCTTTTTTTCTAAAATTATTTTTTTAAAGGAGAGATTTTCAAAAACAATTTTCAAGTGGTTTCATTATATAAAAAGGGAGAGATTGTTTAGATAAAGATTTTGATATAACAAATTGAAAAATGTTTTAGACTTAATTCAAATATTGCAAAAATTATTCAAAGTTCAAATAACTTGAAAAATATGTTTAAAATGTTTTGACTTTATTCATTTATTGAATATATCTTTTAAAGTCAATTTTTAGCCGGTTACACAAGTTTTCAAGTAGAGGTTTCGAAACCCCCTTAACTGGTTTTGAAACTAGTGAAGCAGTAAGGCTTGGAAACCAATCCTGGGAAATAGGTTTCGAAACCCCCTCCCTGGTTTCGAAACCATGCCCCTGTAATGGCTAGTTTTTCATTTGAAGACCTTCAATGGTTTCAAAACCCTTTCAATGGTTTCAAAACCCTAGTGCAGGTGAGCATGTAGTGCTCGATTTTTATGGCTTCCAACAGCTCCAAATGAACCCCAACGGCTAGTAACGATCACAAGCTCAATAAAGGGTTTAAAAGAAGTCTTCAAGCATCCATGGAAGATATATAAACAACTGCCAACATTCTTTGTATAGAGAAATTGTATTTGTGCCAAAATTGTCATATTCTTTGTAGAAAACACTTGTGAGCCAAACCGTTAATATTGCTCAAGTGTTTTACGATTTGGGTGAGTGCTTTAGTGTGCAAACTATTCAGCCTTGTAAGGTTTTCTTAAGTTTGTTTATTTGTATTTCCTCTTGGAAAAGAGTTGCTTAAAAGTTTAGGGTATAAGCTTTGAGAGAGTATAAAGGTTACTCTTGATCCTTGGAAAATAAAGAAATTCAATAGTGAATTTGGGAAAATCTTTAGTAAGGAGCTAAGGAAGTGGATGTAGACTTTGGTTAGAAAGTCGAACCACTATATATCCTTGTGTCCAATTTTTATTTTCCAATTGTTTCCACCACTTATATCATAAAGCCAATTCACCCCCTATTGCCAACTCGATTAATGACGTACGAGCCCAACACAATACGATTTCACGAAACAATAATGCTGTAAGAAGAACTTCCATTACATCTATGATACGGCACAATTTTCTAACACTTCATCACTTACAAGAGTGATGTAAATCAACGTACGATTGGAGCTAACAAAATAACTTATGGCAGCCCCATTATGAGCAATGCACGACCTCCTTATCTGTCTCAGAATCTGGAGAGAAAAAGTTTTCCTTGATCTTTTTTACTAGACCAAAAAAGAGTACCGAACATGGCATATGCATTTGTCTTCCCATTCATCACTTGAAAGAGTGGTGTAAATCAGCGTACAATTGGGCTGAAAATATGACTTTTGGTTGCCCCATTATGAGCAATGCACACCTTTCTCATCTGTCTCTAAATTTAGAGAGTTTCAGTTGGCTCTAATCCTCTTTACTTTACCGAAAGAGAAATCGATCTAGTGATTTAAGTGCTACACAGAGTCAGGCAATATGGAATATCCACATGTCAAGGCCCTTTGATCACAATAGAGGCTTCAGGTTGCTCTAAGTAATACATTTTAGACCAAAAGAGAGTACCGAACATGGTATATACAGTTGTCTTCCCCTTCATCACTTGAGAGAGTGATGTAAATCAACGTACAATTGGGCTGAAAATTTGACTTTTGGCAGCTTCCATTATGAGTAATGCATGCCCTCCTCATTTGCCTTAGAATTTAGAGAGATTCAGTTGGCTCCAATCCTCTTCACTTTACCGAAAGAGAATATCTATCTAGTGATTTGGGTGCTATACAGAACCAGACAACATGGAATATCCACATGTCAATGCCCTTTGATCCCTTTGATCACAATGGAGGCTTCGTGTTGCTCCAAGTAATATATTTTAGGCCCTAACACCATAATCAGCTTCGTGCGCACTTAATGTTGTAAGGAGAACTTTGTGATTCAAACTAAGCTCCATCAACACATGAGACGACTATTGTTTGGAATGCATTATGAGAAAAAAATTCAAAAGTTTTTAACTTATGTGTTATGGAATTGAATATCATGTTACCAAGTTATTTATAGTACGACTTTTCACTCTAAACTCACTTTGTATGTAAACCAAATTACAAACATCGGGTATCATTATAGTCTAAACAATGCATCTTTTGTCCGTCAAAAACTCTGACAAATCTTTCGCCTGCAAAGCATGCAGAGAGGATGACATGATAAGTGGAACTCGCTGTGTATGGGCGGTAAGTTCAACCGAACTCGTCGTCCATCGACGGCGAGTTACATGTATCATGTAATCCCCTATGCATGCTTTACAGGCAAAAGATTCCTCAAATAACCTATAAATACCAAAATTTTTACATAAGCTATACTCGTTTCAAACCTACGATGTGAATTTTTTTTGGAGCTACGTTATTTTGAAGATATATGATTGTTATTCTCGTCAATTCTAAACGAACCAAGAATAGTGTATGCACCATGGATTCAGATAAGTTACAAAGTTCTCTTTACACCATGACGTATCGCTGTTCTTTTTTCTCAGAGGTATTGCGAAACTTAATGTTGTAAGGAGAACTTTGTGTAATGAGTTCAAATCTATGGTCTTGATTCTTTTGGAATTTATGGGTTTACTAAGCATGACAGAGCGGTGTATTTACAAACATATTTAACTGAAGTAATCCAACATCAAATTACAACAACATTGGAAAAAAATGTAATGATGACATTGTGTTTAATAGCTCTGAAGTTTACTATTTTGACATTTACACTTACAATAAGTACTTATCGTAAATAATGTAAAATTTAATTGTATTGTATTTAATAAATTCATTGTATTTACTAATTTACGTATGAGATTTTAATTCTTTTTCAATAAAATATGAGGAATTTTGAAACTCGACTTTCACGCTTGGCAAGTTTCACAGTATTTTCGTTACTATACAACCCACACTTTAGTTGTGTCTGCTTCGCCAGTATATTCAACACTTCAATTGTCTCAATTTCACTAGTAGATCTAACATTTTTCTCCCCTCATGGCTAATTTTTCGCAACATTTTATTTTCTTGGTACCTATTTCGACTCAACAATCAACATCAATATGTCACTCTACAATTTGTTGCAGTTGATATCAACCGAGGTTATTAAAAGTACAGACAAGAAAATTTTTTATTTGGAATGTAAAATCCCAACACCGACGACCGTTGAACCGCACTACATTATGAGGCTTACCAATGAAAGCGACCTACGCAAGATGTTTGACATACACAACTATGCAAGAGCGAAATACATCCACTTATATGTTATGTTTCATGAGGTTCAGGCCGAAGAAGGTAGTTCGTCTCCACCCAGAGAAGTTGGTCCGTCCGTAATCACAGTTGCCACTGAACAAGCTTCATTTTTGTCGGATGTTGATGCAGCTGCTGATGCGTTGCAGCTTTTTATGTACAAGCACTGACAAGAAAAACAACAACGGATCGAAGAACTTAACTTAACTTCAGACGTCTCTATTGACTACGATGACACTGAGCCAGAATCCGATTAACCTTCTACTGCTGAAATTATTGTATTTTCATGTTTATACGTTGGTTTTTCGTCTGATGTTCTAAGTATGTGCTACGCTACAGTCTAACATGCTTTATGCTTTAATTCTGTGAAACGTTTTTTGGTACACATCATCCTCAATTATCTTTTCCAGCTCGTTAAGGTAAGGAAATAAAATTTACCTACTTATTCTAACAACATTGACTAACATTAACATACATATAAATAATTTACTAACCCAAATCGAATAAAATTCGAAAATTGTTCATCTATGCGTTAACTATTTATTAAAAGTTTTTGTTTCATAAATGCTACAAACTTAACTTTTTAATATTTATTTCTTTCGAATTTTATTATTTTTAAACCAAAGTCACAGTCTAGCCACGGCGAGTTCCATTTTTTCCCAAACGGTGTTATGTTGAAACGTTACGACCATTAACCCACTTGAAACTCGTCGTACCCCTACGACGAGTTCGATTAGGATTACGCTAATCACCTTGCTTAAGATTTAAACTGGAATTTGGAACTCGTCGTGCTTCTGCGACAAGTTCACTGTAATAGTGCTAGTATGAGAAATATAGATTTTTGGGTCCTAATTTGTTAAATATAGGACCTAATGGTCCTACAAATGTCTTTAAGCCATCTTAAATACTACATTTTTCATCAAAGAAAAATGAACAAAACACAAAGGCCAAGGCTTCACTGCAAGCGCCCATTTTCTTTTTTTGGTATTTGGATTTAGCCGTTGCTGATCTAGGATGACTTAATATATATAAATAAGGAAAAATTATTAGATGAACTCGACACATCACATTATCTAGGGTTAAACTCTAGAATAACATCATTTATCTTACATTCCCTAAAGTAGCACCCAAAATTTTATATTTCCCAAGATAGCACCCCTATAGTGAACTCACAGTGCATGCACGACGTGTTACAATAAAAAATCATTTTTAATTTTTTTTCGTTTTTAACTTAATTAATTAACAGATGATTAACAAATCCTAATTGGAGCTCATTGTGCATGCACGTCGAGTTCACTATAAGGGTGCTATCTTGGGAAATATAGGTTTTTGGGTGCTATTTTGGGGAATATAGGATAAAATGGTACTACTATTTTAGAGTTTAACCATGTTATCTATGGTCTTAGTTAATAAGGTTCTCCCATCTCATTTTTTTAGGTGAATCTTGAACTTATTGCTACATGTACAAAGGAGTTGGTAGTTATTTAGAGGTTTATTTGAGATGGATGGATCTTATTGGTTGAGACCATGAATAATGTGGTGAGCGAGTCCATCTAATAATTTCTCATAAACAAGTGTCTAAACTATACTTCTTTATAACTTTAGAGGTCTAAACTATTTTTTGCTAAAAATAAGTGTCTACCGTTTTATTTCGTTAATTTTAGGTGTATGGCAGTTATCTGTCGTTAAAAAATTCCGTTAACCAATTAAAATTTGACATGTGATATGTTTTAATCTCTAATTTATTTTAATTAATTTGTTACTTCTAATGATTTATTTTTTTTCAAAAAAATCATGAAGTCTAAACAATTTTAAAAATAGTCATTAAATCCCTAAAATCCTTAAACACCAAATAACTGTTGTTGTTGTCGTCGAATCCACCCCTTTAATCATCGGACCAAGTCGATCATTTCCCTAATCTACCATCGCTAAAGACCGACGAACGACCATGTACCTAAAATTAGTATCATGTGTCGAACTTTGATTAGATAACTAATTTTTTAAATAATCTTTAATGATCAAACACCTAAAATAGTAACGAATAAAATGTTACATACATTTTTTCCAAAAAAAATACTCTAAGCATCATAGTTTACAAGAGATGTAGTTTGGGCATTTTTTAAAATTAAGCTATCTAATATTTCATTTAAATTCTTGTGTCGTCTTTCTCTTAATATTTTTGTGTCGCTTTTCTCTTTTCCTTTGATTTTTGTCTAGCCTGCGGTGACACTAATTTTTTTGTTGGTTGTCGATTGTCGGTGTTTATTATTTTTCTTGTTTTTATACTATGTACTTTGTTTTCTTTTTTGCTTGAGTTTTTTTTTTAATTTTAAATAAGAATCAATGTCTTTGTGACATATTTTTCTCTACTCTTGTGACACGATTCTTATGGCTTTTGGTACGTTTTTCGCGTACCTTTGCAATCATTTTGGGAGTTACATAAAGACCCTCACAATATTTGTTTTCTGATTGGTTTGTCGGTTGTCACGTATGGTCATATCCCCTCTTTGGTAAAAGGTTATTTGCCGATATAATCAGAATTGTGTAGCGAAGCAGAGTTTGGTTCGCTTACCACTCCTTTATCACTTAGTAAAGCGTCTCGTTCGACAGAGATAATGAGATTTTATGAATGTTTTTGGATTCTTTTGATGTTGGACGTCACTTTTAAAGGAAGATTTGATTTTTTTCGTATCTTTAGGTTTAATATTATTGTTTTATGCATGAGTTTTTTGGTTTTCACTTGACTTGAGAAAAATCATAGTTTGCCACAGAAATTGTAAATCCATCTTTGCTAACTTCTCTTTTTATGGCATTTGTGGGCCTATTTTGTTTGGGCTCTCTCAGGTTGGCGACCCTAATTTTTAACCATTAAGTTCTAACTCTCTGGAAAAAAAACCTACTGAAAAGACCTTCCAAAATTACTGTTGAATTGTCACTGTAAATTTTATTTGACTTTATTTATTTTCATGTTTATAATTGTATTTAAAATGTTATCTATTTACACATTCAAAAAATGTTATCTATTTATATAAAATTTATTTGGGGGTGTAAATATACATCATATACTTGTATTTTTTATGTAATCATGATGATTTAATTAAATTTCCTATATTGGTGTAATTTTGTTGTAGCCGTCCAAGTGATAAGCAGTTTGATTGATATCACTTAAGTAAGTATCGAGTTCGAGGTCTTGTGTATGCATAAAATTTTTGATGGGAGACTCACCCACTAAAATCACGTGTACGACGCGAGTCAATCTAGTTATCCATAACAAAACTCTAAAAACCGAGAGAGAAAAAATAAATTCCATGTAGAAACTTAAAAACACCGACCAAACAAAAAAATTGTAGTCTACATCTTCTTCGCTTGCATTAAACCCGAATGCATAGGTTCTTTTAAAATGCCCCCATAGTTTATTCCATCCATCCATCTCCGATTTAAATCATTATTCACATCATTACTTATGATTTTTTTTATAATCATCGATATTTAATTTATTAACCGATTAATTTAAATTAGATATTACAGTCTACAAAGGTCTATTATGAAGACGACATTCTTAAAATGTTCAATTCACAAGATTAGAATTCAAAACTTGAAACTAGGTAAGAAGTGGTAGGTGTCTTAATCTCTAAATCTTTTTGTATAATAATAATTTCGGTTAATATTAATTTGAATACATGTTAAATTAAGTTTTTATTCTCTCAAATTTTATGATTAAATATTTATTATCTCCCTATTAACTTTGAAATTAGATAATTTGATCTCTTCCACTGTCTAATTTTATTTTCATCATTGATCAGTGATATTAAATTAAATTATTCGTATGTTGAAACAATCTACTTGGTTTTTGAATCAACATCCTAAGATGATTTGAATGTTAATATAACATTTTCACGTTGTGAATGTATAAGACATGGATATATTTTATAATAGATTTATTGAATTAAGGTATTTAATAAAAATTAAAATTATTAATTAAATTAAATAACTCAATTCAATATTATATATATAATTACTAAAATAAATATGAAAAAGAAAAAATATTCGATTTAATTTAAAAATAAAAAATCATAAATCTATTTTCATTTTAAATCTTGCTTTAACTACTTTAAACATATTTAAAATGTTTTCATTTTTAATTAATTATTTGATTTGATTTGGTGGCTTGTGTGATTTTATATATTTCAAGTGATCTAGGTTTGAGTCTTCTTTTAACCATTTTTACTTCTTTTTTTCCTAACATTTACTGCATTATAAGATATGTATATAAAAGGGTGCAATGAATATTATCATGAGTAGGTTGGTGTGGTGGTAAAGACTGGTATATCCCTATAAGTCCCAAGTTCAATCCACCTCAAGGTCACTCCATTCTTCTTTAATTTTCCTTTAACCAAGTGGTAACACGTGTCACCACCTAATTGGAGGAAAATATATTATTAAATTAAAATTATGACCAAATTGATATAGTAGGTAAATAATAGGACCAAATGTGTAATTTTACAAATTTTCGTTAACTGCCACGTCACCCCTCCGTTAATTTTTTAACGACGGTGGTCAAAATAGGACCACTTTAAAAATTTGATAATCTGATTGACGAGTTGCCAAGTTCAGTAGTCAAAATAGGTACGCTCAAATAGTTTGGTGCTCACTTGAGTAGTTTACCCTATTTTCTATGACCCATTTTTTTTTCAATTATCATCAGATTTAGAGTTTGGATTTTCCAATTGATAATGGTGGGGGCGTTTTTCTCTCCTTCTCCCCTTAGTTTTCTCGTCGCTGCAACTATTATGCTTTTTTGTTGATGATGCTACAGTATTTAAAAAAATGAATGAATAAAATTTTTTTAATGTTAATATTCTTTTAATCTAGCCGCTCTCTCTTAAATTTTTACCGCCTATAACTTTGCTTTTTTCCCCTTTAGTTGGTGGTCGGCAATCAATCTTAGTATTGGTTGTCGACCACTAGATCTATTATTTTTCTCGTTTTTTTCATATTTAAATAAGAATTTTTGTCTTTGTGTCACATGTTTCCTCTGTCCTTGTGATAATTTTTTTTATTTTTTGTGGTTCGTTTCATCTGTCCTTGTGGCATGATTTCAGTATACCTTAGTAGTTGGTTGGTGCTCGTACAGAGATCTTCACGGCGCTAATCTCGGATTATGATTCTGTCGATGGTCTTAGAAAGATGGATTCCCACTTGGTTGATGGTTGGTTGCTGATGTAATCAGACCTGGGTAGCAGAGCAATCTGTCTGATAGCTTGGTTCGCTTACCACTTCTTTTTCACCCCGTAAAAAAGAGATTCAGGAAGGTTTATGGATTTTTGTATGCAAATATCGATGAAAGTGTTTGCTTTTCTTTGCACATTATAAGAGACTTTTAGTGGACTTGTCCTTTTTTTATGCATTGTATTGTATTATTTTTCATGATGATTAATAAAATTAAGATGTTATTGTTCAATAAATAAATAAATAAATAAATGAGAATGATTAGAATTGACCGCTTTATTCGTGACCCAGGGGCTGTTCTAAAGATCAAATTTGTTTCTCTCTGCAAAATAACAGGTATTCTTGTTTATTTTAGTTTAGATTATTATTTGCATTTCGTTTTAATTATGCCTTCTTTGTGTTTGATTATTTGTCTCTTCGGGCTTGATTGTTTGTTTGTATGTAACAATATATTTTCTGAGCCACCCGTTCTTTAATAATTCTCTTTTCACGACTCGATCTTCTATTATAATTTTTTATTTCAGATGCCAATATGTAAAAGAGAAATGGGTGTTTGATATCGGTAAAAATTTGGGTTATTTACATGTCAGAAATGAGATCTCAAATCTGCTTGCTTGACATCTTATGAAGTTGAGGTTGTGAACAATGGTTGGTAGTACAACACCTTCGTCAGACCAAGAAACAAATGTTATGGTTCTAAAAGAAATGTTTCGCTCTCAACAACAACTTCTACAGAAGCTATATGCCGAGCTTGATGTGGAAAGAGAAGCTTCCAATATCGCCACCAATGAAGCTTTGTCGATAATACTGCGGTTGCAAGGTGAAAAAACAAGCCGATACAAGATAAAGATAATTATAGAGGTGAATTTTCTTTTTTAAAATTATAATTTAGTTCTTATGTATGAATTTCTTTAACAGAACATTTCTTCAATCTTGTCCTGATGTGGATAATGGCATATAGTTTTCAATCTCATTTATTTGTTTACATTGTGATGAAGTAGAAATGTTGATGATTGTATTCAGTTTCATCATTGAAAAATAAACTCTTCAATATTTTAGGGTTTTTATATCCTTTTGATGTGGAATTAGTTAGCCTTGATTTTTAAGAACTCTATGTTTATTTTTCCTGTGTACTTCACTCTTACTTGCACACATTAACTTCGAAACTGTGAATAATCTCTATAGGTGTAGTAGTAGTTGTGGTTATACCAATGACATTTTTTGCATGTATATGACAAATATTTGTTCTAAATAAATTTATTTTACAATTGAAAGCATATAAATTTAGTATGAAATAGAGAAGTGATCAGATATTATTGTAATTATGTGATTTTAACAATATTACCATTTTAAATTGACAATTTAATATATGAATTATGGGTTATGTTTTTAACTTTTTATTTAAATTATTATATAACTTGAAATTATGTGCTTTTATGTAAACCTCAAAACTCTATTTCTATTCTTCTCAATTTTATTTTTAAAATATAACATGAAAGATTTAAAAAATGTGATTAGATATTTACTAATTAAAGAATAAAAAATGAAGACTTGATTTTGTATTAAAAATAGCAAAAAACTCATTACAATAGCAATTTCTGGATGAAGTATAACATGAAGCCAAAAAATTATGTAATTTTTCTACTAAATATAAAGTTTTTACCAAAATTTTGTGTAACAAAAATATTTTATGAATTTTCATGCAAATATTCCACCAACCAAATAAAAAGATATATACAAAGATAATTTAGTAAAATGTACATTTAGGTAATCTTATATTTGGTTGTAACATTCTCAGTAATATGTTAAGTAATGTTATATTTTGAAAATTTTATTTTCAAAAGTAATATTATATTTCGTGAACCGAACGCCCTCTAGTTTACTGCGTGGTTATTTGTAATTGAAAAGGACCACTCAATTCACCCACTCCAATTCTAACCACTAACATAAATGTTTTTTTTTTCTCATCACAATTGGCACTAATCTTCAGAGATTAGTTAAGAATCCATCTTAATTATTTTAATCTAATTTTCTGTAGCTTAAAAAAATCGGTAGCCAACAATTTTAATTTCCCATGAAAACCATGCCTGGTTTTGGAGACGCCGACAGTGATGGATCTTTGTGTTGGGTAATATGGATATGGATGAATCACTTTTTCTATAAAAGGGACAAAATTTCAAGTATGCAAGGGGGAGAGATGCGGATTCTGGTATTATGAATAAAGAAAATTTTAATTGGGAATATTATTTTTATAACGAGCCTTTACAAAGTTTGATCTAAATTATTCAGTCAATAACTCATATATCTATAGTTATACTAACAAAAATTCAAGTAAAAAACAAAAAAAAAGTAAGATGAGAGTTGCTAAATTGATGAAGAAATAGGTGGTTATGTTTACACACTCGTCTCCAATTTGGTCAAGCAAGATGAATAAAATACATTATTTCATCCGTCTTAAATTCTTTGTCCCTTGTTTTTTTTTTATGTTAAAGAACAATGATTTTAGATAGAATTTTGAAATTTTTTTAGTTACCCTCCCAGTTTTCCAATGCTTTGTCCTAATTAATTCAGATCTATCTGCGTCACACATATAATTATGGTGAGCGAGTCTTCCATCAGAGATTTTTTGCATACATGCCCCGAATCAGGAATGAAGCCAAGATTTAGGGTTGAGGGCAAAACATAAATGTTTAAAAATAGATAGGCAAATCCATAAACAATCCATTTTTAAAAATATATATATATACAAGGACAGGGGGGATTTGGGGTGTGGGCAATTACCCCTTCCCACCCCATGTAGTTTCGTCTCTACCTCAAACTCGAGACTTGCTTTAGTGATACCAAGTTGCTTTTCACTCGGACCAAAATAAATAAAATGATGGAATTTTGAAACTTTTAATGGAATTAATATAATGACTTTTTCCAGGTTAAGAACAAAAACAAATCATGAACGATAAATTTGAAACCTAAAATACATATGAACCAAACCAAAGTATCGCTATCAAAGATTTTGAATACAGCAAGGTTCCAACTTGTTTCCATTGTTTTAGGATTAGAGTGTTGTAATTGTTCTTTCCTTTAGGGTTTGTATTAAAACATTACGACGTTAATGTACACCGCATACGTAATTTCGATGTAGACTTCATACATTAATAATTAAGATTTAATTCAAAATTAAAAATATGTGAGCTTTTAATAGAATGTATATATTCTTAATTTAAGAGATTAATATCGGATCTTGGTAAAATCAAAAAATATCTATCGCATTGGAATGCCATTTTATTGCCGAATAAAATTGTGGTAGTGTCACGCGTAGTTTATTTCTTGTGAAGGAGGGGTAGTATTTAGTTGTTGTTTTTTTTATAATTGATATCTGATTTATTAATTGATTAATCTGGATCGAATTTTACAAAAGTTTATTATGAGAGTGACTTTTCAACTTAATTTTTTTTCATTCATAACATTAAAATTCGAATTCTTAATCTTGCTTAAAAGACTTGACGTGTCTCGTTAGACCAAATGATTGTTATCAGAGTATTAAGCGTATTTGTTACGTGAAATTGTCCCATTTTTCAACGGCGGAGAAAAGGAAGGGAAAGAGGTTGCTTGACAAATTCATTTCTCCGAGTGATGGGCAGAATACGCGATACGTATGCCCCAAGGACACGTTTAATGGGCCCTTATATTACATAATCCCAAAAGCCTTTGCTTAGGACATATTCACACCCATTTCCCCCTTTCTTTTTCAATCTTAGTGGGTTGCTTCATTCTTGTCTCATGAATTTCCACCCTAGTCAATTTACCCATCTGCCCCTTTTGTTCGATTGTATACATACATAGATTACACACTAAAATTATACAAAATTTTATCTAATTATTTTTTTGGTATAATCACCATTATTAAATTATTAGTTGACTAGTTTGGATCGAGTATTATGGAGACTCATTATGAGGATGACCCTCTCAACTTAGTTGCCCCATTCACAATACCAAAATTTAAATATTTAATTTTACTTAAAAAATCTAACAACTCATCCCGTTAAACCAACTGATTTTTGGTTAAATTCAACCTGATTAGTGAGATTACCAATGTTGCAACGTGCAAATTAAAAAACCCAAAAACATTGGAGTATCTAAATTTGTGTTTAGTCGGTAATAAAATTTTAAAAAAATTATGAGTCTAGTGACAATTTTAAGGCCATCTGAATTTATACTCAAACTGATAACAAAACGTAAATCATTGAAAGAATTATTAATGAATTTAGAAGACATGTAAATTGAGGTGACACAAGGAAGCTTCTCAAATACAACCAATAGGGCTAGTAATGATATCAGTAGACCCCTAAGAAAGAATCTCTTTAGAAAATTTGGGGCAAATTTGGTACCTTACAGAGAAAGTTATTTCCTCGTCCTAATCCATGCACTGTGGAACTCGATTAGCCGCCCCTATAAATTCAAAGCTCCCATTTCACCCCCACCATTAAAACCGGTAAGAACCAAAACAAAATTCTCAACAGATAAACCTCTGAGTATCTAAAGATGAGGCCTGCAAGCAACTCGACGGCAGCAGCTACCGGAGCCTCGTTCCGGCACTGGAACTCCCCCCTCCCGTACCTGTTCGGCGGACTAGCAGCGATGCTAGGACTCATTGCAATAGCGTTAGTTATTCTGGCTTGTTCATGGAAGGAATCGTCGCACGGTGACGAAGCTGAAGAAAAGCCGGCCAAGCAAGGGGTGGCCGCCATGCAACTTGAAATGGAGCCCAAAATTGTTGTGATCATGGCGGGTGATGAAAACCCGACGTACATCGCCAACCCAATTCGCCGTATCGAACAACAAGTTTGACAGCTCTCGGTCGATTACTAAAGGAGTTAAAACCTTAATAGTAAATCTTTTTGTCTTTCAATCCTTTCTTCTTCTTTTTGGTAGCCATTTTCAAGTCCAGAAGATGGATGTAGTTTTGCGAGAATATGTAAATGTTGAAGAGTATATTGAAGATGTTAAGCTCACTTTTTTATACATAACAAAACCTTCATTCAATTCCGAATTAATTATAAATAACGAGCTAAATTAAAAAAAAAATTGTGAAGATCAGAAGATGGATTGAGATGAAGTAACATTCGTAGTCGCTGTGGCAAAATAATTTTAAGCAAATTAAGAAAGGGAGAGGGAAAGAGATCACCGGCGGATGAATGTGGATCGTAGGGTGGCCAATGTGAACCCTGAGTTTTTTAAAATTAAAATATTTATCTTTAATTTTGTAATATTTATAATTTGTGCTCATCTTGAAAAATTGAGATTTTGTGGGTTCATCTTTAAAATTATTTTTGAATCCGCCCTCGAAAGAGATGATGAGCAAACAAGCAATATTCCTTTGTTGGGGAAAGGGTGCAAAGGCTTTGGTTATTGGTTTGGGGGGTGCCATTAGCCTAATGAAGTAGGGTAGATTCTATTGAGTATTTTGATGTCTGTCAATTTGAAGTTACTTTCGAATATCATTGCTTGTTCTATGCACTCTGTGCTTCCTAAATCTAGTTGAATTGATTGCTAAATGAAGAGGCAACCCCTTTTTTATTTTGAGTTTTTTCTTTAAAGATTAGAATAACTTTATTAAGGAATAATGTATAAAAGATTTAAACTTGAAGTTACTTTATTAAGTGATCTTCGTAAAAAAATATTATTATTCTTAAATATTTAAATTCGAACTGTTCGTCTGCATAATTTATGTGACTTGTTAAAAAACTAAAAAATTAACGGATACCATTATGAGATCACGTTAAATACTAAAAAATTACATATTTTAATACTTTCTCTTGAATTTAAATTTTACTTTAGATAATCATTATTAAATGTCTTGCAATTTTTTTAAAATCTACAAGTTCCACAAAAGAAAATAGTTATATCTATTTCACCCAATTATTAACACGTTTTCGTTTGATCACCCATTTATGATAAAGTACGAACCGATTGGATTTGTGATTTTTTTATCACGTGTACATAGTTGAAAATTGAAATTTTACCACTAAATTTTTTTGTAGTTGGATTTGTCACTAAAATAATTTTAAGGTATGTTTTCGAATTAGTGAAATATTGAAATTGTATTACTAAGGGATAAACGATGACACGAGCCTCGTTAAAAATATTTCTAATCTTAGTTAGAGGAAAAAGAGTGCATCGTATCAAAGCGTATACAACGGGATAACACAAAGCAAAGAGCCTAAGTTAAAGAATCAACTTTTGCTGATTGCAAAAGCTACCCAACAAAACGCAAAAACTCCAAAGCTTCAACCCCTCAGACTGATGCAAATTCAATGAAATCGACCTTTTCAAATACCCCACAATTGCATGATTATACTTAATTATACTCAAATTTAGTTACAATGTGACTTTTCAAATACGTACTTAACTTAATTTTCTCACTAACTTCATTTTGAAACAAAATTTAATGAAGAAAATACTCTTCAAATTTTATTTTAATAATTAAAATGATTGAATAAAACATTAAAAATTAGTTTTACTAATAGAATAAAAATGGTTTAGTTTTAAATGTTTTATTTTTCATAAAATAAAATTTATATTCTAATTTCTAAAGTTTAATTTTAATAAATTAATCTATTATTAATAATTAAAATAAGTATTTGAAAGAGTTTTTTTTTTTGTTAATTCTGTCTTGGAATCTTCCAAAATCAAAGTCAAGTGACAAAATTCAAGTAAAATTAAATTGATTTTAGTTGCAAATTTTAATTGTATAAAAGTGAAGTGGAAAGTTTGCATATGTTTTAATATAAAATGACAAAAATCAATAAAAATAAAGAATATATAAAGATCAATTTAAAACCACACATAATATGGTGACAAATTTATCCTTTTTCTTCTGTTATTTCTCTTATCATCAAGAAGGCCTAAGAAATCAGTAGAATTCTTTTTCATATCAATTTCTATAAATTAAGTCACAATAGTCAATGATTTAAACTTATGGTAGGAAAAAGAAAACACAGTCTTTGATACATAGATAGTATAAAATTTATTTTGCACACATCTGCATATTTTTATTATAAAATTCAAATCATAAATTTCAAACTCTAAACGCTAACCTTAAATTCTAAATCTCAAAACCTAAACTCCTAAACTTTTAACCCTAAACTAAACTTTTAACCTTTAAAACTAAAAAACTTATAATTTATAATTTTTTTCTAATATATAAATAATTTATGGATAATAATGGATTAGATTGAGAGATGTGGAGGCTCGGAAATGCAGTATTTGCTAATGTCAATATTGGAAGACTTGGAAAAATAAAAGGAGAGAGTAGGTGAAAAGAGGGTTGTTTTCTCAACATCGTCAAATCAATACAAAGGAAAGTGCAATTACACATCATGTTTCTGTTTAGTGGGAGACATTTGAAATGATAGCTTCCACCACAATACAAATTTGCTTACCTATTCCCATTCCCCTCGTTTCTGTTGAGTTTCCAGCTGAAATTGATTGGAACTCACCCAATTTGTTTTGTTTTAATTTAATAAATTTGGTTGTTTTACTTTTTGGTTATCTAATCGGCTGCTCTGGATAAAATTGTGATAATTTGCTGCAATTTGGACGGCCACAGCGAGAGTAGTAGATTTAGATATAAGACGGTGAGTTAAATGTGCTAAATTACATAACTATTTTTTTGTCATTTCGATTTTCATGGCTTTGTCCTGACTAATCCAGACCGACCCGAGTCGTACACTTGGTGGGTGAGTCTCCCAACGAGAATTTTTTGTATACACGTCTCGAACTCGAGACCTACTTAAGCGATACCAAGCTGCTTACCACTTGGACCAACCCCGTTTGGTCATAACTATGATTTAATAGTATAGTTTTTAAGAAAAAAAGAATTATAGATAAAAATAGACTTTAAATTTTTGACGAATGAGTTAATTATATAAGACTTTTAATTTCAAAAAAATATATATGACTTTTCTAATTTGTTGTTTGTATTTTAGAATCATCGATATATGATTTATTAGTCAATCAATTCAGATTAGATACTATAAGAGGCTCATTATAGGGTTGATCCATCCAACTTAATTTGTTTCTTCTACAATGTCAAAATTCGGATTTTGAATGTTGTTTAATGTACCTAATACCTTATCATGCTAGACCAACTAGTAGTTGATTTATTGTCATGATTGTTTAAATTGATTTCTATGTTTCAAAACATTCTAATTGAATTATCAAAATATCGACCCTAAAAAAAATTATCAAAATATCAGTATTGTATCAATCATGTCCTTCTGTTAAACTAATTGTTAAATGAGACACTTTTGAATTCGAATTTTATAGAATAACTGATTTTTGACAATAAGGTTAATACGCTATCGATACTCTGAAGATTTATTTAGAATATTTTAAAATTTGAAAACCAATATAAAATCTAAACTATAATTTGAACGGAATCTTAACCTTTTGTTCTTAAAATTCAATTTAGTTTTTATGCTTTAGTAATTTGGTTAATTAGTTTAACTTGACAAATATTCTTGTCCCATCTAAAGTTTCATTAGTGTCCAAGCTATATATATATATAGCCTGGAGAATCTTAAGGCTGGGCGTTTTCTTATTTGCCTATCTACTAGGATACTTTTTATATATACACCTTTTTTATGTCACGACCAGATTCAGCAAATTTATGAGGTAGAAACTATGTGTCATGTTTTGAAAGAAAGTTTTTTTTCCCTTTAATTTCCACGAGTTTAACGAAGGTTCTCTAATTTTAAGTACACTTTTAAGATTTGATCTGATGACACATCAAGTCACATAAATATGTGTTTCTTTCCCGAAACAAATACTTATAAAACTACTTAGATCAATTGGTATATGTATTGGGTTAAAGAAGACAATTTCAATTTATATTCACACAGCCTAACACATTTCATGCCCTCGAACCGAGTTGAACTAAGTTGTGGTATAATATGTAAATACATAAACTAGACATGACATTCCAAACTCTTAAATTAGATATCATTATATATTTAAATATATTCAAATTTAGGACCGTTGTTACAATGGTTCTCAAAATTGGTTGAATGGTCGCCGGATGTCAAAATGGATACGCGAAGAATTTGGTTAGCGGTTTCTGGCGTCCCAATTCATGCCTGGTCGAGGGATTCATTCTCTAACATTGCAAGTTTATGGGGACCGTTTATTCGGGTTGATGAGTTCACTTTGGAGCCTTACTCCTTTGAACGAGGAAGGATGTTTATTGAGACATCACATTTCGCGTCAATTGATGAATCTCTGAACATGGAAGTGGATGGAAAAGTTTTTAAGATTCATGCCCAGGAATGGGATTATGCTCCTACATCCGTTGGGGTCGTTCATAAACCATAGGTGGAAGAAAAGGGCTATGATGAATCGAGTTTTGATACGAAAAAGGCGTTGAGTACACACCATCTAAACAAAGAGAACATCTTCCTGTACATGTAGAGCTTACTGATGTTGTGAGCACACCTGTTGATTCGGTAGGATTGGGGACTGATATGGTAGGCAATTTAGACGATGGTGATGACCACGGTAACGATTATGATGAGCGTGTAGAGTTGGTTGATGGTGTTAAGGCTCCGACCATTGTTGTGTGCCCGAGGTGGATTTCGAATGCTCTATGGGGGCGAATAATCCTAGAGATGAATCTTCAAGTGTCATGTGTGGTCATGTCTCGGATGTAGTAGTTGGATGTGTGGATCAGTCTATAGAGGTTGAGGGTGTTGGGTGTGCTTTGGCAGATGTTGCACAAGGTGAGAAAGCGTTAGGTGATGTCCCTCGGAGAGAGTTTAATGTAGTCCCAGAAATGGTGAAAGGTAAAAGACGGAGAGGACGACTACGAAAAAATACGGTGGTAGAGGAATCTGTTAATGATCCTTTTTCGGACTTAAAGGTCGTGCTTATGCGTGAGGCTCGCGCAACTTTGGAGGTGGGTAAATGGGTGGGGGTCTCGACCATTGGAAAAGAAGAAAACATCATAGAAGATATTGTTAAAATTCTTAAGGGTACTGGTAAAAATTGTTGAGGGTGCATGAGGCGTGAAGGTGTTTGCTTTTCTTTATTTTATTTTGAATTGTGTCGTTTGAATTTGGTTGTTAGGATGCGTTGTTGGTGTTGGTGTGGCTTGGGTTGTTGCTATTGTGAGGAATTTGGTTGCAGGTTGAGCTTGTGTGATGTTTGGGTTTGTCTTGGCGTTCTGTTTGCTATGGTGTGTTAAAGTTTTCTTTTCATGCATTGATTGTTTTGTATTTTGTGTCATGTTCGTTATGGTGTTTTCGAGTTCCTTTTCAGCGTTTGTTTTTTTTCTATTCTTCGGGGTACCCTAGTACTCTTTTCCCCCAACCTAGCATTAAGGAGTTCTTTAACAAGGCTCGAGATATTTCCTTTCTATATGATTTTTTCCTAATAAAATCGATGATAAAAAATAATATAAAACAATGAGCATATAAGTTTTTAAGTAAAAACAAGGAGTGCTTCAACTTGATTTAGTGGGAGACAATAAAATTAATCAAGGGAAACAAAGAAAAAAAATTGTTAGTGGCTTTGAGGCATAAATGCACATTTCTCTTTGAATTAGTAAACCATAATTAAACAAGATATGGTCAAAGCTTAGCAATTGTGGGCGGATTTTGGTTCCCATATGTGAATACAAGCATAGATATCATGATGTAATTTATTTAAGTCTTTTATTGATTATGTGAGAAAACATTACTTTTTTCTTTTGGCTCAAATTTCATTTACAAAATTTTACTTAAGCATCTTTTGAGTTTGACGCATTGTGTATGCAGAAAATTTCGATTAGAAGACTCACTATTAAAATTAGATATGTGACGCAGATGAATCCGAATTAGTCAAAATAAAGTCTTGGAACAAAGAGAACAACCAAAAAAATTCCGTTTCCAAAATCAAACATTTCCATGGTCTTTATGGAACAATTCTAAAGGCTATTATTAATTAATTAGGTAAATATTCAAATTAAGGACAGGCGATTTAGATGTTACTCTTATAACTGATATTTTAAAAGAATTAAATAAGGGTTTATTTTTTTAATTAAATCAAATAAAAATTATATAAAAATTATATATTATATATTCAAAATTAACCGTATCAAATATCTCTCAACCACTCAGAGTCGTATCAAGGAAATTCTCCCTCTAATCATTCTGTTGAATGAGTTCAAAAACTTATTGAAATCATGACAAAAGATCTTTCCTATGTGTAACGGTCTCCTACTATTATTCATGGTGGGAGGGTGTAAAGTTTTTGGTGTATTCCTGATGGAGCCACCCAAAATATGTGGTTTCAAGAAACAAAACTACAGCAGCTAACACCAAGGGCAGGGCAGATTTTAGCGATTCAGGTTGAGGGAGCATATTTAAAATTTTTTAAAAAATTTAAATGTCTAAACAAACATTTTCAAAAAAATAGATCTAATAAAAAAAATTGAGAGACTTAATTAAAACTATTCAAATAATTTTGAAATATAATAATAAATTTTAAAATATTTGTAGGGACCAAATTAAAAATTTTAAAATTTTTTAAGGACCAAAAATTAATTCCCCAAATTTTGGGGGAGCCAAGGCCCCTTGGGCTCTCACAAAGGTCCGCCCCTGGACAAGGGTCAATATTATATAATGCAAAAATATACTAAAATTATATATAAATACATAAATGTTTTCAACAACAAAGCCATGTTTCTTTTTTCTAGTAAGAATAAATTATAAATTTTAAAGTTTAATTTTACTATTGATTTAGTTTATTATTTTATTAAATTTTAAAAAATTAAATTAAAACTTTATCTTTTATGAGAGTCAATAATATATATATATATATATATATTTATCACTATTTTAATAATGTTTATGAAAACTTTTAACAATATACTAAACTAACAAAATATGTGTTGAGATATTTGATTTTTGATATAATAAGATGAAAAATATTTTTGAATTTAAACAATATTGCAAAAATAATTCTAAGTCCATTTAACTTGAAAAATATGTTTAAAAGACTTTTAAAATATTTTTGACTTGATCAAATGTCTTCAAAATTGTTTAAGTGTCAAAAATTTGCCTTGGGTACCGATACTCTAACCCGAGCATCGATGCCTAACAGCCCATACCGATACGACATGTCGAGTACCGATACATAGTGTTTTTCTAAAATTCTAGTATGGAATTCTGGTACTGGTACGCTCTTTCGAGTACAAGTACCCAAAGCCCCGTATCGATACTCAACCCTTGAGTACGGGTACGCAGAGCCTTCAACGGCTAGTTTTTTATTTGAATTTATTGCATGTACCGATACCCACTTTCAAGTATCGACACTTAACTTCGGGTACTGATAACCTTTGTATTTTTACAATGACTCTTTCCCATTTAAGCAAGTATCAATACCTGACTTTCGAGTACCGATATCTACTGGACACAAATATATTTATGGCTGGAAAAATACTCTCCAACGGCTCTAAACCAACCCCAACGATCATAAACGACTACAAGCTTATTAGAGAATTTAGAAGACACCATCAAGCATCCATAGAAGACTAAGAAAGATATTGTCAACATTCATGTTTAGAGAAATCAAATTTTGTACTTAAATTGTCAAATTCCTTGTAGAAAAACACTAGTGAGCCTAATTGTTATATTTGCTAAAGTGTATAATTTTTTGAGTGCTTAAATTTGCAAACACATTTGCTAATTTGTATTTTCTCTTTGGAAGAGAGTGTCTCAAAACTTTAGGGTATAAGCTTTGATGGATTTGTAAGGTTATCTCATTTGACCTAAAAGAAAAGATAAATTTAGTAAATTTGTAAAAAAAAAATCTTAATAAAAAAACTAAAATAGTAAAAATATACTTAGTTAAGAAATAGAACCACTATAAATTATTGTACAAAATTTTTGATTTATTGAGTTTCCATTAAATTTTTTTTTAAACCAATTTACCCCGTTAACTATTTAAGTCAAAAGTAACAAATTAACAAATCTAAGTAAAAAGTAAACCCTGGGCTTAAACTTTTTAAGTACGGGAAATTGACACGAAATTGTATGATTTAAGTGGAAGACATCTATGTGCAAGATAATGATGACTCTATCAAAAAGACAATGATGACACCCATGAAAGGTGCTGATTTCATGGATCATTATTTTTTTCTTGTAATTTAATTTATTAGTACGGATAGAATATTGTACATATTGATTATAGAGACGATATTCTTAATCTATTTTATAAGATAATTTCAATTATTAATTTTGTATAAAAAATTAATGTTTCATATTTCAATAATTATAAGATTAATTTTTTTGAATAGTCTAAAGGAATTACAAGGTAGTATCTGGTCATACATACTTTCAACTCTTTGACAATATGCATACACCTTTTAGATAGAGCGATTTGAACTCATGTCTCCTAAGATAAATATCGTTTGCTTTTTCACTGAGACACATGTAGGGTTTAATTATAAGATCAATTTTGATTATATTCTAGTCATGTATATATTATTTATAATTGACATGGTACCTTGTACCTTATTATACCTATTATTGGTATAAATCCACATTTCTAGAATGACCAATTGCTAGATGTGAAACTCTATACCTACTAAACGCCCATTAAGCCCAAAATTAAAGCTATTTAGCAGTAATTAGTGACATAAGTTCAATATTAGTGATCAGATACGACTTAAGACATTAACAAAGAATAAAGATGAAGCAAACGGATGAAAAACCTTCTCTTAGAACTCCATGTTCACACTTTCAGATTAACTCTTACTAAATAACTTGATAAAAACTCGAATTAGAGGAAAAGAACGCCACATTCAACACACTAAGGCAAGCCTAAATTCGCAGATGGTTTCCGAGACGATGTTGAGAATTGAGATTAGGAGAAATAACCATACTGTGACACCGTTGAGCACAGGTAATCCAGAGCAGGGGTTATCACAAGCATTTGAAGTTCCGATGAGTACCGGTGGAGTGAATTATAAACTTATTCTTCAAAGTTTCACAATCTTGAACCACTCGGTGTGGAAAGATCCCTCCATATCGACCCTTTCATAAGTATGTGCACCGAAATAATCTCGTTGAGATTGAACCAAATTAGCGGGTAGCCTCTCCCTCCTGTAAGTGTCGAAATAAGCAAGGCTCGATGACATGCCGGGAGTGCTTATACCAGAGTTGATAGCAAGACAAACAACTCTTCTCCAAGCAGATTGCCTGTCAATGACTTCCTTTGCAAACTCGGGATCGACGAGAAGGTTTGCGAGGTTCGGGTTTCTATCGTAAGCCTTCTTGATTCGATCAAGAAAAATAGCTCGGATGACGCAGCCTCCCTTCCATATCCTAGCCAGTTCTCCCAACTTCAAGTCCCAACCCTTCTCCATGCTTTTTGCACGGATGAGAATCATGCCCTGCGCATAACTGCAAATCTTGGATGCATACAGAGCTTGCCTTACATCATCGATTAATTTTGCCTTATCCACGGTTTGGTCGGTCAAGATATCTCCAAACCCTCCGGATTTGAAGACTTTAGCGGCTTCAACTCTTTCCTCCTTTAACCCACTAAGGAACCTTGAATCTAAAGATGCTGCAATTGTCGGAGCTGCAACAGATAACTCGGCAGCTTGCTGTACAGTCCATTTGCCGGTACCCTTCATGCCGGTTTTGTCCAAAACTTTATCAACTAAATAACCCTCTCCTCTGTCATCCTTAATTCCGAATATATCATCAGTTATTTTAATCAAGAAGCTCAAGAGCTCACCCTTGTTCCATTCTGAGAAAACACTCCGTAGTTCTTCATTCGATAACTTTCCAACAGATTTCAGAACATCATAAGCCTCTGCAATCAGCTGCATGTCACCGTATTCAATTCCATTATGAACCATCTTGACAAAGTTACCCGATCCACCTTTGCCAATGTAAGTCACACAGGGTCCACTATCAGGAACTTGGGCAGCAACCTTAAGAAGAATGTCCTCAATGTATTTATAAGCTTCAAAGGAACCTCCAGGCATCAAAGAGGGACCGTTCCGTGCACCTTCTTCACCACCCGAAACTCCCATCCCGAGGTTCAACAAACCCAGTCCAGACATTTCTTTCTCCCGTCTCTCAGTGTTCTCGTACCACTCGTTGCCACCATCGATGATACAATCACCTTTCTCCATGTATGCAGAGAGAGTTTTAATGGTCTGGTCCACCGGGGCCCCTGCCTTAACAAAGCATGATTATCACTCGAGGTTTCTGGATCGACTGAACAAACGATTCAGAATCATGGAAACCATACACAGGAAGATCCCCTTACTGTTTAGCTCTTTCAACGGTCTCGTCGACTTTGGAGGTAGTTCTGTTGTAAACAGAAATGGGGAAGCCTTTCTCGGCAATGTTAAGCGCGAGATTTTGGCCCATAACAGCCAAACCAGCAAGTCCTATTCTTGTAGGTGGAGCCATAGTTCTTCCTGTTAAATGTTTTCATCATCATCCGTGAAATCCCAAAAGAAAAAAAAAGTTTGACAACAAAGAATGAAAACGAAAAAAACTAACTTTTAAAAGATTATATATATATATATATAAACCACAAATGGCTAGGGATAATGTCCTTGAAACTAAAAAGCAACCATGTTTGCGTAGAATTTCCCGAACATTAAGCCTTCCTACTATCATAAATCCGTCACTCCCGGATGAAGAAACCGATTTCAGGTCAACGATACAACTAACAAATTCCTAAACCATCTAAGCCGAATGGAATTTCTATGAACATTTAGATACAAATTCATAACATGTTGTGCTGTAGGTATCTCTAAGGTCGTCATAAGATTCAAAACCTAATAACAAGAAAATCAAACAGAGTAGAAGAATAGGTGCTAGCAGTTTGTAGGAATCAAATACGAAAACCTAAAGAAATCTGTCATAGAAGATTCAACAAATGAATCAATTAAACTCTCCTTGGATAATCAATGGTAATCTTTACAAATCTATATAACTTCTATAAGAGCACTAAATCATTTGTTTATTCAGATAAAAAATAACAAAAAATTGAACCACCCAGGGACGGACGCAGGTAAACCTATAAATTTTTAGGGGGCAAACTTATAAAAATTAAGGGGGCGAAAATAGATTTTCAATAGCAAAATTTCTAAATTTTTTTTTAAATCTTATAAGAATTTTAAATTTTTAAGGGGCAACTGCCGCTCCCGCCCGAATCCGTCCATCCCTTGAACCACCTATGTTCTTCACACTCATAAACTAACCCAGAAAAGAAACTGAGATTTCTCAGATTATACATAACATAACACGACCGTAAACCACTTCAAATAGCAACTTAATAAATTTTGAATTCATTCAAAACCCAAGCACAAATTACAACTAACAATTAAAGGAAGAAGAAAATTAATAAAAAAACACCGAACATTCAACTAATTCAGATCAGACTGCTCAAATAAAAGACAGAAAGACAATTTATTTAGCTTAATTAACAACAAAATAGAACTTTGAAACTAATTGCATCCTGTGATTAAACTAACGGATAAAAAGTTTCAAACTTTATTGAAATTCAACATAAGAAAAAAAAGACCCAAACCTCAAAAAGCCGCTTCTTTCCTGTTTCCTATGTGTTTTCAGATACAAAAGGGAAACCAAAGATGTAAATTTTTTATGAAATTTTGCACAATTGGAAACTTAGAATTTGTTCAAATATATATAGCAAAAAATACAGGGAAATGATCCTAAAATTCAGAGCATCCGATTCTCCGATTACCTACCATATGTAAAAAAAAAAAAAAAACTTCTGCCCCTAATTATACCCCACACTATAAAAAATATTAAAAAATTTAAATTTAAATTTAAATTTTAACCCTAAATTTTACATCTTAAACTTTAAAGTCTATACTCTAAAAAATAAACCCTACCCTCAAATCCCTAAAACCTAACTATAAACCCTAAACCCAATTTTTTTAAGTTAAGGCACCAAAAGGAGCGTAGTTATAGGACATACGATTTTTGTCCGTTAAAAAGTTCAAATCATTAACTAATTAATTCAAATCGAATATTATTAAATTCTATTATAAAATGATTCCTTTAGATCAATTTTTAATTATTAATATAGAAATTGAACCCAGTATCCCTGAAAAAACGGATGATGTTCATCTTAGAAGACACGAATTCAAATTGCTTTGTTTACAATGTGTATGCTCACAGTTAAAAAGTTAAGAATATCTATGAACAAATACTACTTTATAATTACCTTTAGACTATTCGAAAAAAATCATTAACATAGAAATTTAAATTTTTTACTTATTTTTAAAACATGATATCTCATGAAAATATCGCATGTACCGGTGGTAGAAACGAACAGTTTTTACAAGTGCTTTAATTTTAGTATTTAGGGTATTAGTTTAGGGATTGAGATTTAAGAGTTTATGAGTATGGGTTATGAATTTAGGGTTTATAATTAGAATTTAGTGTTTATATATTAGAGTTTAGGGTTTGAGGTAATATGATTAGGAATTTATGTTTTAACCTATAAACCTTAAAATTTAACCCTAAATTCAAAATTCTTACCCTTAAACTCTTAAACGCTAAACCCTAAATAAAATCCCTAAAACTAAGGTGCTTGTAAAAAATTTTATTTCTATCGCCTGTGCATAGAATAATTACCCCTCGTCCTCTTATTACAACTAATAATTGATAGATAAATTTGTGGTAGTTGGATCAAGTAATGCACCAAAATCAACTAACTTTTAACCCAACTAACTGATGAATGAGGATACTTCATTCTCTTAGGTAACCAACCACTCTTTTTCCCCTTTTCTTTTACTTTTCATTTTGCAATTACTTTTGAGATTTTTTTTCTTTTAATTACTTTTCTTAATTTAGATGATTCTATGAAGCTCATATATAATTTTAAATGTATTTCTGTTTTTAAATTATTATAAATAGATAATTATCTTTAACTTCATTATCAATAGAGCAATTTCATTTGAATATTTTCACTAAGATAATATCACTCAAAATTTATTGAACAATTAAACATTTGTCTTGACTGATTAAATTATCGCGTGGGTTGGATTTTTTTGATCATCTATAATTTTAATGAAAAATATATTAATTTCTGTAAATAAAAATGAAAAAAAAATTATAGTATTACATGATTTTCAACTTTAAATAAATTAGCTGTCGTATCTCCTTTTTATACTAAACAAATAGAAGTTCCCTCATGTATTCTACTAAGAATAAAAAAATAAATGAAATAAACAATTAATATAATAAATATATTATATCTTATATTTTATCTACTTTTTAATATTCAAACTCCGACAATATTAAATAAACCTTTTTTAATTGAATAATCAAAATTTTGCCACACTATAAATATTTTAGTTGAACGTGAGACGGTCATGGGAGGAATTCCATAAATATTGTTTTAATTTTTTTAAATAAGATTTTTCTCATTTTAATTCTTAAAATATTGTATTTGTTATAATATTTTAGAAGTCGAATTCAACAGAATTCGACTTTAAATAGTAAATTCCAAAAAAACCCTAAACACTTGTTTAGGAGAATCCAACTTTAGGCAATTTTTAAGAGTTTTTTGGGAAAAACACTATTCATAGTCGGATTCTGTTGAATCCGACTTTTAAGGTACGGTAGCAAATGCAATATTTCGAGAATTAAAATGGGAAGTACCATATTTTGAGGGGGAAAAAACCTAAAGCTATATTTGAGTAAAAATTCCGTGGGTTCTTTTATCCACCTAGAATAAAATAAAATTTTGAAAACATTTTAGTAATAAAATTTTAAGTTTTTTTCTCAAAAACTCTTTTTGTCCATTAAAAAAAAGAAATGGATGAATGTAATTTGAATATAAAGATACCATTTCAGATTAATACCATCAGTTAATCCAAAGGTAGCAAATTATCTTTTTTGAACTGAAAGTAACACATGCATGCACACATACTGCATAAGCTTTTGGGAGGTGACGTTCATCTCAATCTAATAACTTGTAAAGCTGACCAACAAACAAGCTTGAGAACTATAACAATAAAGAGTACTATTCCATAACTAGATTAACACCGCGATTTTCGAACTCGAGCCACCAAAATCTATCACTGGAAAAGATTTTACTAATCAAAAGAATTGTTTCCTTGTGTACATAAGCTATCTGGTTCGGTACAATACATGCTTGGCATATTCAGAGACAGAACAGCAAAGTTTAAGAATTAGTAATAGTAGTTCTACAATAAATGGGAGACAATTAAAGAAAACTGACGATAAGAACCATCAAGCTTTGCTCTGAAAGGTAATCTAATGAACAATGAAATCCAAAATGTTGGTGGGATACTGCAAGCCATTATGAACAAGCAGTTCAACTTACCTAGACTCCGAAATTGCACATCTGCAGAAACTCCATATAGTTATCCACGTACTTAGTCCAAAGGTTCTTGTATTGGTTCATAGCTATGTCTAGCCAAGGTTTCATGTCTCCGTTATAATGAATGACTGCAGCATTATTGATCTCATCCATGCTGATGCTTGGATTGTATCCGAGCCCGAGTACATGCCAAGATTTGTCTAATGATTTAGTCAATGAGTAGAATGTGATCAGGCCAGGCGGAAGAGTATCCAATTGCCATAGAGTTCGATCCTCATTCTGGTCAAAAGAGCAACTGAAAGTTAATAACATATCCATTTTCAAACTTTAAAGTTCAAACCACAATTCTTACCATTAGTATAAATGAGATGTTTACTCGAAATACGAAGTTGGAGAATGGTTTTATTCCTAGAAGTTTTTATTTTGATCATCATTTCTATGGTTTCCAATTTTCAATCCAAAAACCAACCTAATACCAAAAGAACTAAGCACAAATTTCGATTTTCCCAATCAAGGTGAAAGAAATGATCACTAGGAAACCAAACATCACACTGAGTTGCTAACAAAGTATTAGCCTCAATATCAAACATCGACAATTTAACTTAAAGTAAACACACACTTACCAAGTTTTGCCAGTAGTGATATGTTTCCGTGCATTTTTCACGCCTCCAAGCATCAAGATCAAAAATATTCATCCCAAAAGCCCAAGCACAAGCCTTAGGATTAAACCTTTCCTTAATTAGAGGATGTGAGAAGTTCAAATACCGAGAAAAACGATGAAACGAGCCAAAGCAGGTCTCGACAGCCCCATTTACCTTTCCAGCCAGATCTATCTTCCACAACTCTGTCAAGTCCTTCTGAACCACAACATCTTCATCCAATAACAAAATCTTATGCAATTTCGGGTACATTTCAGGCAAATAGAACCTAAGGTGATTCAACATTGACGTAGACACGGGGTTGTTTAATTTCATGTTACTCACATCTTTTCTTGCATTCTCCATTATTTTCTCAGGGCTAAACCTCTGCATCTTAGCAGACTCAAGCTGCCTTAACAACGGCACATAGGAAGAATTCAAGAAACTATAATCTTCCACTGCCTTCACCTCTAAATGAGCACCCCCTTCCACAGGTCTCATTCTAAACCAAACTTTCATCGCAGCCACATTCATCCTATCGGTCACCACATGGAACACATGTTTCCAGGGCTCTTCCACATTCTTCACCACGGACCTCACCACCACAGAAACCGCAATCACATTATCCGAAAATACAGCATAATGATACAAACTAGGATCCTCAAACTCAGCCTTAGGCAACTCATCCTTATACTTTTCCGGGTGAGCAACTCTCTCTTCCACGAGCCTCATTGCCAAGCAATGCAAACTCTTAGGAATTGATTTAGCAGCAATAGAGCTCCCCAAAGCTCCATTCTTTTTGGCCTTACCTAGCAATTCACTAACGGAGAAAATGGTATCTTTCAACTTCTGAATTTTCAACTGATTATCATAATTCTCTTTCGATTCAGCTACCAAGGACCGAGCATATTTCACTCGATCTTTCACTTCTTTCTCAAACTGCCTCAAAACATCCTCATCTAAATTCCCATCAGTTTCAAACAAAGAGGATTTATAACTCACTTTCGAATTAAGATCTGCGAAGTTCTTAGCTAAATCATCAAACATTTTCAATTGCCTTGAATTTTCAAGCTTTAGCCTCATTGCATAAGCTGCATATGCTTTCACTAATGCCATGTGATCATTGGCTTGCTTGTATATCAAATCTAACCTTGTTTTGAGAGGATCTGAATTCAATGCCAGAAACGTTCTATGCATGTAAACATTCGCGCCACTTGGAAGACTCTGCTCAAAAACCCAAACAGAAAAAACGGTTAGATCATCTAAAAGTGCATTTAAAACCCCATAAAGATTCGATTTTTGAAGTATCGAAAGCTCGGCTGAAAAAAAAGACAACCCATATGAAAAACGCCAAATGGTATTCAGGAAAAACCAAACCCCAGGCTAGGAAACTGATAAAAGCATCTGAAAAGGCCAAAAAGATCCAAGATTTTGAAGAAATTAAAAGTGAAGAGAAATGGAGAAAGTGAAATTACAGAGTGGTGATGCGTTGTAGGAGGACGAGAAGTGAGGAGAACGGAGACGGTGACAATGAAGAGAAGCGAAAACATGGCTGAGATAAAGATCCTGTAAGAAAAGAAACTGCGGAAACCAGCTCCAACTCCGCCTGATCCGCCGCCGCGACTTCCCCTGACGGCAATAGCCATTGAATTCAGCTAATATCCGCTGCTCGGTCCCCCGAACTGATCAGTGAAACTGGAATGTGTTTAAACTTTGAAGTGGAAGATTATGAGAAATAGAAACAGTGAGATCTGAGATTTGATAACGAAGATGTTTTAAAATCTGATTTCCGTGTCGGTGTTATTAAAATGTTTTAGGATTTGATTACGAAAATATTTCTGTTTTGACTATCCGTAAAAACTTTTACTTTTTTCGCTAATAATATTATTATTGAGCTAAAAAAAATAAGTGTTTAAAGTATATATTTTTTAATTTTAAGTATTTAAAATATATTTTTATCATTAAATTTTAATTTTTATTATAAAATGGTTATTGGGCACAAAATTTTGTATAATAACATATTTAATTCTTAATGTTTACACATTTAATTAATTTAGACATTAATAATGAGAGTTAAATTAAGAATAAATTGATTGAATGAGTCAATATGGATAATTAAATGTTATATTATTCAAATTTTTGTAACTGTCTCGTCACCCTATTAACTACAGTTAACGGTTCAGTGATCATTTTGTAACAAAAACTAAAATTTAATGTCCATTATATAACATTTGAAAGTTTGATACCATTTTATATTTTTAGATATAATTTAGTGACCATTTGTGTACTTTACCCTATTACTATTATACATATTTAGTCTAGCACTCACAAATTCTATTAATTTAGTCATAACTTTAAATAATTTAATAACTTTAACGATTTATCTTTACTAATTTTATTAATTTAATCTTCAAACCATCTTCACTCTCATCAACCCCACTATCAGCCCAAAACACCACCACTCATCATCATACCCACACAAAATCAAACAACAATATTAGTGGCAAAAATGTAAGATTTTGTTGTTTGATGATCAAAAAATAAATGCACTAATAATTAGGCGACTAGTAGTAAAATTTACCCAATATTTAATTTAATCCAATATGATATACTACTATTACACAGTAATATCTTAGTCGATTTCAAATTTAGATAAACTCATGCACATATATTTCTCAAACTCGATCGCCTAAAAAGAAAAACATATTATCCTTTGTCATTATGATTACTTAATAAGCATATTTGACTAATTGACCAAGCTGGTCATCTTTGTTCTTTCATATTCTCTTAAGTCATAGGTTCTAGACCCTTTAGGAGCACTCGTCTTCCTTCCTCCAAAGTCCTCTCTTTCCCCCTCTAAGTAGGATTATGATTAAAATTATAATTTTTTTAAAAAAATCTAATATAATAAATTTGAAGTTAACTCGGTCTAATCATAAAAACCAACCACCTAAATTTGTTTCATACAATTCAATTCCCAAATGATTCAAATTAAATAACTATAACCCTTTATGACCGGATCTTTAAACCCAAAGCAACTTAAACCAGAGATGATATGAAAATTTTAAAGCTCAAATTGATTTGAGTTAAAACCGGCCACATGTCCAATTCAAGTTAACTTTGTTTTGTTTTGTTTTTAAAAAGAGACAAATAAAAAAATTGAATTCAAAAATTTACAATCACAATTATAAATATAAATACAAATAATACTATAGTAAGTATTAATCATTATAAAGTATAATTGTAGGTACAAATAATGCATACTCAAATATTAAAAATTAGGCATAAAGCCAAAAAAAATTCATTCAACGTTTTACTGAATAGTTATATTGGCCCATATTCTTTTTTGGGGAGCAATTCAACCTTCAACGTTTTATTTTAGGTCAAAATGACTCCTCTGTAAATAAAAACTGACGGTTAACTAACGGTAAATGGCTTAAAATAAACAAACCTATATGGCAATTTTCTGCTGACTTATCATTTTGTCAAGTCATTTCAAACTGTTTACCGTCAGTTTTCTAACAATTTTCATCCGTAGATGGACATTTTGATCCAAAATAAAACGTTAAAGGTTGAATTGCTCAAAAAAAGAATTGAGACTAAAGTGACTATTTAATCAAATGTGGGGTGCTTTTTTAATTTTATGCCTAAAAATTAATCATTATAAAATACTATCCAACTGAAACAAATAAATTTGAACCAAAAACTTAAAAAATAATATTTACGCAAACATTAAAGATCTCAAAATTTCGACTATCATTGAAGTAGTGCTTAATTGGTGTATACATATTATTTTTTATATTTTTCTATTTTAACCATCGGTATAAAGCTCATTAATCGACTAATCTAAATCAAGTTTTATAGAAATTCATTATGAAAATTACCCTCACAATTATTATTTTTTTCATTCACAATGGCATTTAATCATTATTTGTATTTAAAATACAATAATAAAATCATTTTAATATTCTTTTATTTGATACAAATACTAATCGTAACAAAAGTTACAATAACTTGTTTCTAATATGAGTACACTAGTTTTATTAAAAGATGAAAAATCTAAAATACGGAAGTTTTTAATTCAAGTAAACAAACTTGATCCATATATTTTTTTGTCTGATAAATCCTAATCCTACCTAGAGGGGAGGGGAGGGGAAGGGAAGGGAAGAGAGACTTTAGGGGAAAGGGAAGGGAGACTCTAGGGGGAAGAAAGAAAGTGTTCTTAATTTGTTTAGAACTCAAGACCCAAGAGAAATGAGGGAATAAAAATGAGCAGCTTGACCAACCAACCAAATGTGCTTGCTCTGATCCAGACATATTCTTAAAAACACAAAAACTAGCGTCTCTAGATCATAAACATGACCATACAAAAAAGGTAAAAACCCTAACTCAAAGGCTCGAAACAAAAAGACAAACATTGCATATTGCAATAATAAGGCACGTTGACAACACAATCATTACCACAACTTAATCACGAACAAGAACGGTGGCTGTGAGCTTGTATCCAAATTTAATTTGAGGGTCCAAAACAGAGAGATCAACAAGATAATCAAAAGAGCGTCATTTTGATCAGTTGTGACAACATCAAATCCAACTCTGATAGAAAAACAAATAAAAAAATGGTCAAACGACCGATTAAGAGAAGAAAAGCGTGTCAAAAGGTAGAAGATCTTATCAAAAAGTAAAGCAATACGTGTTACAAAGATAAAGTTATTATATTCAAAAACTAAAAACAAAACAAAAAAATTATCGACGATCGACAATCAATACTAAAATTAATGTTGTCGTCGATCACGTAAAGATGAAGAGAAAGAAAAAAATTTATATACGCAAAAAAAATTACATAAAAGTTTCACCAACCTTTAAACCAAACCACTTGGAAAATATTATATTGAGGATGTATTTGCAAGAAGCAGTATCTATGGGGCTGGATTTTTTGTGCATTAATTAAAAAGAAGTATACTTACTCGTTCTTATCATCTTCCTATCATTTAGTGGAATTTACTTTCATGATTACGAAAGTTTCTTGGTCTGATAAATAATTCCCCAACTCAAAGAGCAACGCAAAGTAAACAAAAAGACCAATGAAAATAATGGTGGAGAAATAAATTTTGGTATTTTCTCTTTCGTGCAATTATAGATTTTGAGATCATTTTCCAGATCAATCTGAATTAAAATATGCTCAAACTTGGGGAAGACACACAAGTTGTAATATTTTGTAGTAGGAGAAGGGTATACAATACTGTAGTTGTACATATGTCATTACATAAATATTATAAAATCTTCATATTCGAGATGTCTTTATACAAAATTCATAAAACGATTCGAATTTTATCATTTTAAATTCAACTTATAACTCTATTGGTATACAACTCAAATATTTAGTTCTTACAAGTTATGATATATAACATACTTTTTTAATTAAATAGACAGATATTACATTCTCAGTTTCTTATACTGGAATTCGAGCTCATATAGAATGAGATAATATAAACATCATTAGTCATTAAGTGAATTAATAAATTTCATATATAACAATTTTTTTTATCGTCAAGTATGATTTTATTAAAAAAATCATATATAGCATACTTTTGCTTCCGCTATGTGTTTGTATATTTTTATCAAACTTCAATTTTTCTGGTCCATAGTAAAAAAAATTATATTAGAAGTCAGTAAATAAACTGAATAAACTGAAAGTTGAATTAAACTCATAATATTTAGACTATTAATGATTTATATGTTTGAATAATTTGATTACTCGAATCGAATTGAATTCTATTTATTCACTTATTTAATTTATAATTGATTTTTTATAATATAAAAATAAATATTTTATATCTCAAATAGTGAAAACAATTAAAAATATATATAATATGGTATTTGGCAAATGGTTGATAGCTGATTGCAGTAGCTGATTTGACCAACTGATTTTATTAGCTGATTTGAGAAACTAATTTGATTAACTATTTATATAAAAATGTTTGGTAAAACTTAGCTGATAGCTCTATTGTCACGTTGTACTCTTTTCCTTCGTTTTAGGTTAGGGATGTTTTTAATGAGGCACGTACTGATGATAGTTGTATGAATTGATTCTTTATAAATTCATACGATGTTGATCAAAAAACTTAGCTGATAGGTGATATGAGTAAAATGACAAATAAGGGTATGATATATTTAGTTATTAAATACATATATGTTTTATAATACTTTAGTCTTTATTGAGATAAAATTATTTGAATAAAATACTTTTGACAAGGAATTAAAAAATTTCTTAAGAAAATAAGTAATTATTTTTAAAATTTTTGAATATATTTTTAAATTTAATATTTATAAATATTAACCTTGTGGAGATTGATACATACTATTAATCTTGTATAAAATATCAACACTACAATTTTTTCTTCACTTTCATATTTTGTTATATTTCTTAACTAAAGTATAATTGAGAATCTACAACTAAAAAAATAAAATAATAAAATAAAATTTCACTAAAAAGTGTTTATGGCAAGGACATAATTATGGAAATAACAGGTCAAGTACGCCATTTAACATCTTATTTTGCCTTCAAATCTGCTGGATTCTTCAGCGTTTTCTCTTTTAGCTTATTTTGCACAATCAGATCTTTCAAAAAGATGTTTACCAAACACTAAAAATGAAGAGTTTGACTATCAATCAGTTATTTATGCCCAAATAAACTAAAATCTCTTCAAAAAAATTGTTTACCAAATACCCTAATATTTTATTTACTTGAAATTTTAATTATTTTAAAAATATTTATGAAAAAGAATTTAAAATACTATCCACCAATGTAAAAAATTATAAAATAAAATATAAAAAATAAAACTCAAAATTGATATTAAAAAACCAAAAATCGAAAGAAACATAACCGAATTAAAATGAATGGTTTAAAAATTAAAATAAAAATTGATCGAAACGAACCGATATCGCCCAAATTTATCCACATATATTGCAGCAAATGGGACTAATATGATACCAGGAGGAAATTAAGAACAAGCAAGAAGAGAATAGTTTAGACTTTAGAGGATATTTAAGACAAATGCTCAAAACATGTTATTCTCGTTTCCTTGCATGTTGAAGAACAAAAAATTTTGTTATTGAACAGATTTAGGATAAACCGTGTTCCAAGGTTACATCTTCCAGGTTCATCGAACTTGAGTACGAGTGACTCAGTCGCATATCGGAAATCATCCGACGAAGTTCAGAGGCTTCCTCTTTGAGCTGAGTATTCTCTTGAAGAACCTTTTCATGGCTATCCGAGATCTGGTTCAACTTATCTATGAGCTGGTGGTTCTCATTCCTCAGCCAAACCACCTGTGCCCAAAGCTCATCGAGGTGCCTCTGTTTACGCATACGCGATCTACGCGCGGACTCTCGGTTCGATATCAGCCTCCTTTGCTTCCTCTCGATGATGAGGCTTAATTGTTGCTCGTCGGCTTCGTCGGAAGTCGAGTTGCCGCTGATACACGACGAGTAGGGGCTGATTTTGTGTAATTGTGGAGGGATAGAGAGATTATACGCCGGGTCGGAGAACCGTTTCGACTCGAGTGCAGGTTTGTTGCTCTGGCTCATGCCAAAATGTGGCGAATATGGGTATGGATTGGGAGGAACTAGGTATTGGATACCTGAAACTTCACTAGGCTGCATGGTGAAAGAGACAATTAAGATACAAGTGTTTAAGCTCTTGTTGGAAGGGGAAATGAAGCGTAAGCAGACAAGGTTTTTATAGTGTAAGAAAAGCTAAAATCCGACTCGAACATTATTCTATCACTTATTTTCTTCATTCACAATGCTCGAAACTAAAAACTTGTAATTATATTTTGTGCATCACATACTCCAAATACATAAAAGTTTGTGCAATTATAGAAGTGGTACTTAGTTTATTGGCATGCATGATTGCACGCGCACATACATGAAACAGGAGATGCAATATGTGTTGTGGATAATTATTTTCGGATCGAATTATGCTTACATCATAGAGAAAGAAAGAGAGAGTTTGTGTTGTGGGGAGTATAATTATTTTATTGAGGGAAAAGCTTTAGCTAAAGGATGCAAAAAGAGGAAAAAATGAGCATTCGATAAAGTTTAATCTTTGAAAGTGGAGATGTTTGAACCAATAGAGACTTCTGACGTAACAAATGGCTTTTTCCTATCTTGAATTTATATTATTCGGACTCTTTACGAAAATAATTCAAAATAAAGTTATTAATTTATATTTGCGTTTGAATTTCGGTATTTACGGTCATATTTTATACCACTCGTAGAAGATTAATTTAATTTCCGGTGGGAACCATAAAGTGGTGGTTCTACTTTTGGAGGTTTAAGATCAGATATGGAGAAACAGTGCAGGACATAGGTGGGCAGATTAAATGTGTGGTCCAAGGTGTTGTGTTCACTTAATTAAAGAGGCAAATAGTTTCTTGTTTTTGCTTTGCGAGTAGGCCAATAGTTTCTTAATTGCAAAACTTTTCTTTTTTCATTGTTTATATTTATTTGCATTTGATATTTTTAGTTGCACTCTTGGTTTTACAAGTTTTTTTGTTGTTCTAATTAATTTGAATCGACTCACGTCGCACACTTGATTTTAGTGGGTGAGTCTTCCATCAGAATTTTTTTGCATACATAAAATTTAAATTTGAAATATGCTTAAATGATATCAAGTTGTTTTACCGCTTGGACCAACTCCGTTGGTTATTTTCATTGGAGAGATAAATTAATTTCTCAAATTAAATTGAGTTTTATTTATTTATTTATCATTTCTTAGTGGGAACGAGGGTTTCTTTGGATAAATGGAGTGTTTGGGGATGAATATTTGGTATATAGGGTATGTTAAAGGATATTTTGGAATCTATGGTATTTTCTACAGTGTCGGCGAAGAACGCCCATTTTTTAATATTTTTAGTCAAAAAACGCGGCCGAACGTCTCCTACAGGAGGCGTTCTTCTTGGCATTATAAAAAATGTCATAGATTTTTAAATTTTTCGAACGCACCCTATTTTCCAAGTTTTTTTCTAAACCACCATTTTCCCCTAAATTCCCGAGGGAATGAGAGTGTAAAGTTGGAAATAAGCCATTGAGGACTTGGCTAACCATGTCTTCTTGAAATTCTACTTCTACAGGTAGGTACATCCAATTTTAGCTTCTCATTGTTGCCACCACTATGATGATCTTCATTTCCTTGTTTGGGTGTTAGACAAAACTAGAAAACAGAATGAAAGGAATTTTTTTATACTTTTATATGCTCTTGAAATAAAACATTTTTGAACACATGGTTTAGTTCAATGCATATGTTGTCCATATCTTTCTTCATACACAAATTGAGGATATTGAATGTTTAAGCACGCTCAATCAATAGTCAATACAATGCATATACTACCAAGATCCCTTTCTTGGAGGATATTGAGCGCTTAAGCATACTCGATCTCACATCCTCTTGTATATTGTATTGACAACAATGTCAACCAAGCTAAACTCATTTAAAAATTGAACACATAATTACTAAATTTATATAGAATTATCCTACTACTCTATTTATAATTTTAAATATATTTTTACATAGAATACTTTTTTCATTCACACCATGAATATGATAAAATCTAGTAAATATAAATAAAATAAAATAAAATAACAAAGTTTTTATATATTATCTATGTTAATTGTATAATATAAATGTTTTAAAACCTTAAACATATCATAAATATATTAACTGTATCGTGTTATTTATGAACTCCTATTTAAATGATGGATAATTGACAACATTCTAAACCTGCTTGTAGAGTTTTTTTGGCAATTTTAAATTAATATTTCTTTTTATTATTTAATTAGAAAAATGATCTCATCTAAAATTATCTAGAAAAATAATTCCTGTCAATCAACGTAAGCCAAACTCGTGTCCTACAAAAAGAGAGTTTCAAACTCGCGTCCTATTAAAAGCAAGTTATATGTTAAAAAAACACGGCAAATTAATTTTTTTTCTTCTTTAACAACTTACTCAATACGAAACTCGCATTTTGTTAAAAACGAATTTTAAACTCACGTCTTATAAAAAACGAGTTCACTTTACGTGAACGATTTGGGGGTCATTTTTTCAAATAATACTAGATAAGGTTATTCTTCTAATTAAATAATAAAAATTATATTGATTTAAAATTGCCGTTTTTTCCCTTATATTATCCGTGTATAAAATAAGTATCCTTACAAATTCTGCATTTATTATGTTTGTTTATATTTATAATTTGAATAATTATTTGATAAATTAATTGTGAAGTTTTTTCTTCACAAACAGTCCAAATACATTGTTGTCCATCTATCTTTAATTAATATTTAAATAAATAAATAAATAAAACACATAAAAAAATTAAGACCGCTTATTAAAATTCGTTCATCCCATCAAACTATAATGTTTCTTATCTACCTTTCAGGACCACTTACCATCTTTCATTTCCATTCATAATAAATAATAATGTCATTGCAATTCCGTTGAATGTTAATAAATAATAAATTTAATTATTAATGTATTTACATCATGTTTATATACATTTTTATATTACTAGAGATAGAGTCAGGATTTGGGGTTGGGACAAAACATAAATATTTGATAGTGGGGCAAATTCAAAAATAAATCAAATTTTTTTAAAAAAATTATACATGATGACAAAGGTGTAAAAAAATTCTTGGGCTGGGATCAATTGTCCCTCCTGCCCTCATGTAGCTCCGCCCTTATATATTACATTATAATAATTCGATATAAATATTTTATATATATTTTATCATATTGATAAATTTAGTATGTAAATTCCATCATATCCATATATTTAACTGGTTCAACAACTTTTTGCCCCCAAAGTGACCAAACAAAGGCATCCAGAAATATTATTATAAAATTCATTTTTCAAAGGGCAGGCCGAAAGGTAAATTAATGAAAGAGTAAAAAATAATTCGGTCACTAATATCCACTAATTGATCGAGTGATCAATGATGTTCATGTTGCCTTGCCTTGCCTTGTGTGAATTCAAATTATGATATTTGTCTCGAACTTGTAATACATATCTACTTAATAAATAATAATAATTTGGCCACTCAAATGTAACTTAAAAAAATATTCTTAAAAGTTTATATAAAAATGTGAGTTAATATTCACTCGATAAAAATGATATGAAAATAAATAATAAAATGAGTAATTTTTATTAGTTGTGGCCATAGATAATGTGGGGAGAAGTTTCATAATTTAATTTTTCAAATATCATATTATTGGATAAAGATGTAGCATAATTAATAAAAGGGAAACCTACGCAGGTGGTCACCTAACCATCACTTTTTTGTTTTGATAATCCAACTAATTTTTTCGTTAAAATCGTCCATCTCGTTAGATATATTTTTTCTTTTAGTCTCTCTTCGTTAAAATTTAAAAACTTAATGAAATACTTGGCATTTTTTATTTTCCACATCATCACCTATCTCCTTGTCAGTATGTTGCATAGTATTTTTTATTCGACCAACCCATAAGTGACACGCGTCAGCTTCTGATTTTGAACAAATCAAAAGAGAAAAAAAAAATCCATTTCCTGCTTTTGCTTAGATTTGAACTTGGAAAAAAAAACCTCGCATGAGGGGTTTAACACCTAACCACTAAACTAAACTTAAGATTTAATTAAGTTTTATCCAAACTAGTATTTAACTTATACTCTTTCAACCTCAAAAAGAAGCAAAGCTACCTCTAAGGAGAATTAAACCAAAAACACCTTGCACCAAAAGCAAGGTCTTTAACCACTAAGCTATGTTAAAAACTTATAATATATTCACAAAATATAATATTTGATTTAAGATGTATTCTCACCTCAAAATTAATTAAAAATATTACTAAAATTAATTTAAAATTGTTTTTTAATTCTTTTGAAAATAAAAAATAATTATTTATTTTTATAAAAAATTATAGATCATTCTAAAAATTTACTATATACTATTTATTTATAATAGAATACAATTTTCGAATCATTTGAAAACAACTATTTAGATTTAAATTTATTGTTTTAATTTTTACAAAATCTATTTAGCTTGAAATATAATTAAAATTAAATATTAAACTAGAATTATTTTTTCACTTAATTTTGAAATAAAAATGAATATTTATTTATGTATTTTGTAAAATTAATATTAAAACATTTTAAAAATTAAATTTATAATATTTATTCAGGATAAAATATAATTTTTAAATAAAATTTAATTCGTTGACATGTATATAAACAAATTATTTTACATTTAATTAATTTTATAATGATCTAATAAATTTTTATAAAAAATAAATTATAAGTTTTTTATTCCCAAAAGAATTGAAAAATAATTTAAAAATTTTTAGTACTATTTTGATTTAATTTTGTGGTGATAATATATTTTAAATTAAAAATTTAATTTTGTGAATATGTAATAAATTCTCAACTTAGATTAGTGGTTAAATACCTTACTTTTGGTACAAGATGTTCTTGGTTTAAATCTCTATAGAGGCAATTTTATTTTATTTTTTTAGGTTGAAAAGATGTAAGTTAAATATTAGTTTGAATAAAACTTAACTAAATTTTAATCTTAGTTTAGCGGTTAGGCGTGGGTCCTGATTTGTCGAATAAAAAATGTCAAGTCAGCGATTTTATTAGTTTTTTAACGGAAAGACCAAAGCAAGAAAAATCTTTAACGAAAATAATGATTATAATTAAAAAATTAGTTAGGCGATCAAAACAATAAAATTGTGATAGTTGGGTCATCACCTTGTTTTCCCGTATTAAAAGCATCTTAAAGTTTTCTATTATTGGCCAAAGTATAGTTTGGTCAAATTACTATTTAACCCATGAAAACATTAAGAGCATGATAGTCATAAATGTGGGCCCTTTACTAACAAGCGCGCATGGTTGCCGGTGCACCTCCCTACCGCCTTAGTGCTCAGCCTGTCACCTCATGCAAAAGAAAAAAAAAACTTTTTTTTTGAAATTTCACCATTTTTATTTATTTTTCAAAGGCATTGTCAAGATCGTAGCAAATCAAATCACAAATTCGGACAGTATCACTTTGTACCATTTATGTACCCTCACTACGGTTACCTATGACAAATAACTTTTTGGTTGATTGGTGTCCATAACAACCACCTCATTACATGTGAAAATCATTGGAATTTATGTTGTTTTAAGCAAAATTTTTAAAATTAATTATTATATTATTATTTTTAAATTTAGTAGAAGTTATGAATTTAATGTAAAGAAATATTTTTTAAAATAAATAGAAAAAATATGTCATTAGTGTCTTTTTAACAATTCCTATCTAGAGAGAGGGGAAATGAAAAAATTATTCTTACTGGGTCTAAAACCCACAACTTAAGAGAGGAGAAGTGTCAACTAAGAACTTTTAACCACTTATTTTAGAGGTTGTTGACGCCATTAGTGTTTGTTGATAGTTAAGCAAACACTTTTCTTTAAAATAAAAGAGATAGAAAATATTCGTTAAAATACTGAATTGACTGATGTTATTTATAATCATAATCAAAATTTTAATTTGTATATAATTGTATCACTTTGATTTTGATGATATAAGAGTTCTATTTATGCATGTTTTGTATGTGTTTTATTCACTTGCATACACATTTAATTGTTATTAGTCTTAAATAAATTCTTAATATACATGTTAATAAGAAATATTTTTTACATGAATTTCTAGTTAAAATAATAATAATTATGATTCATCTAAAGAATTATTTTTAAATATAAAATTAATCGATTCAAAAGTTTCTCTCATATCGTGCTTATATATATATATATATTATGTTAACAGTAAATGTTTTAAATTTTACCATGTAAAATTAAAATTTGGGCCAATGAGTTTTTAGTTCAAAGATAAATTTTGAAATTTTAAATTTAAGTTGTTCTATATATTATATGTGAATTCAAATATAATTTTATATTAATTTAAGTCTCATAATATATTGTCATGTTAAGATGTTTGCTTATTATGAGACAGATGTGTTATAAATGTTTGTTTTTAATTGTAATATTTCAAATTATATTGGCTGTAATTATATTTGTATTTTTTAAACAATACTAAGTTTTATTAAAATAATTTTCACATCAATTGTCATCTTTTACATGCAAATTTTTACAATGTATTATTTAAATCTATCTTCATCCATAAATCGAATGATGTATACATTCAAACATAATTTTATATCCTCATATATAACGTATCAGAGAAATTAATTGAATTAAACTCAATTAATCATGTCAATTATCATCTTTAACTGAAGGAAAAAAATAATTTTTTAGAGGATTTAATTAAAAATATTAAAAATTAATAATTACTATCAATTTTTAAAAATTTAAAGGGACCAAATTAAATTTTTTAAAAATTTAAAAGACTTATCATAAAATTTTCAAATTGTTGGGACCAAGACTCTTTTGGACCCTCACTATTCTCTGTCACTGCTATCGTGCATCACTATCCCACTCATAATTTACATTCAATTAAATATTTCTTTTACTAATTAAATTATTATGTTAATATTTTTGTTATTACTATTATTTTTTATTTATTTTTAATACTATTATTAATTAACAAATAGACCAATGAAATGAGTACATGTTATATTAAAAAAATATCACATCATCAAATAATTAAAGTTATAAAATATAATTTTTTAATAATATAAAATATAAATTTTATAGCCAATTAGGTATAATTAGATTTACATTATTATTGGTACAATATATAAGAAGACGTACATTAAACGATATAATTATTAAAATGACAAATCAACACATGTATCAAATATTTGTTGACCAAAATTTCTTTCCTTGCTATGAATTAATTGAACCTTCATTAAATTATGAAAAAATATTGTCTAATCAAACTTTTTTTTTCCCAAGTGCATATGCCTTTTCTTCATCTTTTGGGGCTCTCTTTTTTAACTTGGAATGCATATTGAATTCCCATTTGAAGCATTTGTTCTCATTCACAAAATTTAAAAATAACCTATGCTTCTTGTTTTAATAGCATGAAACCATAATTCACAACTAGTATCATAAGCTAAAATAATCTTATTTGAATTTTAATTCGACTCGAATTTATAAACATTTATCTCTAGTTAGAATTAGACTACAGATTAAAAAATATTTATCATTTAAGAGAAAAGAAATAGGCAAATTCAAATCTTATCCGTAAGAACATTTGTGTTGTCGGAAAATAAAATCGAAATTCAAATGACGAAAGAAAAAAAAACATATATATCTTGAACCATCAACAAAAAGTCCAACGAAAAGAAGAGGTTTAGTTTCAATGGCATTTCTTTATCCATGAAAAGGTTAGTAGTCTCCATCATTTTTTTGGGTTACGGTCTCCATCATTTCTTATTTTGTGACAGGCTTAAACTAAAAACAATTCTCAAATTATATTTTTTTTTACTTTTGGCCCTTAAACTATTGTTTTTGGTCATTTTAAGTCCCTAAGCTATAATTTAGGCAAAATAAACCCTTAAACTGTCATTTTTTTGTCACTTTAAGTCCATGGTTACAAAATATCATTTTATAAGCTTTTCTAACATATATAAATATTTATGTTCTTTTTAAATTTTAAAATATCATATATCAAAATAAGCCCCTAAACTATCATTTCTAGTCATTTTAAGTCCGATAGTTATTTAAGTCAACAGAAAATTATTTCGACTAATAAGATGTTGACACATCACAAAGATTTTTTGACCAATTGATAGTTTTGGGGACTAAAATAAAAAAATGACATAGTTTAGGTACTTATTTTGACCAAAAATAGTTTAGGAACTTAAAATAAAAAAATGATAGTTTAAGGGTCTATTTTGCCCAAATCATAATTTAAGGGCCAAAAGTAAAAAAAAGACATGGTTTGAGGGCTGTTTTTTAATTTAAGCCTTTGTGATAATATGGAAAACGGAAATATAATTGACTGAATCACGTAAATTCTGATATTTCATTTTCTCTCTCATTTCTCTCTCCTATAATTCAAAAAAGTTGCAACTTGTAGCGATAGATGGTGATTTATAATTTTTTGATGATATAAGTTCGAATAACATTATTTGTTAGGAATAATAGAAGAATATGAGTAGCATAGGATGTTAAAAAAGAATCAACTTTTTTTTTTCTTGTAGTGAGTTTCGTTTACTTTCGAATTAATCGATCAATAAATTTAATACCATTGATTATACCAACAAACTCGTGTATAAGGGTGAGTATTCGATTGAGTTAGTCGAGTTGATGAGTACTATTTCAAAATGCAATCTTTATTTAAAAAAAATCCAGTTAAGTTGTTCGAGTTTATATTAAAATATAATTATAAATATTTATAATGTTGTGGTACTAATTGATTCCAATTTAAGCACATTTCTATAAACATTTATAATTTTTTATAACTTAAATTTATTTAAAAAATTTAGAGTGAGTCGAGCTTATGAAATTACGACTCAAGTTGAGAAATTCATACATAATAAATCCTCCTATAATTGATATCTCAAACAAAAAATTACTTTATTAGTTTTCAATAACTTTTTTCAAAAAATCATATAATCGAATACCACGTCGCCACAACAATAATGAGGTGATATCCTCACATTGCACCACTTGCAAGGCCCAGTTCTTCATTCGTCTAGCCTTCGTTCACTGTTTGATTAAAGATTTTGTGCTCGACGTTCGTGATTCGTTCGACGATTTTTAATGACGTAAGGTTAAAATTATTAGATACAGGGGTAGACAAAAAAAGTGGTGAGTGGTGGTGGTTGAATCGAAGACCGAATTAGATAAATTTAGGTGTTTAGAGATTTAGGGTTAAAAATTGAAGACTTTTTTGAGAAATTAAATATTTTAGGTTCTTTTATAAAATAGAAGATTCTATAATTTTTTAAAGAAAATAAAAATAAAAAAAAATTACGAAAATAGGCCATGTGTCACATTTTAATTGGATAACAAAAATATTTTCTATTATAAAAAAAACTTAAAATGATTACAAAAATAAAACATTAAGCATTTATTTCGTCTAAAAAATTTAAACATCTATTTAAAAAAATATAATTTTGACATTTTTTATGCTTAAGCTTTTCTAGAATTAACTTTTTTCTATACCTAAAAAAAAATGTCTACCGGTACATGATGATTTATAATTCTTATAAGGAATAATAAAAAGAGTATGAATAGGATGTTAAAAAATTACCTTCTTCCTCATAGCTATTCTGTGTACTTTCGAATTAAGCAGTCAATAATTTAATATAATTGATTATACAAACAAACTCATGTGTAGGAGTTAATATTCAACTGATTCAAGTTAAGTTGATCAAAATATTTCGAGTTAGTTAAGTTGAAAGTCCCATTTTATAAGTTAAAATTTATTTGAAATTTTTCGAGTCAAGTTTATATAGTCGAGCCGTTGTTCGAGTTTCTGTTTAAATTTAATTGTAAATATTTATAATGTCGCGGTATTAATTGGTTCTAATTTAAACGAGTTTCTATAACCATATACAATATAATTTATATATTTCTTCATATTTTTCATATGTGATGTGCGTATATCATGCATAATTGGGGGCTCAACTCAAACTTGAAATCGATCTACTGATTACAAAAAATTATGAATTATTCGAGTATCATTTTATAACCCGAACTTAATTTAAGTTTTTTTCGAGTTAAATCTATTAAACTACTATCCAAATCAAATCTTTTCCCATCGAATCGATTAAAAAAATTCTATTTTATCAAATTTTACTCACATTTATTCATTCATGTATAATATAATTGACATCTCGAACAAATGTCGAGAGGAAATGAGTGCAGTCGGGGATTATCATTTGCTAGTGATATTATTAGTCCAACCTTTATGCTTTTTACAAGCATAATATCAAAAAAATATCCCTAATATTTAATTAAATAGTTATTTTGGTTTTTATTTTTAAGTAATTTAACTCTTCACGTTTTATTTTAAGTCAAAATAGTTCATATGCTGATGAAAACTGTTGTCAACTGACGATAAACAACTTGAAATTATTTGACGAAATGACACGTTAAAAAAATATTTTATATTTTATACAACCTTTTAAATTTATTTTTTGACTTATGTGTCATTCTGTAAAGTCAGTATATTTGTCTATATGACATTGCTATCACGATATGCACTGCCATGTAGGTTTGTCACGTCATTTCAAGTCATTTATCGTCAGTTGACTAACAGTTTTTATCCGTAAAGGAGCCATTTTGACTCAAAATAAAATATTAAAGGTTAAATTACTTTCGAAAAAGAATAAGAACCAAAAGAACAATTCAGTCAAACGTTGGTTACATTTTTTGACATTATACTTTTTATATTAGTAACTATATAATTAATCAATAACTAAAAGCGAGTGGAGAAAATGTAAGTGGATTAAACATGTATAACTTGCTTTGATTATGGTTATTTAAATAATCATTTACATCAATCTAAAAGGCAATAGATATTTTCTCATTAATGTCACCAATAATTGAATTCATTTGGATTAACATCACAAGCCTCAAAGTTATGGGTTTAACTTTCTTTTTCCATTATTTTTTATCAATTATAATACCATATATCCGTTATTGTTGTTTATACATGTGTCAAGTTATGAAAAGAAACATGTCCTACTAAGTATGACTTTTTTCTACAGCTAATATATTTAGTATAACATTAGTTTTGTTGATGCTGGAGCTGTTGTAATATCTAAAAGGTCGTATGCAGGGGTGTATATTCGGTTAACTGATCGAATAAAATTATCTAAAATTTATTAACCTTTTTTTTGTTTTAACAGTTATCATAACTGGTTTTTTAAAAAATTTAATCGAACAAAAAAAATTGATTAATTGGGTCGGTTTTCAAATTAACCGAAATTTGTTATAAAATTTTGGGTAAATTACATGAATGGTTACTAAACTATTCTAAAATGATATTTTTAGTAATTGAACTTTCAGAAGTTACAAAACAATCATTAAACTTATCGAACTATTACAAAATGATCATTGACTCATGGCACTTTATAAATTATTGATAAATTTTGAAAAGTTTAATGACCATTTTGTGCTAATTTAATAAAGTTTAATGACCATTTTATAATATATCAAAAATTAATGATCGTTTTAAAATTTTTAAAAGTTCAGTAACCAAAAATAAATATATGTAATATTTAATATATAATAATTTTGATTAATTAACCGGTTTCGATCCGAATTAACCGATAACCGATTTTTTAAACAAATACTAATCATTAACCGATCCTACCTAAAATTAACCGACCAAATTAACTAAAAAATTTTAATTCAGTCGGTTAATTCGATTAAAATTGAATAATGCACACCCCTAGTCGTACGTGTAAGTGTACTCAGATGCAATTCCTCTGATTTAAGATTTAGAGTTATAAGTAATTTAGATTTATATTTTATATAAAAATATATTTCATAATTGTTATTTCTTATTTTATTTTGATACAACCATTAAATTTATTATGTGCAAAAACATACAAACATGTGTTATAAGTATACATGTCAATTCTGATCTGGATTCAAAAATTGATTTGATTAAACAAACTCAAACTTGATTCTGTTTGTTTTTAGGGAAAGCTATATATTTAGTGCCTCAACTATTCTTGTGTTACTGTTTCAGTATCTTAACTATTATTTTTTGTAAAATGGTACTTAAGATTATATTTTTGTTTTATTTTGGTACCTCCGTCATTTAAAATTAAAGAAAATAGTGATGTGGCTTGGGTTAATAACAGTTTTAGGCCAAAAACTTATACAATCTATCAATTTAGTCTTATATTCTATCAATTAAAACATTAATTTAATTTTGGATTAAAATTGTAATTTCCTCACTTTTCTTCTTCTTCCAGTGGAGCACTTTTTTAGGTTTTGGGTTTAAAAAACACGCTAGGGACAATCGAAACTTTAGGATTTGGGGATCAATGGGGAGCTAATATGGGTGCATTGGAGGACCCAAACTCCACGATCGGGATACCGGCGAGAATACGAGGAGTGAGAAAGGGGTGGGACAAAATAGGATCGAAGCTTTGCAAAATTAAGATGTTGTTTTAAATTGATGGATTTTGGACTAAACTGATAATATATATAAGTGTTTTGGACTAAAACTGTGATTATATCAAGCCAAGTCATCATCTTCGTTAGTTTTTAACACCTGGGGTACCAAAACAGAACAAAAACTTAATGTTAGATACCATTTTGCCAAAAGTAATAGTTGGAGTACCAAAACAATAATACGAACATAATTGGGTACTGAATATATATATTTCCCTTAAAAAAGTTAATAACCGAATTTGAACGATCCGAAATCGAAAATGAATTGAAGTCGAAGTGAACCAAACAAGTAAACTATAATGAATCAACCCAAAAAAACTCGACTAGTTAGAACATATAGGGTTGACGTTGGTCACAATTTTAAAGCTATTATACCATTTATTAAAGGCTTAAATGAAAAATAAGTGCCCAAAGTATACCATTTTTGAACTTTAGATGCCTAAAGTATTTTTTTTGTAAAAATAGGTGCCTAAAGTTTCAAAAATTAGAATTTTAGGTGCTCGGCTATTAAAAAAATTAACAAAACTGTTAACCAATACAAATTTGACACGTGCCATTTTTTTTAAAATTTTTAAATTATTTTTTGTTTAATAATTTAAATTTTTACAAAAAAATCTTGAAATTTGAAAAATTTCTAAAATAGTCCCTAAATCCCTAAAAATCTCTAAATCCATATGCCCACCGCTACCGCCCCCGGCCCTATCCTTTTGGTCGCCGGACCCATTGACCATTTTTTCTCACCCCTGTCGCCGGAAACCGGCGAACGATGTGCTAATCGAACGGCTATTTCACGTTCGACGTGAAGTGTTCGATTCGCACACCGTTGCCGGTTTTCGGTGACGGGGGGAGGGGGGGCGAGGGAAAATGGTCGGCTGAGTCTGACAACCAAAAGGGTAGGGCCGGTGTCGGCGGCCGGCGGCGGTAGGGGTGGAAATTTGGGAATTTAGGGACTTTTAGGTATTTAGGGACTGATTTAAATATTTTTATAAATTTTGTTTTTTTTAAAAAATAAATTTTAATTTAAAAAAATAAAAAATCAATATTTATGCCATGTGTCGCGTTTTAAATAGATAACGGTTTTTTTAACAGTCGGACACCTAAAATTTTAACTTTCGAAACTTTAGGCACCTATTTTTTAAAAAAAAATACTTTAAGCACCTAAAGTTCAAAAATGGTATACTTTGGCCACTTATTTTTCATTTAAGCCTTTATTAGAATATGAGAAACTCCTACCATCTCACCCAAGTCCTTTAATTTTATTATTTTTTATTTTAATTTGGCAAATTAATTGATAAATCTTCAATTAATTTATTCAAAAATGGATAAAATAATTTATTTAACATATCATGTCATGTATGTGGAAAACCATGATCTAAGCTCCCTAATGTGACTTCAAAAATTCATGCTAAATAGTAAGAGATTACAGTGATTAAATTAAATTCATGCTATTCTAATTTCATTACTAGTTTGAGTATTTCCATTTTCTTGCTCAGCTTCGCCGGACATTTCTTCCAACGACTTCCCTTTCGATTCCGGCACCAATAATGTGAAAAATGTCCCCAACAAGCTGACGACACCCAGAATTATAAGTGATTTTTGCACTCCGATCCCGTTGGCAGCATACAAGAACCCGAACGCACCCACCATTGCCCCTGCTTTGCCTGATGCAGCCGATATCCCGTGGCATGTCGATCTCAACCTTGCTGGGAAAATCTCTGCAGGGACGACGAACGTGGTAGCGTTCGGGCCGAAATTCGAGAAGAAAAACGTGAGGGAGTACATTACAACGAACCCAATTCTGTTGTGTGGTAAAGTCCAATGGTGGTACGGGATAGCCAAGGCAAACATGAAGAGTGTCATGAATATGAATCCCATCAATTGAATCCTGAATCTCCCGATCCTGCGATTAATGCCACGGTGAACCAATATCCGGGGACAGTGCTACATAGTGCAATGAGAGTTTGAGCTCTCGCGATTCTGTGAACTTCTTCAATCGCGTTCATGGTTTTCGCCTTCGGGATCCAACCGATGGCAGTGAAAATGTCCTTCTGAAACAGGTTTTGGCTGTAGAAGGCAATGTCCAACAGGAACCAATTGCTTGTGGTACCGAGCAAGTGAAGTCCGTGTTTAACAAGAAATTGTGTGCTGAATAAACCAAAATCACTCCCTTTTTTCTCTTTCGGTTTCGTCTTCTAAATCGACCTGAAGGACTTACGACATATCCGCAGCGGCCTGTTTCGCATCCTTGGCGACTAATGCTGTGTAACGAGCAGTTCCGGGCATCTTCATGCGCCAGTAATAAGTGAGCAGAGCTGGGAGTGCACCAAACATCAAAATAATCCTCCAAATGTAATCGGCTTCCGGAACGGTCGATGTATTCGGATTCTTTTCAAAAGGCGGTGAAGGGAATTTCGCCTTGAAAGCTCCCGAAACTATAATCGCAACCATCCCGCCAGCCAAAATCCCAAAACCCTGCATTGCAAAAACAGCAGCAATGAAAGCCCCACGAGTCTTTTTTGTTAGCGTACTTTGACATGATGGTGGCCCAGAGAGGGTAATCGCCACCAATACCGAATCCGAGCCAGAACCGAAAGAAGCAAAGGGTAGCCATAACATTAGCAGGGGAACGACCAAAGGAAAGACCCGAGGCAAGGGAACATATAACCATGAGCATAAGCGTGATGCCATATACACGTTTCCGGCCCAACTTGTCATCGAGCCATCCGAAAAAGAGTTGGCCTGTAAGGGTACCAACGAATGCTACACCGTTAACGGCAGCCGCTAAATTAGAAGGAAGACTGCCGGGCGAGGAAGAGCCTTGCTTGTAGTAACATATTCGACCGAGCAATTTGGTGACCAAGGAAATGCAAAACAAGTCGTATCCATTGGTGAAGAATCCCATGCCGGCAATGATGATTGCCGTGAAATGGTACCATTGTGTTTTGGCTACATCGAGCGCATTAAGCACTTGCAATTCATCCTTTGCCATCACTAGAAAAAAAATGAAGGATTTGATTCCGTTTTGGAAGCTCTGGTTTGGTTTTCCAATTTAAAAAGTGATAAAAGGGAGAAATTATATTATGTGTCATTCCCGCCACGTCATCCATGGTACCAACCAATAAAAACCACCCACCTCTTTATTTTTTCCATGTCATATTTTTACCAAGTGAATATTCACTTAAATCAATTTAAAAACAATTTTTACCGAGTGAAGATTCACTCGGTAAAAATATGATATGGAAAAAATAATGAGATGTGTGGTTTTTATTGGTTGGTCTCATGAATAACGTGGCGGGAATGACCTATGATATAATTTCTCGATAAAATGGGAGTAAAAATATCAGAATCTTTTTTTTGTTTTGAAATTTGACATATTCTATATCGTTACAACATATTTTTCTACAATTGGTTAACTTTTGGGGACTAGATTTGAGGAGTATGATTTTTGGGTTTGATTTGGGTTATGGGTTTGTTTCATAAAGGATTTGATTAAGAATATTCCCTTCTTTTTTAGATTTTGACTATGTGTGTTTGACTTAATAATGCTTAACCTAAATGAATGTATATGTTTATATTTTTTCTCAACCTTTTGTTAAGGTGCACACGCATTACAGACAAGTTGCTTTAATATGGGTCATCTAAGATGAACATTATCATTTTTTCATTGAGATCACTTGTTAAGTTCGAATCTAACATATTTTTATATACATACACACACATATATTTATTTGAGTTCATATTTCATATTTCTCTTCAAATTCGGATAACATATATTCAGACGTTGATCCCAACCAAACCGATCGAAATTATGTTCACCCTTAATACTCGGAACATTTTCATATTATGTTTAGATTATTTTGAATAAACTATATTCGTGATCATTAAAGTTTTAAAATTTACATTTTAGTCATTAAAATCATCAATAATAGCCAAACGGTCACCGGACATTAAATCTTGTTGGATTAATGACGTGATACGTTAATAACAATGATTAATGTCTAATTTGACTCCTAAACTATAACTAAAACATCATTTTGATTCTTAACAAAAAAATAACTCTAAAATTAAAACACCGGTCTTCCTCAACTATCCCATCATTAACAACACCAACCCTCACCACTCAATACCATACCACCACTTACAATAGTTTTTAAAGAAAAACAAACCAATGAGCTTATAGACTTATAGAAGACACTGTTTGAACTTTGAGGAAACCAATCTTCGAAATCGCATTGAACTTCATCTTGTTTATGTCGCCCTAAACTTGACAAAGAAGTAAAAGGCATAATCAAAATGATGAAGTTTAGTGCGGTTTCGAAGATTGACTTCCTCAAGTTTAAACAATGCCTTTTGTAAGTTTATGCACATGATGGTTTTATTTTTCTTTGAAAAACGATTGTTGGTGGTGGTATGGTGACTAAATGGTGAGGGTTGGTGCTGATAATGTTGGGTTAGTTTAGGAAAACTAGTGTTTTAATTTTTTTTAGAGTTATTCACGTCAACAATCCAACAAAATTTAATGTCCGAGTGATTGTTTTGTGATTTATCATTAGTGATCAAAATGTAACTTTTGAAACTTTATTGATCAAAACAAAACTTATCAAAACTTTAGTGATCATGAGTGTAATTTACCAGATTATTTCATGTGATATTTTATTTTAATTGTTTTTATCATACCATGCAACAATGTTATGTTACAATATTACTATTTATACCATTTTAATACTACGTATAATGAAAAGCCGTGTCTAAAATTGGTGTCCATTGTTGCATAAAATATTACAGAAGATGCAAAAACATTAGCAAATTGAGGCACGCAACAATTTTCTTTTGCTGATTATATTCATAGTATTTCTTGTTTTCTATAACATTTTCATTATTAAATCATCTCATGATTTCATATGTTTTATTCCATTAATTCCTATTCAACATTATTATACCTTTCTCAGTTGCTCGGGTCTTCGGAATTAATAGCCTCCGTAAGGACGCGTACATCTTTGGAATTCTTAACATCCGTATTATTTTTCCAAACCACCCTGTTATCGGCATGACAATTATTGAGTCCACCTGACCGATAAACTAAGTCTACTATCTGATAATTAAAGACTAGGCTAAAAAATTCATTGGCTAAAGATTATGTCTCATCTTGACGACCCATCAATAGTCGTCAATAGACCTGGTCTTGTACCATTGAACAGTGTCGCTCACCTATATATACCCCATGACCAAAGAGGAGTAGGGACGACCGACTCTATATACTTGAGACCTCCGCTTCATCTCTCCCATCATTCTCAGTGGTTCTTTGTCCACATCAGAATGAAAGAACCACCATCGACTATCGTCAACCACCGCCTTCCTATTTATCTTCATCATTGTCTCTACCTCCATGTCTGGTGCCTGATGTTCCTGACATCAACGAACATAATTTTATCTGTAATTGGTGTTTTGCCAAATGATATTTTATACTGAAAGAGACCTCCTACTGGTTCGGTCAAGATTAACGTGGATGGACCATTTTGCCTTCTTCCCATGGGTTGTCTACGATTGGTGTTGTTGCTTGTGATCATGACGATCTTGTTCTTGCTGCCCATTGAGGCTCGAGTTTTTATTATTGGGATCAAGTTAGCAGTTGAAGAAGGAGATGCGACAAATGTGGTGTCCAAACATGCATCCTCCCTCTGTTGATCTTCTTACAATTAGATGCCTGTTGCAGGAGGTACGATTGCTTTTACACCAGAATTCGGGTGTCCACAAGAAAACTAATCAAATGGCTCATACTCTCACGAACTGGACCTTACATTCTACTTCACCAACTTAAATTTTACAATGATTGTCCTTTTGTATTTCAAACGTTGTCATTCAAGATGTTATTTTTATTAATATATTAAATTACTGTTTTTCTTTAAAAAAAATCTATCTATCCACATGAACCCGTTACTTTTATTATGTAAATGTCTGATAACTTTAGACACCATATAACTAAAACATGATGACATTTTAAAAAATATATATAGACTAGATCAGAGATTGACCTAGAAAGGGTTGAAGAGGCAGTTGCCCTCCTAAAAATTGAAATTCCTATATGATTTAAAAGAAATTTAGAAATTTTTTTATATATTTCTTATTAAAAATCTATTTTCGTCCCCTAAAATTTTATAAGTTCGTCCCTTCAAAATTTTATAAGTTCGCCCCCGTAATATAAAATTCTGCGTTCGTCTCTGGACTAGATTTACAAAGATTTGTTTGAGTACATGTGATATCTTTATCCTATGTACAACCTCTTATCCAATTTTTTATTCTATTTTATGAATATTAATATCCAAAATCAATGTACTGAAAAATCACTAAAAAAACAATATAGAAATTATATAATGCCAAGTAGGAAACATATTTAGAACCGCTCTCACTCAACCATGCTCGGTGACCTAAGCACCGACCGAGGTTCCCACTGACCTGTCTCCGCATCGATGGTGAAGCTTAGGGAACCATTGTCCACTTCTATGCGACTTTTCGTGGCCTAATGAGCTCATTGGATTTGGACAAAAATCATGTGACAAATTTAATAATTTAACCTAATGAGCTCACCCTACTTTATTATTATTTTTTTTTTGTAATTTTACTTTTGATGTTGAAATAAATTATTATTATTTATTTAATCCTTTTCATGAAACATATTGGCACAGATTTGCAGCCGGTTGATTTAGTTTAACGAATCATGAACCTACCTATAAGTTAGCCGGTTTGGATTCATTCAATGTCTATGGATGTCAGCATATTTACAATTGGAACAACCTGAACCTTATATTAACTATAAATTGATGTAAAATATATGCATGATTAATTGATAGAAAATAGGTATCTGTCAACAATCTCTAGAGTAAGTGGTTAAAAGTTTTTAGTTGACACTTCCTCTCCTTTATATTGTAGGTTCTAGACCCAGTAAGAGTACATTTTCTCTCATCCCTCCCCCTTCCCTTAGGTAAGAATTGTTTAAAAAAAAACACAGGTATCTGATATAGATTAAGGAGTTAATCATGTCCATTAGTGCTCAATGACAAGAAAGATTTGACGCGGAAAACCAATTAACTTTGGAACATCGGGAGCCAAGTAGGTGAATCTAAAGCACATCTCATTTGCTGGTTAGTTATTGGTAATTAGTTATTAGCACAAATTCTTTGAATTTCTTAGATGGCAAGTGATGACCGACTGGTTTCACTTAAAACCGCCAAATGGCATGGGGTGATAAATAAATTTACAAATGTCTTAGTTTTAGGGTTTAAGAACTCAATTTAAGGTGTAGGATTTATGGGTTTAAGTATATGGATTTAGAATTTAGGGGTAATGGTTTAGAGTTTAGGGTTAAGATTTAGGGGTTAGAGGTTAGACTTTAATTTTTAGTGTAATATGTTGAGGATTTAGATTTTAACCCATAAACACTAAATTTTAACCTTAAACCCTAAATTATATTCACAATCATTAAATTCTAAACTACTAAACCTAAACCCCTACACCCTAAACTGAGATCCTAAACCCTAAAACTAATGCACATGTGAAAACTAAAAAATTCCACCGCCATTGTATCAAATAATTTTTTTTGAATAGAAATGTATCAAATAATTATTCTTAAAATTAGACATAAATTTAATAAAATATGCATTGTGATACATGATTTCTAATTTTATACCGTATGTATAAATTTTATATTACATTTACTTCTTTTATTTTTAGCCATACGGAGAAGGGAGAAGACTTCATTTCTGTAGTGATAAGATAACGCTTGACGGTATCAGAGAAGAATATTTAAATTTTTTTTATAACTTAAGAGATTTTAGGATTTCTTGAGAAATTATATTTTTTAACTTTTTAGAAAATAAATAAAGTTAATATTTAAAGTGGGTTTCAGAGAATGATTTAGTGATAATTTTTTAATTGATATTAACGGTTTAGCCTTAAAATAATACTAAAAATAAAATATCAGACATTTACTTTAATAAAAAATTAAACAACTAAATGAAAAAATGTATAGTTGCCAACAAGTGTTGAGTATATTGGTAAGACACATTGTACTTTTAAGGAGATAACACGAGTTCAAATTTTAAAGACGACATTGTTGGAAGGGGCAAACTTGACTCTGAACATGAACTGTAAGACGAACATACATATTACCAAATAAACTGTATAGTTCGGATGTTTATATTCCAACCTTTTAATTTAAGGTAAAATACATCTCAAGTAACTCAGTTTTGTGTTAAATTACGAGTATTTTTTTAAAGAAATTACAATTTAATCACTCATTTAAATTTTTGTTGTGAACAAGTTGTTCTACTCTTAAAGATAAAATATGATATAATAATAATTTTAGTAATAAAATTTATATATTATATCAATTTGATCATAATTTAAAATAATTTAATAAATTTAACCATTCATTTTAAAAATTCTGGCACTGCACCATCCTAAAACACATTCTGGCCACTTGTCGCACTCTTTGCTATTATCCATCAGCTAGATAATCAATATATGAGATAGCTCGACAAAAAAAATTACTTTATTACTGAACAAATGAAAAACTAATGAAGTAGACACATTATAACCTATAAGTTATGAGAAGCAAAATTATTATTATTATTATATCAAATTATGTTAGACGTCCATTTCAATTTTAACGAGGAGTGTTCTATTTGTAATAAATTTTAGAGTGTAAATTGTAACTTTCAGAAAAAATACTTGTTTATAACCAAGCACATATTTGAGTGACCTAGTGTGCATTTTACCCTTTAATTTAGTTGTCATTACATACAACTTTTGTTGCCGTGTAGTTTTTCCGCTTCCCCGCCTTCATTATAAATCAATGCTATACACCAAATATCTGACTGGACTCGTATAAGGTGGAAACACCCTTTTCTTGGTTGTTGTTGGGTCTCCATCAATTCTTCATTTCAAAGCTCATTTTTTTACTGTTTCCTTTGCTGCTTTCCTTAGATTCTGTAAATTGGGATTTCAAGATTGTGTGGATTGGATATTTGGGTTGGTTTCTTTTCTTTGATTTTGATGTCAAAGACTCAACCTTCGTAATTGTAGATTGTATAAGCATTATATTATTGTAAAAATATCTGTACATTAAATTAGCCCCTTTTAAAGAATCGTGTCATTTTGGTATTCTACTTGGAGTTTTCTAGCTCAAGTTGGAGAAGATCTGAAAATTTTCCAACCTGCAAGATTCGGATTTTATGACGGTTAGGACTATTAAATTGCAGTGTTTTCCTCCCATTTTTTTGGGTTTTGATTTTAATGAATTAATGTTTTAGCATTTTTTTATGTGGACAGAATTGCAGTGTGCTGAAGAGTTTGAATTTCCTCAAAAAGTTGAATCTTTGAGAGTTTTAGGTGATTTAGAAGATGACAATTGGGGATATAACACCAAAGAAGGAGAGGAAGTCAAGGAGGAGCAAGCATGTTGTTGATGAGAAAGCTCCCTTGTTGCCTAAACAACAAGATGAAGCTGCTGGTTATGATGAATTCAATGGAGCTTCATTCACTGGGGCAGTCTTTAATTTATCAACAACAATTATTGGTGCTGGGATCATGGCCTTGCCTGCAACAATGAAAGTTCTGGGATTGATTCTTGGGATTGCTATGATCATCTTCATGGCATTCTTAACTGATGCCTCCATTGAATTCTTGCTTAGATTCAGTAGAGCTGGAAAATCAACTTCTTATGGAGGTCTTATGGGAGATGCATTTGGAAAGTATGACAGAATCTTTTTGCAAATCTGTGTTCTGGTCAACAATATTGGTGTACTCATTGTATACATGATTATTATTGGTAAAAGCTTTATTTCCTTCAACTGAATTTGCATATCTGGTTTCTCTGTGATGTCATTTGGTTGTCTTTCTTGTTGTTTTGTTTAATTCCTCGATTTCCATTTCCCAATCATTATGGTAATGTGTGAATTTGCTTTTCAACTTATGATGGTTCTTGTTTTTATGAAGGTGATGTGCTTTCTGGAACATCATCAAGCGGGGTGCACCACGCCGGTGTCCTCGAAGGGTGGTTCGGAGAACACTGGTGGAATGGGAGAACCTTTGTCCTTCTCGTCACTACACTCGGCATCTTCTCTCCGTTGGCATGTTTTAAGCGGATCGGTTAGTGTTTTGGTTGCGCTAGCTTTACTGAATTCCAGTGAATTATCTTGATTGTTCTTGATAGATCATTAGATAGATCATATGTTGACTCCATTAAAACATTATTGAAATTGTTTCAGCATTTTACATATGATAGATCATATATTGGTAGATCATTAGATATAGATCATATCTTGATTGAAATTACCTTGTTCGGGATTTTAAATATGATACCAGTTCCCGAATGAATCTAATTTCTAACTTACTGTGTTTCTTTTATTTATAGTTCAAGGCGTCCGAATCAGATTTTGTATTTGTATCATTTCTCGAAAATATCCAATATATTCCAACTGCAATCGATATAAATGCTGTTAAAATGCTTAGTATATATGTGTATTACATAGAGCAGTACAGTTTGGTCTATATTTACACCAGAATCTAAATTGAATATTTTGTATTGTGTGTTTATTGTTTATTTGTATGTGACTAACGAGGGGCAGTGCATTCTCATTTGCAGATTCCTTAAGATTTACATCCGCCTTATCAGTTGCTCTAGCAGTTGTGTTTCTTGTCATCACTGTCGGAATAGCAATTATCAAGCTGATTAGTGGAACTGTAATGATGCCTAGATTGCTTCCCGATGTCACTGATTTGAGCTCATTCTGGAAACTCTTCATTGTAGTCCCTGTTCTTGTCACTGCATACATCTGCCACTACAACGGTATGCGAGTTGATTCATGAAATGTACTCTTTATGTAAGCAATGTATCTTTTTATCTTTTACATTGGTTCGGGATGACAAGAATGACTGATTTCCCTGTGTGCTTAAATTTGCAGTTCACAGCATACATAACGAACTGGAAGAATCTACTCAGATAAGACCGATTGTACGAACAGCACTGGGTTTATGCTCATCAGTTTACATAATGATAAGCTTTTTCGGGTTCCTTCTATTTGGTGAGGGGACATTGGATGATGTGCTTGCCAACTTTGATACCGACCTTGGCATCCCCTTTAGCTCCCTGCTTAATGACTCTGTCCGTGTCAGCTACGTTGCTCACCTCATGCTTGTATTTCCCATTGTCTTCTATCCGCTGCGTCTCAACATGGACGGCCTCCTCTTCCCTTCCTCAAGGCCTCTAGTTCTGTCTAATATGAGGTTTGCCTGTATTACCATCGGACACATCACGGTTATTTTCTTGGGTGCTAATTTCATACCCAGCATCTGGGATGCTTTCCAGTTCACTGGAGCAACTGCTGCAGTTTGCCTTGGGTTCATTTTTCCTGCTGCGGTTACTCTCAGGTGAGTTTTTGGTTGTCCGATTTGATTCAATATCAGCTACATTTTAATTTTGCCTTCTTTCATATTGTTGGCAGTGGCTCAGAAATGTTAATTAATAGGGTTAAATTGTGTATGGATCGTGTCCGATATCTTGAAAACTTTGGCATGTTCGGTTTAAATTCGTATTTGTCTTGATAGTTTTCAGTGGACTGTAGAAGTTGCCTATCATCTATTGATTGTTAAGCCTAATCTAAATCATAGATTTACATTAAAATCATTTATCCATTGGCGTTTCAGGGATCACCACTTCATAGCAACAAAGAAAGACAAGATCTTAGCTCTTTTCATGATTGTCCTCGCCGTATTCTCGAATGCTATAGCCATATACAGCGACGCCTATGCCCTTTTTAAGAAGAATTCAGGGCCCAGGGCATGATCTATCCCTTGATTGCAGGAAGTGAGATTTTTACATCTCTGACATCCTTGAAGACTCCTGGTTTGTATAGAATCATTCAATATCTGATTCGAAAATCGAAGGAGGTTTGATTAAGCTATATAATAAGATTAACTGTACTTCCAATGTATAAAAGTTAGATTGTAGGGAAGTGTATGAAGTTCCATACATCATATTCCCCATGTAAAATAGCAAATACAGTGTTTTCAGATTGCAATAGAATAATGATGGTTTTGCTTGCTGCTAGCCTTCTTGGAACTGTTCTGGAAAAATATCTCTAGAAAATTAAAAATGTCATGTTCCATCTATTTTTAACAGTTAAATATGTTTTAAAAATTAGACTTAAAGGTTAAATTAGCCCTCAACAAAAAATTAATTAAACCCTTATGAATTTTTTTACCTAATTTAGCTTCCATTAATCGAAAAGCTATAGCGCTATCAATTTAACCCTTTCGTAATAATTACTAATTTTGACCGTTAAGTTATTGACAACTAATAAGATGAATGTGCCACATCATTAAATAGAAAAAATTGTAAAAAATAAATAAAATAAAATATAAAAATATTATGAAAATATAAACAACCATAGTTTTATTTTTTTTTTTCAATTTGGTCATTCATTGATTTTTTTTTCATTCAAATCGCAAAACCCTATTGTTATCTATCATAGCCACCATAACCGTTTTCGATCCCCTATCCAACAGTCTCCCTCCAATCCATGTGAATAAAGTTTCCACTAAGATTTTACTAATTTTCCAAGAAACAAACAAACATGAAAACCCATTAAGTTTTTTCACTCTTTCTTCTTGGAATCAATTAACTAATTTCTTGAAAACCATGAAAACAACCCCATGAATCAATTTAAACTTGATTTGATGGATCCCAAGATTCTCATTCAATTTCAATCAGAAGCAGATCGTATTTAATGAGCAAAAAATGAAAAGGAAGAAAATCAGAAAGGGAAAGAACCCATCTTCTCGATTCTTTTGGGTTCTTAATCATCGGGGTTTCGTTCAAAAATCCGAATAGAGCAGTGGCTGGAGAGGTCACAAAGAAGGCCTTGCTTGAATCGAAGGTCAATTTGACAGCTTGAATGAAAGATCGGAGGGAGAACATGGCGGCTTAATAGATTGTTTTTGAAGGAGTTTGAGTTCGATTTAGGACCAAGTTTAACCATAGAACAAAAGAAGAAAGAATGAGTTCTCATTTCGTGTGCTCCAACCAGAGAAGATCACCGAGAAAGTAAGTTGTGTCGACGACTGGACGTGGAAGAAGAAGAAGAAGAGATAAGAGAGCTTTAGGGATTATTTTCTGAAAAATGAATATAAAAAGATAGTGAATCACATGTGATTTTAAGAAAATATACTTTTAAAGATAAGGACTGAAATGAAAATTACGAAAACATTGAGCACTAATTTTGTTATTATACCTTAGGTAAATTATGATTTTTTAGATTTTTTTTTAAATTTTAATGATTTTTATGGTTTATGATGTGACACTTTTAGGGTGTACTACGTGTTATTTGTGAGTTAACTATCAATTATAATAGCCAACGTTACGAGATGATTAAATTAATTATAAATTAAATTATAAGAGCATGATTGATTGTAATTTAAATTATAAAGGCTCAATTGGGTAAAAAATTTCATAAAGACTTAATTAATTTTTCGTTGAAAGTTAATTTGACATTTAAACGTAAAATTATAATATAAATTTTAATTCGGTTGATATTGTTTATAAAAATATACAGTACTTCTGAGCTATTTAATAAAAATGTTTTATTGATTTACAATTTTATACCCAAAAAAACACTAAGGGTAAATATTAAAATTACAAATAAACTTTATTTAAATTTGTAATATGATACACAACTTTTGACATTATGTAATTAAACACATAAAGTTTTAATTTTATTTAATTATATACATTTTAAAAAATAAAAAAATTTATTTATTTATTTTAAATAAAAAGTTATTTGTATAGGTAGTATGTAGACGTAAAATGATATTACTTAGATAAAAGATTTAGTAATTTATACAAAATTGAATTAAATCATATGTCCCGTTGTATAAAATCAAAGTTATTATATTACATTTCACATGGGATGAAAAGTTACCCTCAAATTTCTGCAACACCTCTCTCCTGCAACTATGACCGCCACGATGGGTCCACCGCCTCCCCGGATCCCAAATCCCTCTACCGAGCCCGAAACGGTAACCCAAGAAGAATCCGAACCCAATACGGCCAAAACCTCGATGGGTCCTCCGCCGCCGCCTCCTCCTCCTCCCATAAACCCTAACATGCAAAATCACCAAGACGAAGAAAAACAACCAAACTCAAATTCGGAACCGAATTCAATTGAAAAGCCATTAAATTCAAAGCAATCTTCTGTGCCTTACACAATCCCTCAGTGGAGTGGACCTCCTTGTCACAATTTCTTGCTCGAGGTTCTTAAAGATGGCTGCATCGTTGACCAATTTGAAGTGTAATTATTTTTACCCTTTTAAGCTTCATTTTTATTGTCTTTTTTTGGGGGATGTTGAAAATTTGTGAAATTTGTTTGTGTAGGTATGAGAAGGGAGCTTATATGTTTGGACGTGTTGATCTCTGTGATTTTGTGCTTGAACATCCCACTATTTCGCGGTTTCATGCTGGTAAATCTTTTTTATTTGATTATGCAAATGTGCGATGTGCAATAAGTGAGGAATTAAATAGCTTGAATTCGGTTGGTTAAGTGGGAAATGTTTGTAGAATAAAACAAAGGACTACTATGGTGGGGTTGTTTTGCTGGGATTCTTAAGAATTGGATTAAATTAGCTAAGAAATTTTACGGAGTTAAAATGGGAAAATGGGTTGATTCCCTATAAAAGGAGCATTTTTTTTGAGTTTTTCGTCTTTCTAAAGTTATGGTTACGTGGAGTAACATATGTCAAGTTCATCATGAAGATGGCTATCAACCTTCTCCCATTTTAATTTTTTCATTGGACAACAAAAATGTTATCTTAGTGTATTTCGTGCAATATAACCTGTATGAGTTGTTGAAGTCTTCTGGCTGCTGTTTGTAGTTTCTACTTTATACTAAATCTAAAACCATATTAAATTGACTGACATGAATAGCATCTGTGGCTTGTGATATTCTTGTGAAATGATTAATCAAATTTCTCTCAAATGACCAACTCTGTACCCTCTAGAAGCTTGAGTTGTAACAGATTCCATCATAAGAGCTTCTCTGATTTTCAATTACTCACTTGTACAAGAACTTGCTCATGACCTACCCGCTAACAAGTTTTGGGATCTGAACTAAACAGTATGGTGTTTTTTTGCTACCTGTTGTAAATATTTTTTCTCTTTTCTAACCGTGTAATGCTATTGTTAGGCTGCTTTTTGAATTTCAAATATCTATGTTTTTATGCACAAATATTAAATTTAAGGACTGCTAAAGTTAATGGCTTTTCCTTGTTTTTTTAATTATTGTTTCTCTTTACTAGTGCTTCAGTCTAGGAGCAGCGGTCAGACCTATCTTTACGATCTTGGCAGTACACATGGCACTTCTGTCAATAGGAGTCAGGTATTGATGTCCAACTGTATTCTATTTGTTGTATTGAGTTGCATTTTACCATGCTAAAGTGTTTCAGTTTCTGTTGAATTTTCTGCTAAGATGGTAACATGTTTAGAAGGTCAACTTTCTGCTTTGTAGTAGAAACTCTGTGGAAAATTTTATGAACTTGCTGCTAGATTATGTTCCCCCAACTTAATTAGGTGACCAAAAGGACTTATGTGGACTTACACGTGGGTGATGTCATTCGGTTTGGCCAGTAAGTACACTTTTGCTTGCCTGTCTTTATTTGCTCATAGCTTTGTTTCTCCATCTTTCTTTCTACGCCATTCATTTGTTTGATTTTCCTTTTGATTTTTCTTACACATTTTACTGTTAATCTGTTATCCTGATGGATATATGCAATATCAGTTTTAGAGCCAAATTTTAATTGAGGATTGCATACTACTCTGATGTGCATATTTGTTTTGTGTCCCTTCAGAAGGACTATCTGGCTTATACAGTAATCCCTTTAGTGTAGTTTACATTACAGTGGGAAAATTGATACAAGTATTTGCTATAGAAGGCATAGTTTCTTCACTTGTAAATGCATCAGTTATTTTTTGTAGACATGCAAATATAAGAGGAAAAAGGGTGGGTAGTAGGGAGTTTGCAGATGATGAATTTATGTTTCTGTAGTGTAGGTTTTATATTCAACAACTTGGGTCTCAGTTTGAACTAAAATTTCAAAACGTTTTAGTACTTTATTGATCTCACCTTCTTTGCTATGTTCTCTTGTATTTTCTTGTTTTACTTACGAAGGAAAAAGGAAGAGTGGCACAGAAAAAAGATGCCATACCAAGTTCTGATTATTTTTCTCTTTTTTATTTGCAGCTGAACACGCTTGTATATTTTTCAAGGGCCATCTGATTTGATGCCACTGGTAAGACTTTTATGCAACCTATTTTGGTTATTGATTCTTTTATTTGATATTATTTTCAATTTAGGGTTGAAGTGTTTAACAGATAGAATTACTTTTTTTGACTTGAAATATTTTGTTTGTTTGCAAATCTTTTCTTTATTGGAGTTTCCAGTTTCTTATCTTGCCATCATATGTGATCACATGTTGGTTTTCCATTTTATGAAATCTTGTACATATACCTCTGCAAGTGGCATTCACGTAGGCAAAAATTCGCTCCATGTTCTGTACTTATTCATTTTAGTTTATTCCTAAATACTCACATACCCATTTAAATTTTGAGTGCTGGAAAGTTAAAATATCATGAGACAGCATCTAACAACCAGATATATTTTATATCAAACGCTCTGAAATCTAAATACTGTGGATCAGTTGCAAGGATGGGTTACTAAATTTTCTTATACCTCTGAACTTCCTGTTCATTAATGAATTTATTGCTACCTTTTTGCATGCACAATTCTTTTTCTTTTTAAATTTCAAAAATAAAACAAAATTCGAACCAAGCGTTAAAAGTAGTTGTTGGCAAATCAACAATTTAGATTCAAGTTGTATCTTTGTAAGTTATTATATTTATTTATATTACGTGACATCTTTTCAAAGATGTGTTATGAGGGAATGCTTTATTGGGTTAATGTTCTGGATCATAACCATCTCTTCCTCTTTAACATTCAGTTCGATTCTACTCTTTTATTGGAAGAACTAGAAAGAAATGTAGCAGTGTTTTATTGTGCTTGCTATAATTTGTTTAATGCTATTGTGTTATAGGAAAAAGACTTGAAAGTCATCAGAGAAGCTATGATCCGAGAAGAGATGTTAGACCGGGAAGCTTCACTTAGACGAGCAAGAGCAGAAGCATCTCTTTCTGATGGTATCTCATGGGGCATGGGAGAGGATGTTATGGAAGAAGCAGAGGTTAGCACCACTTAGAAACTATATAATGCTATTGTAATTTTCTTGTTGATATTCTATGCGATAAAACAGTGTGTTTAAGAAAAAGACTTGAACTTATTCACCCAAAATTTGGATGATGGCACAATTGTTGTATTTCTTTTGGATCCACTTCATTTCATCAGCTGGCAATCTGATGAATGTAATGAAATTGATGACTTCCTTCCCTGCAGGCAATTTAGCACTGATTGTTTGTTCAAATGCTTTATGACGCATTAGGCTCTCTTATCATTTTATTTCATTACACACACACACACATATTTGGGAGAGGTGGGCAGAGCTTGCCATTTTCATTTGATGGCTACATACATTGTACATTTTTCTTTCACACCCTAATTTCATATTGTTTTCATGTAAGACTAATGGATGGTCTTGTTAATTTTATTTTCTACCTATTAATGTCATTTGGATATCTAGGATAATGCTGATGAAGTGACTTGGCAAACCTACAAAGGACAGCTTACAGAGAAGCAGGAGAAAACCCATGATAAGATAATAAAAAGGACCGGAAAGGCAAGCCCTTTTCTCTTTGTGACTTCTTATGAAATGAATTTAGTGACACATTTCTTTTCCTCATTTGGGCTGTTTGTTTTATTTGTCTAAGTTTTCTTTCTAGATCTTTATATTCAACTTGGAGATGTCACTTTTTGATCTATTCCTTGTTAGTGCCATTTCTATTTATTTATTTTAATTATTATTATTATTCCAACTTGTTGTTCTGGTCCTTCTGGATATAGATTGCCCATATGAAGAAAGAGATAGATGCAATACGAGCTAAAGACATTTCACAAGGTGGGTTGACACAAGGTCAGCAAACTCAGATTGCTAGGAATGAACAAAGAATGACACAGGTATACTGAAAGTTATGCGGATAGGAATCTGATGTATTTCTATTGGATTATTATACCGTTTGCTTGTGAAGAGAAGTTGGAGAATATTTTTGACACAAATCTTGTAATTTTGGTAGATACTGGAGGAGCTTGAAAGCTTGGAAGAGACTCCAAACGACAGTATCCGTGAAAGCATAGGTGCACGTGCTGGAAAGATTCTCGTGGTAAGCGAAAAGGAGGGCCGGATGATGATGATGAAGACCTCTCAAGGTTTTTTTCATTTTGAGAAAAAAAAAAACAAGAGATTTTATGTTGCCTTTGCTGCCAAAGCTGTTGAAACGCATGCAAATTTTTGTTATATACTTATTTACTTTAGTTACTCGTTTAAAATAAATATGTAATTACCTGTTGTTGCATTTATCTTTCTCAATCTTCGTCTCTTTAAGTATATTAGAAGAATCTGCCTCTGGTTTGTTTTTTAAGTTGGCTTACGAAGCTAGATAAATAGTTGATGCTCATAATGATTTTTGATTCTTCAGTGATGATGATGAATTCTATGACCGGACAAAGAAGAAACCTACTGTACAAAAAGTTGGTGAAACCCAGTCTATTGAAACTGCTGATAGTCTTCTTGATAAGAGAGACGCCATTACAAAAGAAATTGAAGACAAGAAAGAGTTGCTATTGAGTGAGAAGAATAAAATGGCATCAGAAACTGGTTTAGACACTGAAGCTGGAGATGCACCTGATGCTTACATGTCTGGGCTTTCATCACAGCTAGGTGAGTCATTTTTAAACTAAAATGTGTGTGTGTAATCCTACAAGTTTATAAACTAGGCAGAATGCTGATGATGGAAATAATTAAATGATCGTCCATTTTTACTTTTTCTCTTAGGCTCCTTTTAGTTGCAACCTTCTGCTACTTCCTTTTTGTGAGAAAGGGGCCATGGTGGCCGGAGAAGATGAACGCCGGTGAACAATGAACAATAAAATATGAAAAGCTAGAGTGTAACGATAGAAAAAAAATATTTTCAACAGAGAACAATGTGTTTCTCTGTATTTTCTCTTATTCTTCTTATTCAAATGTGTATAAGGTGAGCCTTTAAATAGGCAATTACAGAGTTTTAGTATAGCTAAAACTATACTTTTATCTTTAATTTAAATAAGACTTTATCTCTAATTTAAAGAAGATAAATAAGACTTTATTTCTAATTTAAAGAAGACTTCTTGTAAATCTAAACTACTAGTTACTGACTTAGAAATAAACTCTAATTACACGGTTACAATCCACACTCCCCCTCAAGCTGGTGAGTAAATGTAGTAGAGAACCAGCTTGGATTTTGGATGCGATGCCTTGTGCAAAAAAGAAGAAGAAAAAACCAGCAATTTTATCTTTGCTGATTTTTTACAGCAACTCAAACTTCACGTGCTGTTCCTTAGAAAAAAAAATGCTCCCCTTTCTTGAGAGTCTTTGATTTGATTGATGCATTAGTTGGAATATCAGGCTTCTCCACTGGATGCTCCAAATGGTAGTTACACTCCCCTATCTTTTTTTATGGATGGCTAAGATAGAACCAGATAGTTTTTAAGGCTAAACTATAACCTTTCCCTATCTTTTACAATGGATGGCTAAGATAAAACCGGATAGTTTTTAAGGCTAAACTATAACCTATAGTTTTTAAGGTTAAACTATAACCTTTCCATATCTTTTACAATGGATGGCTAAGATAGAACCATTAAAAGAACACTACTAGGCATCTTGTGATTGAATGGAGGTGAATATCAGAGGAACTAATTAGGCATTCTTCACCGGACAGATCCGATGATTTGTCAGTAGCGGAAGAAAAATAGTTTCATGACCTTCGGCGGCAGCGGAAGAGAACTGGCTTCAGGATCGTCTGTGGCTCTGATACCATGTGAGAAAGGGGCCATGGTGGCCGGAGAAGATGAACGCCGGTGAACAATGAACAATAAAATATGAAAAGCTAGAGTGTAACGATAGAAAAAAAATATTTTCAACAGAGAACAATATGTTTCTCTGTATTTTCTCTTATTCTTCTTATTCAAATGTGTATAAGGTGAGCCTTTAAATATGCAATTACAGAGTTTTAGTATAGCTAAAACTATACTTTTATCTTTAATTTAAATAAGACTTTATCTCTAATTTAAAGAAGATAAATAAGACTTTATTTCTAATTTAAAGAAGACTTCTTGTAAATCTAAACTACTAGTTACTGACTTAGAAATAAACTCTAATTACATGGTTACAATCCACACTTTTTCCTTTGAAAGCAAAATGAAAAAAGAAGCCTTAGCTTACAAAAGCAAAAATATTTTCCAACAATTAATGAATAAACGTCGAGTCACATGGGTAATGTAAAAAGGAAGAATTTGCATCTATATGTAGCTTGAATTTTTGTTACATTTGAGCTATTTGCTCATTTTTGAAATATGGCCATATTTTTGCCTATTTATTTTTACTTTCTTAGCCATCTAAAATGAAAATAGTAAATAGTGAAATGTAGATAGCTGACCAGGCTGATTCTTTCTTCATCAGTGCTTGATAGGACGATGCAATTTGAGAAGGAACTTTCTGCCCTTCAGTCTGAGTTGGATCGGATCTACTACCTGTTGAAGATTGCGGATCCGACAGGAGAAGCTGCTAAGAGAAGGGATACGAAGGCACAAGTACCAGCACCTGAAAAATCTAAACCTCCTGCAGCTGTTGTCCGGAAGCAGACTCCAAAGGAACCCAAAAAATTTAGTACATCTACAGAACCAGAAAATTCTACCATGCAGAAAGAGGGAGTCACAGATGTCTCTACAGAATCAACAAAGAAACCAGAAGAGAATATTGTTAGTGATACATCCGAGGGGAAAAAAGCTATCTATAGCGTTGCAAAGCCCCAGTGGCTTGGTGCTGTTGAGAACAAGGAGATTAAAGATTCAAATCAAGTAATAGAAGTAGATACACATAAAGTTGACGAATTTGTTGACTACAAAGATAGGAAGAAAGTACTTGGGAGTGTTGACAATCCACAGGATGAAGAGCCAGGAATTGAAACTGCTGCCTCCGGTCTTATTATAAGGAAACAGAAACAGGTTGAGAAACCCAAAGCTGATGATAAAGCCTCGGATCAATCTACGACATCCTCTACAGGTGCTGAAGAAATTGCGCAGAATGCAGTGGCACTGTTGCTGAGGCACACTAGAGGGTACCATGCAGATGAGGAATTGTATGAAACTCCTGATATGTTGTCCAGAAATCAATCCAAGAACGAGAAAAAGCCGAAACGTGTGCTTGGTCCTGAGAAGCCTTCATTTCTTGACAGCAATCCGGATGAATCATGGGTTCCTCCTGAAGGTACTCTCTTTGGCTTTTGCTTAGTGTCAATGAACCGGAAATTTGGGTTTAACCGTAGCTTCTGTAATGTGTACTGATGAATGGATTGCAACTTGATTCCATTCATAGGAATTGCACTGTGATTTTTATATATAAAAAAATTATGCACTTGCAGGGCAATCTGGTGACGGGAGAACCAAGTTGAATGATCGATATGGATACTAGTCATTATATTGCTCGAGTTGGAGGTGCAACACTATCTCAGAAGTGGTGTGCCATTCATGGCTTTGAAGATACGGTTCTGCTGACAAGGCTGGCATGAACCGGCACCTCTGCTTGTGGGGATCCGGTGTGTAGCAGCTTGACTTGAAGCGTATGAATCATGATGTCCCTAGAGGAACATCCAGTCATTGGTTGGATGCCTTCACAGGGAAATGTGTAGGAATGAACAGAAACCGGAGGGATAGTTGATACAAAGGATGAGAAGAAAAGAATGAGATAGAAAATCACACAAGAAAGATTGTTCTATGCTTTATTGTATTGAAAGATCAAATATGCTATAGGTGCCAGCATTGTCCTATAGAAAGAACTAATATGAGTTTGTACTATAAATTATGCCATGATTTAACCATGGCAAATTCTCCTTCCAGCTGCACAAAAGTTTTTGTTTTGTTTGCCAAATAGAACGTTTAAGCCAAGTTGGCAAGTATCAAAGACTTACTGTTCCTTTGTCTTCAACAGTTTCTACCATTTTTGGCAAGGCTTAGAAGCCAGTGACCATTTGCTTCATTTTCCTCTTTCACCTGTCAAATGGGTGAAATAAACTACAAGCAATCAAGTGATGACACAAACTTGAGTTTATAATTAACTTTTTGACAAGGCGCACACACGTGCTCGTACATGAGTCTCCTATGAGGAACATCATCTTTTTTTACTAGAGCTACTGGTTAGGTTTATTTTGCATTTTATTTTTTTATCTCATGAAGGAGAATATAGTAAATTTGGGTTGTACAATACAAGGGAAGGGAGCAATGTCCTTCAAAGTTACCCTGCTTGTCTGTTTTGAGTTTACAAATATTGCTTGCATTTGCATGCGCTGCAATTTAGATTCCCAGGGCTTTGACCCCCAACACTAGTAAATGGTGGCGTATTGGGTTGCCAATGCTCGTAGTGCAATTTACTTCTTTCTTTTTACAAATTATGTTTTAATTGTTTAAGAAAGGAGGGTGGATATTTAGATTTAAAATTTATATTCATTGGAAGTAGGAATGACAATAAGGTGAGGTGAGAAGGTCTTTTTGCTCATTCCAACCTTATCCGTACCTGATTTTTATGTGTATATTTGGCTCAATTTAGTCTTGATATGCCTTTAAATTTTACATAATATTTTTTTAAACAATCTTAAGGTAATATCTGTGTATACATATTCTTAATTTTTTGATAATGCATATACACCTTGTAGAAAAATCGACTTTGATCCGCAACTCTAAAGATAACCTTGGATTTTATATAATATTTTATGTTGCTTTGATTTTTACAAAACTAATGAACCTAATACTCCTATATTTTATAAAATTATGTAAAAGGAATAAGAAATTGTAATTTAATATCTAAAATATTTATAGAATTGAAATATATGTTGCTTTTTATATAAAAGCAAGAAATTATTATTAAAAATTAAAAATAGTTATAAAATTTAAACATGGGTGTTTTAGTAAAAGTTTATTAAAATTTTAAATTTAAAAATTGAGAGAGACAAAAATTTTATCTGATTACTATTTAAATTAAAATGGACCTCAAATGTAATTATATCAAAATAGTTTGAGATGAACAAGAGACTGTCCCAAACTATACATGACTTCTTCCCTTGTTAGGCCGATGTGATCTAAACTTGATTATTGAATTTTTATTCTGATTATTTATATATAAAAAACATTGACTCTAAGATCGGGTGAAGACGAATAATCTTGTTTTACTATTGTCCTTTTAAAAACACTTGTATGAATAAATTAAATTAAATTAAATTAAATTTTGTTAATTATTAATCATATGCTAGCACAGGGCTAATTTTGGCTCATTTATCAAACAAATTAACAGCCTAAAACGAAGAGATGCAACGTTCGTAATAACGAGTTAATGTTTTAGCATAAGAATCAATTTTATCGCATTTGAACCTAATGAATGAGTAGTCTTAAGTAGAAAAAAAATGTTTATTTTAAGAGATTTGAGTTCAAATATTTAATGATGTTCATCTTAAGAGACTCGAATTTGAATATTTTGTTTGCAAAGTGTGTAACTCATCAAGGTTAAAAAAGTTTTTTAGTCCATTTAGGTACTTAAATTTGATTTTATGGTTCAATTCGGTATCTAAAGTTTTTCTGGTCTAATTAAGTATATGAACTTAACTTGTCGCTCAAATTGATACACAGATTTCACATTTTGCTTCAAATCAGAATTTACGATAAACGACTTATTTGAACTAGAGGTGTTCATGGTAGGTTAACCGTATCATTTAGCTTAAACGGTTGGTTAACCGTTATAACAGTTTTTAACCGTAACCTAACAATTAATAAATGGTTAACCACTATTTTTTTGAATGGTTAACAGTTAAAAAACCATTCGGTTATAGGTTAACCTATAATCTTTTATAATTTTCTCTTCAAATGTTTATTATTTCCTTTTAGAATAATAAATTTATCTCTTCGATAAATTTATATTTAAATTTTCAAAAAAATGACTTAAATAGAGAGATTTTAAACACAAACTTCATACTTAGTTAAAAAATACCTATAAGTTAATCTATATGTTAACCATTAACCATCTTTTTTAACGGCTCGATTAACCGAAACCGTTTAACCTTAACAGTTAGGTTAATTAACCTATAAAATAAACATTTATGCCGATTAACAGTTACAGTTAACGATTACGATTTATTTTACACTCCTCTAATTTGAACCATGAAATTAAATTTAAATACTTATTTAAACCTAAAAGATAAAGGATTATTATCCTGTACACTAGCGGTGGAAACTTAAAGTTTTCACAAGCGTCTTAATTTTAGGGTTTAGGGTTTTAGTTTAGGGTGTAGAGTTTAGGGGTTTAAAATTTAGGGATAATGGTTATAATTTAGGGTTTAAGGTTAAATTTAGTGTTTATAAATTATAACCTAAATCCTAACCATTTTAAACCTTAAATTCTAACCCTAAACCCCTAAACCCTACACCCTAAATTAATACTCTAAACCCTAAAAGTAAGGCGCTTATGAAAATTTTTAGTTTCCACCGCCAATATATTGAATATAAATCCAAAGATAAATTCAAAATTCTGATAGAAGGTCAAGAATATGTTAAAAATCTAGAAAAAAATAAAATAAAATACATTGTAAAATACATTTAAAATAGATTAAGATACTTAAACAATTGTCTAATGAGGTCAAGGTTTATCAAGTACCATTGGGCTGCTAAATAACAAAAGAAAACTAATACTTTAAACAATGATACAATCATCTTCATCTTATCCTTTCCATCATTAAAAACATCAAAAGACATAGGAGCTTCCCAGTACAAGAAGTATGAACTATCTCATATCCAACCAAGATAAATGCTCCAAATTTCAGTATGAACTATCTCATATCCAACCAAGATAAATGCTCCAAATTTCAGTTTTTAATCTTTGGGTCGTCGGATATTCATGAAAAGTTTGAAACTTTACCAGAAAGTAGGCCACTTTTTGGACATATTTGGCAGTGGCACAGATTTGCAGTAGCTATCCATCCCCATTTATGACTTGAAATTGTTTGACTACTTGGTGGGAAGTGGGTGAATTCTTGGATCAGTTGCCCTGTTTTCTTTTTATTTTGGCTTAAATAAAAAAATAGCTCTCAAACTATGCTTTTTTTCTGCTTTTGGCCCTTAAATTACGATTTGGATAAAATAGGCCCTTAAATTATTATTTTTGGGCAAAATAGGCTCTTAAACTATTACTTTTGGTCACTTTAAGTTCCTAAATTATTTTTTGGCCAAAATAAGTACCTAAACTATATCATTTTTCTTCTTTTAGTCCCCAAAACTAGGGGTGCTCAAATTCGGGTACCCGGGTATTTGGGTACCCGAAGTACCGGGTACCCGGATCTTCAGGTAGTAGAAAATGCGGCTCGTGTCCGGATCCGGTTTTTGTGGGTACCAAAAAATTCGGGTATTTGGGTACCCGGATATAAAAATATATATTTTTAAATATAAAATATTTTATTAGTTTAATATAAAAATATGTATTTATTAGTTTAATATAAAAATATGTATTTATTAAATATTAAATATAAAAAATCTTAGTTTTTTATTAGTTTAATATAAAAATATGTATATTGAATATAAAAAAATATTAATTTTAAATGTATCTGGGTACCTGATTGTAATCGGGTACCCGAAAATTCTTAATTTTGTAACTCGGGCCTGACCCGAGAAGTGACGGGCCAGGCACCCGACCCGGGTAAAAAAAATTCTGGGTAAATACCCGGTTATTTATGTTCGGGTAATTGGGTCGGGTATTTTTTAACACCCCTACCCAAAACTATTAATTGGTCAAAAAATCTTTGTGATATGTCAAACATCTTATTAGTCGAAATAATTTTCTTTTGACTTAAATAACTATCGGACTTAAAATGACCAGAAATGATAGTTTAAGGACTTATTTTGATATATGATATTTTTAAAATTAAAAAAACATAAATATTTATATATGTTAAAAAAGCCTATAAAATGATATTTTTGTAACCATGGACTTAAAGTGACAAAAAATAATAGTTTAAGGGCTTATTTTGCCCAAATCATAGTTTAGAGGCTTAAAGTGGCCAAAATGATAGTTTAAGGGCCTATTTTGCTCAAATCATAGTTTAAGGGCAAAAGTAGAAAAAAAAATGTATAGTTTGAGGGTTTTTTTTGTTTAAGCCTTTTATTTTTGAGCTTGGGTCATTCTCAAAGTTTTCAACTTCTTTCTTGGATCACTCGTTTCCTCAACTCACCACCCCAAAATTAATGTGTGTGAAAGAGGGGGAGAGATTTCTAGGGATCTTGAATGGTGGTTTTGAATTCTTCAAAATGGAACTTCTTGGTGCGTGGGTCAGTTTGGAATTCTCTTCTTTTCTTTTATTTATTTTTTATTGAAAGTGTGGGTTTGAACAATGTATTACTATTCCTTGAAATACAATCCATATATAATCATGTTTCTTTTTGGCAATCATAGATATGGATGAACATTTAATCCAAACCCGATGAATTTCGATTAAGATCGGACCCTATAATTTTTTAAAGAAAATTTTGGGTTTAAGTTAAGTTTTTTAAGGATAATGTCGGGTCGGGTCGGGTCGTGTTTGAGTTTAAGGTAAAAAATATTTGACCTAACCCGAAATAATAGTTTAATTTTATTTTAAATACTTAGGTATAATTGGTATAATGCTTCTATCTTTATATATTTTTTTCAATTATCTCCTTATTTTGTCTAATAAAATGGGATAATTATTATAATGCCCCATCTTTATTTGTATTTTTTCAATTAACTCTCTATTTATCGAATAAAAATGAAAAATGATTTTTTATTTATGTCGGACTGAGCCGGATTTTGGTTTTACTCTAAAATTGGGTTAGGTTCGGATTGAGTGGGACATCATAAAATGTCAAGTTCGGGTGGAGGTGCTATATTTTCGAGTCGGATGCGGATCAACCCAACCCAACCCATTGCCATCCCTAATTGTAGATTGAAAAAAATAAAAATAAATTCACATCAACATCACCTTTAGTTTTTTAACGACCTATGATCAAAATAGAAAAAAAGACATAATGTAGTGACAATTTTACAAAAAATAGTTCAGTGACCAAAATATGAAAGAAATAATAGTTCAACGACTATCGGTGTAGTTTATCCTTTTTAACATTCAAAATTATTTACATGAAGTTGATCGATCCAACCGATCAAGCCAATGGTCACAAGTCTCAGTTTAATTTTTGGTCCGACTTTTTCACAATCCCTGAAATCTAAATAAAAAAGGGTGTTAATATATTATTTCGATATAACAAATGAAATTATTTTTAAGTGTTTTTGATTTTTTCAAATATGTTTTAAATATTTTAAAATGTCAAAAATTGCATGCTCGTACCGATACGGTTAAACCCGTACCGATACACCTTTTTTTTCTAGCCCGAGTTTTCTAGAGAACAAAACACGTACCGGTACGGGTTAGCCCGTACCGATACGCAAGGCAAAATGTGAGGTCCCGTACCGATACGAAGTATTGCATACCGGTACCCGTCTAACGGTCTGCAATAGCTAGTTTTGATTTAATGCAAGTATCGATAGGACACCACGCATACCGATACTCACTGTTCAGAACTGTCTCCAACGGCTAGAAGATGTCTTCAACGGCTCCAATTGACCCCTAACTGCTAGTAATGATCAAAAACTCGTTCCAATCAATAAAAAAAAGGCTGGAACACTTGAAGATGGTGAGAGACAATATCCAAATTTCATGATCAAGAGAAATAGTTTTTAATTTTTATTTCTTTATTTCTCTTGTATATATTGTATAGAAAGTGTTCTTCATTGTTTTTATTCTTTACACTCTTGTGAGCTTTAAACTTGTAAGCACCCACCTTGTGAGGTTTTAAAGTTTACACAAATCACCTTGTAAAAAGGAGAGGTTCTAGTTTAGCCTAAGTAAAAAATAGAGTGGCTCTATCTTAGCCATTGTAAATGATAGGGTTGTAAGTGATGCCTCTTAATCCCGAGAAAAAAGGAAAAATTCAATAGTGAATTGGAAAATCTTGAGTGGTGTGCTAAGCTAGTAGATGTAGACTCGGTTGAGTAATCGAACCACTCTAAAATCCTTGTAAAAATTGTTTATTATTTTTATCGGTTTTAGCCAATTCATCAAAGAGCACAAATCAACCCTTTTGACTGTTTTGGGAAATCGATTCGGGTATGCTACAAGCCTATCAAAGGGGTAGCATGAGTTTGGGTTTACTCCTAACAAATAGAAATTGGGATATACGTATTTCCATTATTTGCAAATTATGTCTGATAATAAATATGTATTTTAAGTACAAAAGTGTAATTGAATATCATAGTTCAACAACCATGTTTCAGCTCGTGTTCTTCTGAAAGGTTCATCCAACAGTTGTAGACATTCATGTGGATTCGAATAAAAATAATCTTCTTCTTTCGGCCTATCCGGTATCACGGCCCGTTTCTTTGGGTTTCCCATTCTATTCGAATGAACTTCCTTCACGGTATCAGAGAACTCGTCCCAGCTTAACAATCCATTATGGTATTGATCTATTAACTTAACCAGAAGTTTTCGGTCTAGTAAGATAGTTTTCTTGAACCCCAAGAATCTGGAACGTGTTAAACAGGCAATTGCAGATTAAAATCAGATCAAACTTGGACATGCTATGATATGAGCTAAGAAAAGAAAGGTAAAGTATAAATGTTAAGCTCGATATGTTACCTCCGATGGCCTTCGACCACTTTGGCCATGTTTCCGTCATATGTCGGATTGAATATATCACTTTCTAATGCGACTAGATAATCCAATGCTGCCATTTGGGATGAGTGGTTCTGGAAGAATTTCAAGTCTGATCGAAGTAGAGTCTCCTTTCTGACCAAATTAGGAAATTCTTTTGCCAACGGAGCCATCCGTCTCTCACCACCGTAAATTTCTCCGGCAGCAATGTAAATTTGAACATTGCGGTCAATGCCAAGCGCTTTCAATACTAAAGTTGTTTCTTCTGGTGTCAAAGGGCACAATCCTTCTTTCCTTTCATTTCTGAATTTATTATCTTTTCCTTCCACCAGGGATAAGCATACCTAATAGCATCAGATTGTCCAGTGAAGCGATGACAAACTTTATAGTTACGGAAACGACAAACAAGCTTGTGGCTTACCTCATTCTAGTGAGTTCTTCCTCTTCCTCACTGATGCAGCCATGAGTGCAGCCGGAAAAGGCCAGCATGTCCATTTCATATCTGAGATGAAGCACGAGAAAAGGGCCTTTCTCCCTTAAGATCTTGACAACCTTTCTACCCAACTCCTCGATTTGGGAAGTAAACCTCAGCGCATTGAAATTTACACGGCAGCGCAGCTTCTGAATCTCAAGGGGTAGTTCGTTATTCGCAAGCCGAGTATCTGTTTTATTCAACTGTACAACTTTGTGCTTTCGCACGAGAGGAAGAATCTGCAAGCAATAACTCCAGAAATTAGCTGCAATTCAATGTATAAAGAACAATTCCATCTTCAAGCAACCGGAAACTAACCTGATGAACATAATAAGAAATATCAGACCAACTAATGGGTTGCATGGAGAGGAACATTCCTTGATCAACCCGTAGCTGAACTCGAGGTGGTAGTTCCTTCAATATCTGAACCTCGTCTCTCAAGGATGTAATGAAGTGATCAACATCGAAAATGTCCTTAAACTCACTGATATCATGAACACCAATTAGACGACCATCTTGAATTGCAGGGCACGATTCTTATACTTATAATTGTTCAAAAGCAAAGATTAAATAAATAGTATGTACCTAGGATCATTCCAGAAAGAGGTTTTATTCAGTTCTGGGACAATAAGTGTAACATTTAGGTATCTGGCAATGGCAACCATATCGCAAATCTGGAAACCGAACCCGAAAACGACACGAAACGGTTAACATCTGAATCGATGCCGAGATCAAAAAAACGATTATCAACTTACCGCAGCTCGCATTTGGTTAAGCCCTCCATTGCAGGAAACCATAAGATAACCATTGTTCTTATATAACCCTGCAAAAAACAGTCATCAAATAAGAACAGTAATAGACAACTTGATTGGGAAAAAAGATAAAGCTCAATAAAAGCAAAGTCTTTTTTTAGGACTTAAAAGGCATCTTTGACGAAAACTGTCTGTTCATAATAAAAGAAAATCTTACAGAGAAACACCAAATATAGAACAGAATGAGAATTGTTGAAATCAATGATGGCATACTCAAGAAATTTACATAGAAATTAAACATTGAAAGAAAGAAACTTTGTGGACTTACTTTTTGGAGGAATAATGAGTTTTGGTGGAATAGAAGACAATTCAGCAACCAAAGGCAATTCAGAAGCAGATTGAGTGAAACAAGAAGGCCAACCTTTCAACAATTTTGGACCAAACATTCCTCCCAATGTCATCAACTGAGCAAAGCAAGTCCATAACAAAACTGTAGTTAATGCCCTGAACATCCATTGCTTCATTCTAGGCCTTGAAACCATTGAATTCTTTAGCTTCTCCACTCTCCCTTCCCCATATATCTTTATCTTCATTTCAGACTGTTTCTTGTAATCACACTTTCCACTTGTTTCTTCTACTCTACACATTGTAAATTACCCCTTTTCACGTCAATCTCAAACTTAACAACAACAATACTTGAGTTCAAAGTTCTCCCCCCACTTGATCCAAAAATCCAGGCCTTTGATCAAATATAATGCAAAAAAAAAACTCTGCAACTTTGGGCTGTTTTTTTTACAAGATAATGTGATTTTTGAGAAATTTTACCAACTACATGAACCTCTAAACTTCCCTCGTAACCAAACTATTGCATTAAAAAATAACTAAAGCCTAAGATTCTTTGGAACACCTAAACTATTATTTCACCTAGAAACAACGGCTCCACGAAGCTTACCAAAAGCAAAACTTAAAAAAAAAAAAAAAGACAGATTTAAAAAGCTACACTTTGTTTGGATAAAACCTTGTAAACTCTCCTCATACATTATCAAAATAAGCAAAACCCAGAATTTATATGATTCGGTTTCAACTAAATCTCCACTAACTATTCCCAAAAAGCTGTCTTTCAAACTGATCCAAAAAGCTTGTTTCTTTAGCTTTTACAATAATGATAGAAATGGGAATAGCTCAATTGAGGTTCATGCTTTTTTCCCGGTGAAACTTCCGACCAGATCCGGCAAGGTCGGTGCCGGTGAACTGCTCAGAAAGAAACAAAGTTGTGAGCTTGAGAGGAAGAGATATGAGAGAGAGAAAGAGCGACAGGAAAGGGTGAGCTTTGAGTTGTGGTTTAGTAGATGGCAAGAAAGTTAAAAGCCTGAAATTAAGGCATTAATGTGTTGGAATTGTTCTGCTGTTAAGAAGTTTGAGGGATCTTCAATTCTGTTTGTTTGACAAATGAGGAAACTAATTGTATTTGTTATTTTTTTTTACCCTCCGGCTTCGGGGCTGACTAATGCAGATCTTGATGAATTTTTCTGCAAGACACAAGATATCAAATTTTAAGTTTTTTTAAACAATATTAAATTATTTACTATTTGGACTAATTTTTATTGATATATTGTTAATAAATTTTCAACATTAGCAAATGAAAACAATTTGTTATAATATTAAACAACAATATTAAGAAAATAGTATATCAGATTTTCATTAGTTTTAATTTTTTAATTTAGAGACTAATCAATTTTATCTGGCTGGTCTGCTTTGTTTTATATTTTTATATTATAAACAAACATAAATAACAAAACAAAACATCTACAGAATCCATTAAATCTGTTTCAAATGTAACGGTCCGAATTTTCGAGTCAACAATGGACGATGACTCGGGTCAAATGTTTGGTTTATGTTGGGCCATAATGGGCTTTCATGTGTTGTTGGGCTGGGTATTGGATCAATGTTCAAAATAGATGGAAGATATGAAAGGGCTTTTTGGTAATTGGGCTTTATGGGGACATGAGGCTGATACCTCATTTATTTGGTTGACTTTGAGAATAAAGTGAGGTCACCCTTATCCCCATCCCTTTTTCCCATCATCTTCTTCAAACCCTCTTACCAAGCTAGAAGAAAAAGATGAAATTTTGTCCTTGTGGAGTAAGAATCTCAAAATCCTGGTAGAGGGAAAAGTGTGCAGCAACAAGAGATCTATCTTCCAAGGTAAATATCTCTAGAGCTAGAGGATTTCAAGTTGGAAGCTTGAGCCAAGGAAGAAGAGGTGACCAAGCTTGAGGGGAGCTTCGTTTCGGGATTGCTTGCTTAAGGTCAGTACATTTCTGACTCCTAGGTTTCATGAGCCTCATAAGATGATTACCTTGCTTGGTTTTATGTTTATGAGTAGCAAAGTTAGGGTTCTTGAGCTTTAAAACCCCTATAATGGTAAATCACGTTTTGGGTGTCGATAAAGGGTAACATTGGTAGAAAATCACCCTATAAACCACCAATAATTTGTAGGACCATTTTGGGACTTAACCATATAGGTTAAGGGTTGGGGTTGTGAAATCTCGAGCACTAGATTTTGAAATCAGGGCTCGCGTACCGATACGGGGTGGTAGCGTATCGGTACGCCTTTGTTATAAGGGAGATGAATTGTGAGGGGCATACCGGTATGCCTTCCCGTATATCGGTACCCCTCGTTCAATTAAGATTCCAGTAACGCTTAGGCATACCGGTACGCACTGTTTCATTGCCTAGGAGAGGCTTAGCGTATCGGTACGCGTACATAGGAGTACCAATACGGGGGTGGATCGGTACGGGGCGATCCTAGTATCGATGATACATACCGGTACAACACAGAGCGTATCGGTATGGCTTGTGGTCTAATGCTTTCAAACCTAGTTAGCGTATCGGTACTCATGGGGGGGAGTATCGATACCCAGAGGGTAGTACCGATACTCACCTTGGAGTATCGATACTCACTGGGCAATCTGCCCAAGAAAGTTGAGTTCGCATTCGGGGGTTCTATAATTCGAGGTAAAGGGCCCTAGGGGTCTGTTAGGGTGTAAAATGAATACTAAAGCTAAGAAATGTAGAGTTAAACCCGTATGGGAAATAAATGGCTAATGGATTGGTAACTATTGAGTGGATCACTTGTTTAATCACACATAGAGATCCGTGGTGGATCGGTTAATGCTACGTGGAAGATCGAGGTCCTTGCTGTGTGCCGAAGGGACGCCCATATAGGCTGGTTACCGCGAATAATAAGATAACCTAACGAGAAAAACGTAAGTGAAGCCTAAAGATATATATTAATTATCGTAATAAACGAGTCATGCCTTGGGGCATTGGTAGTGGTTGGTTGGATGCCTTTTATCTCTCGGTGAGATATATTGATGCTCGGGGGAGCATGTGTTGACGTATGTGTCTTGGTTAGGAATCCGGATGTCCTAGAGTAAGTACAAGGGCACTTAAATAAAGGGATGGGTATTCCGGGCTATGTGATCAAGTATATCTGATGTATCTACGGGCTATATGATATGGATGCGGTCTGAAACCTATCATTGGGCTATGTGATCAGGATATAGAAATGCAACTAGTGGGTTGTGTGAGCTCGAGTAACTCGAAGGGCTATGTGATCTCGAGTAACCTGATTTGCTATGTGGCATCAGGAAAAGACTGCTTGTGGCTATTATGATCCAAGTATATCTAAGACGTATCTGTGGCTATGGTGATCCGGATATGATCCTAACCCGACAGCTATGTGATCACGGGTAACCCGATGACCGTGTGAGCACGAGAAAATAATAGGGATTTGTTGGCCATTAGGGAATGTATGTTATCTACGTTGTCATATGGATGTTAGATGTTGGCTTTTTACCCTTGGGCTATGTGATCAGGGTAAGGTTGTTACTCAACGAGCTGTGTGAGCTCGAGTAACTCGATGGGCTGTGTGATCTCAAGTATGGGCTATTTTACCCTTGGGCTATGTGATCATAACTCAATGGTCAGTGGGACCTCGCGTGTGGTAAGCCTGGGATGGCTTAGTGGTCTTGTACATTTAGTGGTATCTTGAGACAGTTGTAAGCTCTAGCTAGGATAGGCTAGAAGATGATCCTTAGATGTTGAGAAGCCTTCTTGTGCACTCTTGATTATATTATCATGCATGCTTATTTTATGATATTCATGAATTGCGGTAGAGTAGAAATGTACCACTGAGCTTTGTTAGCTCAGCGCGCGAAATTGTAGTTTTTTTGTGCGTAGGTTGATAAGTTGCTTTTGGAGGAGGACATCGAGGAGGATTTCCCAGCATCGAGCCAGTTTCAGAGTATAGTACTTGATGTTTAGTTTGGACTGATTGTATTCATAGGACCTTACCATAGTCGAGTTTGTATTTTATTTGATTTACTGTTATTTGGTCAAACGGTGTATTTTAATTTGAAACTTATATTTTGTAAATCCTTTTAATCTTATTATTTACACGGATTTTATGGTAATGGATGGTTTTGAGATGGTCAACTTGTAGATTTTAATTGAGAAATTTTAATGGGTCAGTTTTGGGAGACCCGAATGTGATGCTCAGAATTCGGGATGAGATCAGGGTGTTATATTTAGTGGTATCAGAGCTTAGGTTTAGTCGGTTCTAGGAAAACCCTGGGTGTCATAGAGGTCGTGATAAGGTAAAACCATTAGTGGATAGGCGGGTCATTTTCGTGACCTTACCTCTATCCTCTTGCGTGTGGTGCAGGCTATCCCGAGATAATTTGAGACGCATCGCAAGACCCCCGTAGAGAGGCTTCATCATTTTGGGCCTAAAAGTTTTGAAGGCTTGGGTGAGGATGACCCAATCAAGGCTGACCATTGGTTGCACGACACACAAAGAATCTTGAAACAAATGAAGGAAAGCCCGGATGATGATCTTGATTGCATTGTTTCCCTTCTAAAGGGCAATGCACATGAGTGGTGGGAGACTATAGAGTTGGGTCTACAGTCTACGCTCCCGATATGGGATATCTTTGTGGATGAGTTTCAGAAGAAGTACATCAGTGATGTATACATGGATGAGATGACGGACCAATTTCTACATCTAGTTCAAGGAGATCGAACGGTGTTTGCTTATGAGCAAGAGTTTCTGCGTTTAAGTCGTTATGCTCTAGAGTTGGTTGCCACGAAAAAGTTGAGGTGCAAGAGGTTTAGACAAGGCTTGAATGTTGACCTTCAGTTGCATGTGACAGCGGGTCTGCTTGGGATATTCTTCGAGTTAGCCAATAGTGCGAAGGCACTTGAACGACTTCAGAGTTCAGCATCCAATCAGTTCGAGAATGTTAGAGGTCGTGATGTGGAGACCCAGAATATCATGGTTCATTTTCCTTATCCGCGTGAGAGGCTTTATGCTTCTAAGAGTTTGAAGAGAGTTGCATCAGACCAGCTACCGAGAGTTGGCATAGGATCTAGATCGAGGGTTCATAGAGGCTCTTTGATTCTACTCCGAAAGGGAGTACTGATGGTTCAGTTGGAGCGTCGCTTCCACCAGCATGGGAGCATTGTGGCAGACATCATCGCGGAGTGTGCTTCTTGCTTCGGAGGGTTTGCTATAGGCCGGGCACTAGGACACGTGGCAAAGGACTGCCCAGCCGTGGATGAGGATACATCAGTTCAGTCTCAGAAGTGGGCTACTTCCCGTCATGATTAGAGTTTTGCTAGAGGTGGATCTAGGGCACCGTTAGGTTATCAAGGTAGAGGTCATGTGAGATCTATCGCCAGGGTTGGCGTGAAAGGCGTTGCTAGGCAGTCTGCTGCTTAGACTGGAGTTGACAGCGTGGCGACATAGGATATGTCAGGTAATTAAGATTTGTGTTGGTTCTAGTTGTTGTGAAAGTCGTTTAGCTCTTTGATTGTGTAATAGACCGGTTCTTGTGATGTGCATCTTGGTAAATCTTGGGTTTGTTGTTTTTTTAGATGGCAATTAGAATTGCATCCTCTGCTAGATAAAGTTTTTATAATAGATGGTTGTTGAGAGTGCAAGTATACCGTAAGATGCAAGTGAGAAGCGGTGAAGTTTTAAATTGCTTGAATCTAGTTGTTGGTGTCAGTTGTGTAGGATCTTAACCTATCTAAAGTGGACGTTGTGCTCCGTAGTGCTAGCTCAAGGAAGTTTCTATAGGTTGCAAAGTATTCTTAGCTTACGCTGTAGACGTGAGGGTTAGGAGTTCCTAGTCTTAGTGTTGTGGGTGTTTTGAGGATATGGAGGTACCCTTGGTGAATAAGCAATCTTATCGGTTGATTGTGGTTTATAATTGCGATAAAGGTAAGGTTGAGTTCATTGTTAACGTCCATCGCTCTGTGGTATAGTACTTAACGAGCTCTTTTTTTTCTTTTTTTTCTTTCTTTTTTTTCTTTTCCTCTTTTCTGACGCTCAAGTGTGTGTCTTCTTAATCGGTGCAAAGGTGCACAAAGTCCTTGTTGAAGTCATCCTCTTGAAAAATACTTCTCAATTTACTATGATAAAGATGATGCATGAGCATATTTTATGATGCAAAGAAGCAAATTTTTCTTTTTCTTATTCTTCTTTTCTTTTTCTTCTTTTCTTTTTCTTTTTTTCCTTTGGGTCGGTAGGCATCATCTTGTTGTAATCACTCATTTTTTATCGGGTTTTAGTATTATTAGTATTATTTTAATAGTAATATTATTAATAAAAAATTAATAAAAAATAATAAAAAATAATCACAAAAATAAAAATATAATATAAAAAAGTAAAAGAAAAGAAAAAAGTAAAAAAATTAAATTAAAAAAACAAAAAAAGGAAATATTGCTTGGAGCACATAGCTCCACGTCATCACTATGCCCCCACTTGCCTATATAAATGCATGAAATGGGGAGGAATTAGAAGGAGCATGGATTGGCAAAGGGCAGGCCGCATAAGAGAGTAGTGCTCTCGGCTAGCCCGGGGCCAAGGGTATTTCCCTTGGTCCTACCCGGTTCGATCGGTGTCCTATTTTGGATCCGATCTAGTTAATTTTTTTGAAGAGGTCGTGGTAGATCTCGGTGGGGTTCACTCGGGGTTCGTCATTCGAACTCCTAGTTAGATATATTTTCTTCCATTTTTATTTGTGTTGTAATTTTTATGATTTAATGAAGTAGTAGTTAATTTAAAATTGTGTTTTTTAGTTTGTATGTTTATTTATATTTTAGATTAGTATTTATTATGTTTTATATTAATATTTTATTTATGTTAAATTTATTTTTATTTATGTGTTAGATTAATATTTATGAATGTTAGCATTTTATTTATGTTAGATTTGTTTTTATTTATGAGTTAGATTAATATTTATGTATATATATTTTAGATTAGTATTTGTTTTATGTTAGATTAGTATTTTATTATGTTAATATTTATTTTTATTTTATTATATTTAAATTATTTGCCATATTTTATATTTTGCTCACTAAGATTGCATATCGAGATATATAAATTGTCAGTGCGGTGCCCTTTTATCTGAGCGTAAATGGGGCCAGTATCAGGCGTAATGATGGTGGTTGGACGTTTACTCTCAGATAAAGGGGCTTTTAAAATTTACTCGCATTTATAACCAAATTTTAATTTAATCGTTAATTTAATCCGAAAAGTTTAATATTAATAAAGTGGTAATTATTAAAGTACCAATTTTGGGCGGTGTGGGAGTGCTAATCATTCCCCATCCGCAACCGACTCCCGAACCCAACAGTTTTCAAATCTCTGGTTTTATGGTGTCCGGCCTACCTAAGTGGCCGGTGGCGACTCCATTTTCAAAATAAAACGCGGTTTCTTTAAAACCCCACGGAAGACATTTTTTTAAAACAAACAATAGATAAAACTACGTTTTTTAGCGTAAAAGGACTTCGCTACAGATGGCGACTCCGTTGGGGACCAATTTTTGTTTTTTTCAAGAACAAAATGAGAGTCAAGCTTTTTAAATAACTATCGCTTTATTAATATTAGAAGTTTCAGATTAAAGTGACTATTAAATTAACATTCGGTTATAATTGCACGTTTATTTTAATGCATTTAAAATTTGGCATATAAACTCGTCTTTTTTTAAAGTGGGGGGAAAACGCTAATGCTTTCGTGAGGATATTGTTCCTCCGTGTAGGCCTAGCAAGTACCTTCGAGGCTCGAGTACCTTATGCTTTCGTAAGGATATCGTTCCTTCGTGTAGGCATAAGCGAATAGGCCCCCTGAATTGAATCCGGTTGAAAGGAGCCTATAGTGGGTGATGATCAGGGGCCTTACTACCCTTAGTAGGGGACAGCAAGGACAGTTCGGGTACCTCTTAGCACCAATACTGCATGTAGAGAACATATAAAAACGCACCCCTTTAGAGCCATGCGGATAACCTTAGGTGTTTTAGACGGGATAAATAGGGTTGTTTTGTTTGTTTACCTTATTTAATTTGTCATTTTATTTATTATTTTTATCTGGTACTAACTCATTTATTTTTGTGTTTTTTTTTATTTTATTTTACACATACTTTTGTTGCATTATCATTGCATCCACATTACATAGAGGCGTTGATTCAAGTGGTTTGCCCGATTAGAAAATCTTTCATCATGGAAAAAATGTGTGTTAAGAAGGACGACATCGATCCAGTCGTGCGACATTGGTCAGAGATTAATCAACAGACCCGAGGTAACAATTTGCCGAGCAATCGTGTAGTGCCAAAATATACACACGAGACCCAGATTGTGGACATACAATGAGTTGCAAGGCGTGTGAATGACTTAGCTACCGAAGCCGCGGCTCCCTGACCTTTTGTAACCCCAGACATGGAAGAAGCACCAAGGTTTATCAAGTATTTCAGAGCTATCGAGGAGCTAGGAGGTAGAGCTAGGGCTTATGTGTAGAACTTTGTTTTGTAATTAAGACTTTTTGTAATAGGGACTCCTTTTGTAATGTGGACCCTTTTTGTAATCTGGACCCTTTAGTTCCCATGAAGTCGTTCGAAATGGTGATTACCAGTGGAATCAACGCCTTTATTTGTATTCATGTTGCATATCATGACATGATGTTGATTCAAGAACAGTTCATTAAAAGGCTTTCAAAATAGAAAAAGTCTGCTTTGCCGGAAACGATAATATTACAGTATCAAGTTAGGCCAAGCAAAGACCAATCGAAAAAGAAGACGGTACGATAGTAAGGCACATGCGACATAGAAGATTCAGTCAGGGCCGCAGAACCCCAATTTTAAATCTTCACATTTAACCCTTTTGTAAAAATCTCAAAAATTTTAATTTAACTCCTTTAAAAAATTTTGAAAATATTATTATTTTGCTTTGAATCTTTTTCCCTCCCAAAACTTTCAGAATAATAATAATAATAAAAAGAAACCTAAAATTTTTATATTTTAAGTAAGTTAAAACTTTTTGATAATAAAAAAGAGGAAATTTTTAAACCAAATGATCCTTGAGAATTTTAATTTAAACCCCAAAAAGTTTTAAAGTACTCCCCTATGATCGATATAATCCATCCCTGTTTAGACGTATTATTCGTTTGCACCCAGATCTACAGAAGAAAAGATATTGTCTGCATTATGTATGCACTTGTTGATGTCCTTTTCAGAAGCCACAAAATAAAGATCATGACGTCACGAGTCCATAGAATAGAGTAAGAGAAGAATACGAAGTCAACCATCATCCTGAAGATGACGTCGAGATGTGGAGCACAGGTTTTGCTTTCCGAAGTCAAGGTCTCCAGAATAAATCCAACTGTTACCTGTAATTCATTATTAATTTCTTGCATACATACATTTTCTCTATTGAAGTTTTTTTAAAGACTGTTCGAGAATCAACATCGCATTTACATGCATTCTCGCATTTATAGGGTATTTATTCCCAAAGTGGTTTCTTAAATCTCAGAAATGGTTCATAATTAGCAAAGGGTCGTATGGTCAGATATTAGAGGGCACGGATCTAGGGTTTTGTCCCAGAATAAGATCCGAGACAATAGAAGAGGAACCATCAGAAGACTTCAGGTCAAACACGGTAAGGAGACGCGGTACTGGTAATGAGCAAAGTAAAGTGCAAGAGTTGAAAGAAGTAGAAGGAATAAGTGATGAATCAGGTGAATACTTTGACGAAAGGTAAACAATCCATCGAAAGAAGAATCGATTAATGATCAGAATAGAGAGTGGGATAGTCAGAATTCTACCTCCAAGCCAGCCAAATACGACAAATTGAACCCTTTTGTGATCCGCATCAATAAACAGGTGGAAGGTATGTCTGAGTCGGGTTTTCAAAAAGTAGAGCTCGGTCCAGAACAAACCCGAGAAGCAAGTAATGAAAAGAAGTACATCTCGATTCCTGTGAGGTACACCGAACTACTCCTAATGTTTACCGAGAAGAGCCTTATTACCTCGGTGAAGTCTCTAGCGAAGAGACTGTCTTATCCGAGAGATTACGACACACGTGCTAGAGGCAGTTACCGTTTAGGAAGTTTGGGTCACAATATTGAGGATTACGGGGCTCTGGGGAACAAGTTCAAGATCTTATCGCGATGAGAATTTTGGGTTTCGAAGACGGAGTTCCCCAATTCTACAGTGAGCTAACAATCACCCGAGGGGCAAAGTCGAGGAAGAATCGATATCCAAGACAAAGTTTGAGTAATACCGAAGTGGGTCACTCAAGCGAGTTAAATTTGAAGATCAGAGATAGTGGCATCCCAGGAGAGGGATATTCTTTCGAGTTCAGCCAGCTCAGATAAGAGAAATAACTTGGATAAAATTGAATTTGCAGAATGATCACCAGAAGCTTTACCGAGTGTTCAAGAATATCATATTGGGTCACTTTTAAAGAATAGATAAACGATGTTGTTCAGTTGAAGGACGACTCAGAATATTGGAAGAAGAGAAACTAGTCAAGCAAGAATCAAGTCAGGCTGTTATCAGGTAAGTTTGAGGAAATTGGGAATAGGTACGACAGTCTCCAGAGATGAGCTACAGAATAACTTAGCCATTAACAAGAGTCTTGGAAACAAGTTTACGACAGAGCAATGACAATCCAACACTCTCTAGTTGGAAATGACAACTTTCAAGCTGCGAAAGACTAAGCAGGGGATAGATGAAGACATGAAGATCGATATTACCCGAGCAGGTAAGGCGGCTCGACAAGGTGGCATGCTTAGTCAGAACATGGACCAAGTGTCAGACCACGGAGGCAAGCTGACCATCCTACTGGATGAAGTTAAGAAAGTAGGCACTGAAGCTTATCAGTAACTGTAAATATTTAATATCTGATATAATGAAACCTTTTGGCCTCAATTAACGTCGTTCTATGGGGATCACTTTTGGAATCAATACCTTACTGCATTCATGTTTATATTTTAGGATTGCATTGCATTACATTGTACAGTCATGGTATATTTTACATAACATTATCATTACCTTGCATAAAATTTTTTAGGGTAATCCAAAGAACAATTATAGTTTTATCATGAATAAAAGAATTGAACACACTCAAAAATCAAGATTCAAGCAGTCGGAAGATGGACTCGAGAGAAAAAAAGAGAGAAAAAAAGAAGTTTGATGTCTTTGATGCAAGAAAGCTCTGTTTGAACCCTGATTTGGTCGTTCCTCCAGATTCCAAAGATTCCCAGATTTGCGCATGATAACGGAACAAGATGCCCCAAGATTCACGTGACCATATTCTACAAAAATATGAAGGGCTGCATTGAAAAATTGTCGATCCACTACTTCCCCGACAGTCTAGCAAGACCTACCGTGATATGATATGCTTTGGACCTAGCACCAAGTCGTCAGTATCTCCAAGGTACGAAGATGAAACCTGATGAAAGCTTCAAGGAATGTGCTTTGAGGTGTCTGTGTTTAGCGACCCAAGTGCAGCCTCCCGTAGATGAAGAGGAAAGTGACTTCCATGCCACCTTTCTTATTTCTTCTTTGATAGGGTGCTCGAGAAAATGAATGTCAGCTTTGAGGACTTCATGACAATCGGAGAGAGAATTGAACATGCACTCTGGGACCTAAGTTTAAAAGGCTAGACATGCCTAGGAGCAGAAGAAAAGAAAGAGATAAATGGGTACCACTTTCGAAGGTTCTCGTGATCGTAAGAGAAGAAGACATGCAGATTCCTCTGAATCGCTGAGAAAAATTCCTCGAACAAGTACATATTTAGAGATATTCGAAGTATTCCATCTCGGACATATGGCCTCATCTGGTCAAGGGTTAGTACCTTACCTCAAGGCCGATAAAGACTACGCCCAGCTCACTTGCTCACAGTTTTGATCCATATAGTATATGTGCGTTCTACATTGAGGCGCCGGGGTATGATACTAAGAAATTTGGGGTCGTTAATAGAAAAATCAAGAAGCTGGTTGACGAGGGAGTCATGACGAGAGAGTTGATCCAGCGGTGGAAAAACAAGAGAAGATACGAGCCTACACTACAAAGGACCGGAACGAGTTAGTACTCGGGAGGTAGTCCGGAGGTCCCTATGGTTTTCCCATCAGTTCACAAAGAAATTCTCAATGCTTTGAAAAAAAACTCTCAAACAGATATTTTTTAGAATTAAAAATCATATTTCCATTTAGAGAGCATTTTTACATTCTTGATTCTTTGAACATTTTATTTTTATGGGGTAGCTTTTGTTCTCCCATATGCATATACACGCATTTTTGAATGGACATATGTATATATCATTTCTATACCAGGTCCTCGAATTTTGAATGCAACAGTACATTTACTTCAGATCCAAAGATAAACTCTAAGTTGCATATATTTAGAAGAGATTGAATGTTATGGGGATACTGTAAATGCGAGTATCTGCTAGTTTACTTAGGCCAACAAAGAAACAAAGTGAGTGTTTAGACAATGGGCAGTTCCCATTTTAAGAATTTATCTTCTCAGGCACTTGTCGTTTAAGATCCTTGAAACGAGAGTTGTCCCTAAACCTCTACCCCCTGAAGGCTTTATCAGGACATCTGTGAATGTGACAATGAATGGTATTCTTTTACTTTACCAGAAGAAAGAGATGAGACCAGGCAGATTGGATACGAATATCAGAAAATCATCAGAAGAAAGTGGTTGAAAACAAGGATATGTCCAAACGAAAAACCAAAGAAAAGAAGAGAAATGACAATCAGAAGGCCGAAGCAATCCAGATCGAGTAAATATCAGAAGAGCTGCAGGGAGGCAATTAACTTCGAGCAGAAGATAGCATCAATACCCAATATAGATATATGTTGATTCGAGGATACATTTATAAATTCAAATAAGAAAAAAGAGATTCAAGGCTAAAAACCCAAAATGGGCAGTCTAAAACAAAAAAAATAAAATAAAACAAAACAAAACAAAACAAAAAAAGAGAAGAAAAGAAAAAAATAAAATAAAAAAGAAAAAGAGAGAGAGAGAAAAAGAAGAAAAAAAAGAAAAAAAGAAAAGAAAAAGAAAGAATAATGTATATGCTTCACACACAGATCAAACAATACAAGAACGAGACTTCAACTATGAGCAAGAGACACAAGGAATCCACATTTCAAGTAAATATCAGTTTTGAAAATTAGTATAGAAGCTCGAATTGAAGCCAAGTCAAGAGAAGACAAGTCGGCCCGAAGATTACCAATTTTGAAAAAGAAATTGACCTCTAGGGTGAAAACCCAAAAATGTGCAGTCTAGAGTGATCCTGAAAATAAAGAAAAAGAGTAGTCTGCCTAAGCATGCTGGCATCAATATCCAACAAAAATACACTGATCTGAAGGTACAGAAGAAGGAATTGACCTCTAGGGTGAAAACCTAAAAATAGGCAGTCTAGAGCGATCTAAGAGAAAAAGTAAAAAGAAGAAAAGAAAAAAAGAGAAAAGAAGAAAGAAAGAATAACATTTCATATGGGCGTGCCAATCACAAGAATTCCCAGAAATGTATTCGTAGTCCTTCATTCAAGAAATCTCAGCTTCGAGGAGTTTTGGAGGATCAAACATTCTTGAACAGAAAATGAACATCAGTACATAGCCAGAATGCAAGATAGCCTACAGTAAAAAAGAAAGGAAATGAACTCTAGGGTGAAAACCCGAAAACGGGCAGTCTATAGTGATCCAAAAAAGGGAAGGAATAATGGGCATATCCAAGTTACACAAGTACAGAAATACTGTTTCACTTAACCATAAACCAAAAGCCTACATTACAAGCCCCCAAAGACCATTCTGATCATCCATAGATATCCAAGTTGAATGAGAATGTCTTCAGATTTTATTCCGCCTATAAGGGTTAACTTTGCTTCAAGGAACGTCAAACTTCGAAGTGCTTGATCGATACCCAAATGAGGGAATGATAAGGCATGGTGAGATAGTGATATTAAGAGAGCCACCTTAAACGGGGTAGAAACTAGGTAGGGTTGTTCCTCTCAAAAGCCTATTAGACCAGAAGAAACTATACATTTGCATATATCTCTACAATGGTCAAGATCTTCTAAATATGCGCTTCATTAGAGTTGATATCTGGCAATTTGAAGCAGATGTGCTATGGTGTTTGATATTTTGGGGGCAAACATGTTTTAAAAGGTTTGACATTTTCTCCCAAAGTTTTGATGTTTACCATTTCCCCCAAACATTAGTTTTTAAAATGTTTGGCAACATACTTCGAATTTTGTTTACCATTCTCCAAACATTAATTTTAAAAAAAATGTTTGGTCCTTAAAAAAAGAAGAAAAGAAAAAAATGTTTACCATTTGTTCCAAACAATGTTTTCAAAATGTTTAGTATCCCCTCCAAGTTGTGATTTTTAAAATGATTGTTATCTTTTCAAACAATCATTATTTTTTGAAATATACACAAGTAAATTGCATTTTGCATTACTTTAAAAATGAATGATGATGAGATTTAAAGCATAGGGACCGAGAGTTAGTTCCCGTCGAAATGCTATGAGAAGATCAAGGATGAGCTTAGGGGATGAAAGTATTTTGGCTCACCCTGGTGACTAGAAATAGATCAAGGCTCTGTATGGTGGGTCAGAAAATTCAAAGCAGTGGAGCCCGTGCTTGAATGGGGTAACACCAAGCGAAGAAGATGACAAGGGTTCTTATAAGAATAATATAAGAACCAGGAGATCATTTATGAAGACAGGTGATAACCCTGAAGACAAGAAAGCCTTTCGCACAAAAGGTTTGAAAGCATGTTAATCTAGATTCGAAGTGATTGATCAAATGAGGATTTAAGAGCATACAGTGAAGAAGTAAAGAGATGAAGAAATCTGAGGAATGACCTTTCAGGGTGTAAGACTTTAGAACAAAAAATGGCTGAAAGAAAAGAAAAAGAAAAAAGAAAAAGAAAAAGAGAGAAAGAAAGAGAGGGAGAAGAAAAAAAAGAAAAGAAAAAGAAAAAATAAGAAGAAATTGAAGGAAAAAAGAGAAAAAAAGAAAAGAAAAAGAGAATAGAGAAAAGAAAAAAGAGAAAAAAAAGAAAAAAGATGAGAAAGAAAGTATTACATTGCATGCATCATATAGATAGGGGCATGTCAATTTTTTCTTGTTTTGGACAGGTACTTGAAGAATTATCAAAGAGTATTAAGAAGTGGATTTCATTAAAGAAAGAAAAGATCGACAGCCATAGTAGCGTGAGACCGATGTTAAATCCTTCGGGTCATCGGTAAGTCCTTCGGGCCACCAGTAAGTCTTTCGGGCATGGTGATAAGTCATTCGGGCCATCAATAAGTCCTTCGGGCATGATGCGACAGCCATAGTAGCGTGAGGCCAGACGATGGTAGCCATAGTAGCGTGAAGCTAGATGTTAAATTCTTCGGGTTATCGGTAAGTCCTTCGGGCACGGTGTTAAGTCCTTCGGGCCACCATTAAGTCTTTCGAGCATGGTGATAAGTCCTTCGGGCCATCAGTAAGTCTTTCAGGCATGATACGGCAGCCATAGTAGCGTGAGGCCAGATGACGGTAGCCAGAGTAGCGTGAAGCCAGATGTTAAGTCCTTCGGGCTATCAGTAAGTCCTTCGGGTATGATGATAAGACCTTCAGGCCACCAGTAAGTCTTTTGAGCATGGTGATAAGTCATTCGGGCCATCAGTAAGTCCTTCGGGCATGATGCGACAACCATAGTAGCGTGAGGCTAGACGAGGATAACCATAGTAGCGTGAAGCCATATGTTAAATCCTTCGTATCATCGGTAAGTCCTTCGGGCACACTGTTAAGTCTTTCGGGCCACCATTAAGTCTTTCGAGAATGGTGATAAGTCCTTCGGGCCATCAGTAAGTCCTTCGGGCATGATGCGGCAGCCATAGTAGCGTAAGGCCAGATGACGGTAGCCAGAGTAGCGTGAAGCCAGATGTTAAGTCCTTTGGGCCATCAGTAAGTCCTTCGGGCACGATGATAAGACTTTCGGGCCACCAGTAAGTCTTTCGAGCATGGTGATAAGTCTTTCGGGCCATCAATAAGTCCTTCGAGCATGATGCGGCAACCTTAATAGCGTGAGTCCAAAGATATCAACAGCTTTGTAAAAAAAGAGAGAGAAAGAAAAAAAGATAAAAAAAGATAGAAGAGAAAAAGAAGCAAAAAAAGAGAAAAGAGAAAAAAGAAAAAAGAGAAAAGAAAAAATTGAAGATAAAGGTTATATAAAGGAGAAGCCTACGTTTTTGAGCCCCCAGTGAAAGGCTCCATATAGGAAGAGCCTTAACTCCAGAATCTCAAAGAAGAACCAAAGGTGAAGAAGTTCTATATAGGGAGAACTTAAGAACCCAAAGATTTGGCTGAGGAAAATCGAAGAGTTCTAGAAGAACACGTGATTCCGAAGCTACAAGAACAATAAAATAGGTCAAAAAATGAGTGCTTTTGATCTTTGCTTTGTCCTCGTTTCACAAGAACAAGCAAAGAGGGGCAACTGTAATCACTCATTTTTGTCTGAATTTTAGTATTTTTAGTATTGTTGTAATAGTAATATTATTAATTTAAAATAAAAAATGAGTGATTTTGGTCTTTGCTGTATTCTCGTTTCACAAGAACAAGCAAAGAGGGGCAACTGTAATCACTCATTTTTGACCGGGTTTTAGTTTTATTAGTATTATTTTAATAGTAATATTATTAATATAAAATTAATAAAAAAATCAAAATAATCATAAAAATAAAAATATAATATAAAAAATTTTAAAAAAGTAAAAGTAAAAAAAAAATTAAATTAAAAAAGCAAAAAAAGGAAATATTGCTTGGAGCACATAGTTCCACGTCATCACTATGCCCCTCACTTGCCTATATAAAGGCATGAAATAGGGAGGAATTAGAAGGAGCATGAATCGGCAAAGGGCAGGCCGCATAAGAGAGTAATGTTTTCGGCTAGCCTGAGGCTAAGGGTAGTTCCCTTGGTTCTACCAGGTTCGATCGGGGTCCTATTTTGGATCCGATCTAGTTAATTTTTTGAAGAGGTCGGGGTAGATCTCGGTGGGGTTCACTCGAGGTTTGTTATTCGAACTCCTAGTTAGGTATATTTTCTTCCCTTTTATTTGTGTTGTAATTTTTATGATTTAATGAAGTAGTAGTTAATTTAAAATTCTGTTTTTAGTTTGTATGTTTATTTATGTTTTATATTAGTATTTATTATGTTTTAAATTTATGTTTTATACTAATATTTTATTTATGTTAAATTTGTTTTTATTTATGTGTTAGATTAATATTTATGAATGTTAGCATTTTATTTATATTAGATTTGTTTTTATTTATGAGTTAGATTAATATTTATGTATATATGTTTTAGATTAGTATTTTATTTATGTTAGATTAGTATTTTATTATATTAATATTTATTTGTATTTTATTGTATTTAAATTATTTGCCATATTTTATATTTTGCTCACTAAGATTGCATATCGAGATATATAAATTGTCAATGCGGTGCCCTTTTATCCGAGCGTAAACGAGGCCAGTATCAGGCGTAATGATGGTGGTTGGGTGTTTACTCTCAGATAACGAGGCTTTTAAAATTTACTCGCATTTAAAACCAAATTTTAATTTAATCGTTAATTTAATCCGAAAAGTTTAATATTAATAAAGCGGTAATTATTAAAGTACCAATTTTGGGCGGTGTGGGGGTGCTAATCCTTCCCCAGCCGTAACCGACTCCCGAACCTAACAGTTTTCAAATCTCTGGTTTTATGGTGTCCGGCCTACCTAAATGGCCGGTGGCGACTCCATTTTCAAAATAAAACGCGGTTTCTTTAAAACCCCGCAGAAGATATATTTTTTAAAACAAACAATAGATAAAACTACGTTTTTAGCGTAAAAGAACATTGCTACACTTGTGACTACAACCATTCCTCATCCTTATGCCCCGATAAAATTTGCTTTTAAAATTTTATTGTCCCTTATCTGTTTGAACCTTCCAGCCAAGTGACCTCGGTCGATATCAACTCTTTGCTTAAGAAAAATCTTTTGACTTTTTCATTAGTCAAATCCTCTCATCTCTGTGTCATTATGGTCTCTTCTGATTTGAACTCCCATACGCATGAGATCTTCGTTGTTTTATGGGCAATGATGCCCCACTTGACTTGGATTCTTGTAAGCAAAAAATCTTGATTTTCCACGGACAATGATCCCTCACTCATTTCTTGTTTTTGACCCAACATACGGAGTCTTCATCTATCTTATCATTAGGGCTGGCAAAATGCTCCCAGGCCATGAACTCATCCTTAATCTTCTTGCAACACCTCGGCGGGAAGTAACTCTTGGTCCCTATAATAAAAAGGTTAGTATTTTAAAAATAAACTGAGAAATTTAGGGAAAATGCCAAACATCTTTAAAAATCGATGTTTAGAAAAAATGGTAAGGAGGAAAATACCAAACATTTTTGAAAAATGAATGTTTGGAGTAAACGGTAAGTATTAAACGAATTGAAATTCGAAATCTGTCAAACATTTTTGAAAAACTAATGTTTGGAAGAAATAATAAATATTAAAAGATCGACAAAAGTGTCAATTAATGTTCCATACTAAAATAACAAATGCACTAAAAATTGTCTATTTAGAAAACCTTGCCTATTTTGGTGATATAAGCATATGTATGGTCTCTCCTAGTTCATTTAGGCTTTCGAGGGGAATGTTTCCCATACCTATTTTCTAGCCCAGTTAAAGTGGCTCTCTTAATCTCACCACTCACTATGCCCCATCCTTCCCTCATTTAGGTGTTGATCAAGCACTTTGAGGTTTGACGTTTCCTGAAAAAAGGTTAACCCTTATAGGTGGGATGTAATCTGAAGACAAACTTATCAAAGTTAGATATCCACATATGATCTGAATGGTCTTTGTAGGCTTGTAATGTAGGCTATGGTTCACGGCTATGAAAGAAATGATACATAGGCCCAAATAAGTGCTTAAAGGTAAAGAAACCAAGGATCATTTCTTCTTGTTGAAATATATTCTATGCACTTGTTGATCGGAGTGTGCTCAAATGAAAAACTTCTTTGATTTATTTCTTGGATCGCTATTGACTACCCATTTCTGGGTCTTCACCCTAGAGTTCATTTCCTTCTTTGTAGCTTTGGAATCCGTGTATTGCATCTTGAATGAATGTTGATGCGTTTCTTATTCACATGTAATCGAATCTTCAAGGATCTTGTTATCATTTATTGCGCTTTCTGATGGTGCTTTCAATCTTCATTGTTTCAAACTTCTTGTTGGCACACTTTCAATTTGGTTTAGCCAGCCATTTTGAGCAAAAATTTCTCTTACTGGCTTATTCTGATATTTTTCTTGGTCTTCGTGTCTAGGACATTGATTCTCATTTCTTGCGCTTATTCATGGAGCGCCATTTTTGTAATGCGGGCAAAACTGGAAGATTTTAATTCTCGAACAAAATCCTCTTCTTCTTTGCCCCAGTGTGGGGGTTATCCTTGGTTTGGGTTCAAGTGAAAAGAAATGATCAGGCTCAAAGGGGACAACAAATAGATATTTTTCTTATTTGTGAAGGGAAGTGAAGGAATATCATTCGTCATCCCATACGTGGATATCAAAATAATCTTCAGGGGGTAGAAGTTTAGGGTCAACACTCGATTCAAGGATCTTAAACAACAAGTGTCTGAGAAGAAAATTTCCTAAAATGGGAACTGCCCATTATCTACACACTTGTTTTGTTCCTCTATCGGCCTAAATGAACTAGTGGATACTTGCATTCGCAATGACCTAATAAAAATGGTATGTACATGTGTATGTTTTTTCATAAATATGTGTATAGGCATATAGGAGAAAAAACTATCCCATAACAATGAATGAAAAGTATAAAAAAGCAAAGAATGCAAAAATGCTTTCTGAATAACGAAATGAAAATTTTATTACGACAAAAATAATTATATTCTAAAAAATATGACTTAGCTTATAGCTTTCTCTTGCATTTTTCCCAAATGCACAGGGATCAACGGATTTGAATTGCCGTTACCGGTAGCCGTTTGCTCTGGGCTAGTTGTACTATTCCCCTAAGTACAATCAGTTTATACTAATTATGAAATTGGATTTTTCCAAAGGATTTATTTTCCTTTGACCATTCGAAAGAGGATTTTTGGTGAAAATTTAATTTACATATTTATTTATAAATTTCTTTTGCATTTTTCCCAAAAGCACATGGATCAACGGTTTTGAATTGTCTTTACCGATAGCCGTTTGCTCCGGGCTAGTTGTACTATTCCCCTGAGTACAATCAGTTTATACCAATAATGAAATTGGATTTCCCCAAAGTATTTATTTTCCTTTGACCATTCGTAAAAATGGATTTTCGATGGATACTTGAATTATCCATTGTCTTAAACTTTACCGTGTTTAAGCACGTTATGCCAACATTTCTGTTGGACTTGTTAAACTCTATTGGGCTCTTTCCAGCTTTGTAAGCATGAAAACTCACAATCCCTAAGAAAGAATAGAATCAAGAGAAAAAAAATCTTCTTTAAGAACTACGAAAAACATATTTAAGACTGGTAAAATTAAGAAATCTTTTCGATTTTAGAAAACATCTTTAAGAAATTTTTTTTGAGACAAAAAATGATCCTTAAGAAAGGACAAGATTGAAAATTTTGTTTTTGAGAAAATCAATTGAGAAATTCTTCTTCCCCTTTTTTTGAGAAAAAGAAAACAATCTTAAGGAAAGAATTTAGAAATCCATTTGTTTCTTAACAATATCCTTATGAAAGGATTGAATTGAGAAATATTTTCTATGAAAATGTCCTTATGAAAAGACTAAATTAAAGTCTCATATTAAAAGATGTCATTGTGAAATGATCGAAGAAGAAACTCTTATTATTATTTTACATGAATTAATGTCCTTATGAAAGGACTGAACAAGTATATTTGTGAAATGAGTGAGAAAACCTTGCTTAGAAAATATTTATTCTCGTGGGAGGATGGAAAAAAGCTCAAAAATGTCCTTGTGAAGGGATTAGATCTAAAAATTTTGTTGAAACAAATTAAAATGTTTATTATTTTTTTTAAAATTATAAAAGTTCATTCTTGAAAAATGTCCTTATAAAAAGATTTTCCTTTTCTTAAAAATAATTTGTGAAAGAATTTTTTTGTAAGTGATTTTATGCAAATGAGATGCATGTGCGTGCTTCCGAGGCGATGCAAAGATGCAATTGTTATGAATGTTTTATGGAAAACTAGATGTCATGACGTAGGAATATATTAGGTGATGCAATGTACGAAATGTATAAAGCATAACGATAATCAACAAGTGCAAGAATGAGTGCAAATAAAGGCGTCAATTCTATATGTGATCACTCTAGAAAAACTTTCATCGAACATAAGAAGGTTCTCGTCACAAAAAGAAAACATGTTCTTCTGCATTTAAGCTTCCACTCTAGCTCATGATCCTTTTGTCGCTTCTAGCAGGCAGAAAACTCGCGATCCCTTTTCTACCTTCGCAATTTTTTAATAACAACAATATCCGATAGGAAGGATTAAAATTTTTAAGAAAAATTCCCTTGTGGAAGGGTTGAATTAGAAAAAAAAAACGATTTTAAGAAAAATATTCTTAGGGAAATTGAAATAAAAAATTTAAGGGGAAAATGTATCTTTAAGGAAGGATTCGATTTTAAGAAAAAATACCTTTGTGGAAAAGTTGAAATAAAAGGTTTTACGAAAAAATAACTTCATTGAAGGGTTAAATTAAAAATTAGGTTTTCAAGAAAAATACCCTTACGAATAGAGAAAATTAAAATTTTAATTTTTAAGAAAAATATCATTACGAGTGTTAAATTAAAAATTCGATTTAAAGAAAAATACTCATATAAAAGGGTTAAAGTTAGGAACTTGATTTTTAAGAAAAATACCCTTACGAAAGGGTTAAATTAAAAAAATTGATTTTTAAGAAAAGTAACATCTCTTTTAGAAACTACTGAAAAAGCTTTAATTTTCTGCAGTTGACACTCTCGTTGGCTCGATCATTTCTGGCACCGATGTCGATCCTACATGTTTTCATCTTTTGTCTTGAGACACCTCCCATTCATGGTGATAGTTTTCTAATTTGAGTGATCAGTTTGAAAATCAACCCTTTATATCATGTCATGTGAATACAAAAATATATGCAGAAAAAAAAAACAAAAAATGGGTTTGTAAATCGAATGCAATTAATAAGCAATAAATAAATGCGAGAAAGTAAGAGAAATCTAAGCATGAAATAAGCATAATCATATGTCATCTAATATTCTAGGTTGTTCGCATGGCTCTAGAGGGGTGGGCTTCCTATGTTTTCTACATGCAGTTTTTGCGCTAAAAGGTACCCGAACTATCCTTGCTGTCCCCAACTAAGGGTAGCGAGGCCCTCGGTCATCACCCATTATAGACCCCTTTCGACCGAGTTCAATTCAGGGGAACTCATTCCTTTATGTCCATACGGGGAAACGATATCCCCACGAAAACATAGAGTAGTAGAGCCCCGAAGGTATTTACTAGGCCCATACGGAGGAACAATATCCTCTAGAAAGCAATAGCATTTTCCCCTCACTTAGACAGACGAGTTTATATGTCAAATTTTAAATGCGTTAAAATAGACTCGCATTTATAAACAAATATTAGTTTAATCGTCACTTTAACCCGCAACTTATGATATTAGTAAAATGGCAAAATTTTTGGCTTAACTCTTTTTAAAAAAAATCAAAATTAGTCCCCAGCGAAGTCGCCATGCTGTAGCGACTATTTTACGTCGAATGCCGCTACGGAAATAATAAATTATTAATATTAAAATGGGGGAGCCCCGCTTTTATTTGAAATTTTTTTAAAAGGAGAATTTGGGGAAAACTCAAATTTTTTGAAAAACTTGGAGTCGCCACCGACCATTTTGGTAGACCGGACACCATTAAAACAAAAACCAACGATTCTTTTTTTAAAAACTTGGGTTCGAGAGTTGATTACGGATGGGGAAGGATTAGCACCCCCCCACACCGCGTAAAATTGATACCAAATAATTACCGCTTTATTAATATTAAATTTTACGGGTTAAAGTGACGATTAAATTACAATTTGATTATATGCACGAGTAAATTTTAAGGGCTCTAATGTTCGAGGGATAAACGAAAACTACCATCTACGTCTTAGACTGGTAGCCAAGTTTACCGTCGAAAAAAAGAGCACCGCATTGACAATTAAATATATCAAATATGCAACTTAAAAAAATAATAAATCCTACATAAACAGAAATAAAAGCATGAACATAGAAAAAACATATATTAAAAAAACATATACATCATGATATTTAAATCATGTCTTAAAGTATAAAACATACTAATATTACAAAACTATATATCACCATACTTTTAAACTAATAAAATAAATACAACGATAAGGATCGAATTTTACCCCCTCGAAGTTCGAATGAAAAATTTCGACCAACCCCCACTAAAATCTCTGTGACACCTCGTTATGACCCAAAAAATTTAACTAGATCGGACCCTAAAAGAGACACCAATCGAATGCTGGATCGAACCGGCTAGGGCTGAGGGTACTGCCCCCGACCCCTGGCCAGCCTTGGCTCCCAAATATTTTGGGGAGTCGTTTGGCTTGATTTTTGTATGTTTTTTGGGGCTGCCCCCATGCTTTTATATAGGCAAAAGGGTAGGTAATGTGGAGACGTAAAGCACCATACTCCACGCAATTTTCCATTTTTTTACTTTTTTCTTTTTTTTGTTTTTTATTATTTTATCATTTTTTTATTATTTTTTAATTAATTTTATATTACTAATATTACTAATAATATTACAACCCGGACAAAAATGAGTGATGACAGATCCTAGTACCAATGATGCGTACTGGTACGACACAGAGCGGATCGGTACGACTTGTGGTCTAATGTTTTCAAACCTAGTTAGTGTATCAGTACTCATGGGGAGTATAGATACCCAGAGGGCAGTACCGATACTCACCTTGGAGTATCGATACTCACTGGGCAATCTGCCCAAAAAAGTTGAGTTCGCGTTCGGGGGTTCTATAATTCGAGATAAAGGGCCCTAGGGGTTTGTTAGGGTGTAAAATGAATACTAAAGCTGAGAAATGTAGAGTTAAACCCCGTGTGGGAAATAAATGGCTAATGGATTGGTAATTATTGAGTGGATCACTTGTTTAATCACCCATAGAGATCCGTGGTGGATCGGTTAATGCTACGTGGAAGATCGGGGTCTTTGCTGTGTGCCGAAGGGATGCCCATATAGGCTGGTTGCCGCGAATAATAGGACAACCAAACAAGAAAAGCGTAAGTGAATCCTAAAGATATATATTAATTATCGTAATAAATGAGTCATGCCTTAAGGCATTGGTAATGGTTGGCTGGATGCCTTTTACCTCTCGTTGAGATATATTGATGTTCGGGGGAGCATGTGTTGACATATGTGTCTTGGTTAGGAATCCGGATGTCATAGAGTCAGTGCAAGGGCACTTAAATAAGGGGATGGGTACTCTAGGCTATATGATCGAGTACATCCAATGCGTCCACAGGCTCTGTGATCTGGATGCGGTCTGAAACCTATCTTTGGGCTATGTAATCAGGATATGGAAATACAACTCGGGGGCTGTGTGAGCTCGAGTAAATCGAAGGGCTATGTGATCTTGAGTAACCTAATTTGCTATGTGATCTCAGAAAAGACTGCTTGTGGCTATTGTGATCCAAGTATGTTTAGGACGTATCTGTGGCTATAGTGATCCGGGTATGATCCTAACCAGACGGCTATGTGACCATGAGTAACCCGATAGCTGTGTGAGCACGGGAAAACAATAAGGCTTCATTGGCTGTTAGGGAATGTATGTTATCTACGTTGTCATATAGATGTTAGATGTTGGCTATTTTACCCTTGGGCTATGTGATCAGGGAAGGGTTGTTACTCGACGGGCTGTATGAGCTCGAGTAACTCGATGGGCTGTGTGATCTCGAGTATGGGCTATTTTACCCTTGGGCTATGTGATCAGGGTACGGGGCGTAACTCAATGGTTGGTGGGACCTCGCGTGTGGTAAGCCTATGATGGCTTAATGGTCTTGTTATATTTAGTGGTATCTTGAGACAGTTGTAAGCTCTAGCTAGGATAGGCTAGAAGATGATCCTTAGATGTTGAGAAGCCCTCATGCGCACTCTTGATTATATTATCATGCATGCTTATTTTATGATATTCATGAATTGCGGTAGAGTAGAAATGTACCACTGAGCTTTGTTAGCTCAGCGTGCGAAATTGTGGTTTTTTCGTGTGTAGGTTGACATGATGCTTTTGGAGGAGCACATCGAGGATTTCCCAGCATCGAGCCAGTTTCAGAGTACAATACTTGATGTTTAGTTTGGACTGATTGTATTCATAGGACCTTACCACAGTCGAGTCTGTATTTTATTTGATCTAATGTTATTTGGTCAAACGGTGTATTTTAATTTAAAACTTATATTTTGTAAACCCTTTTAATCTTATTATCTACGTGAATTTTATGGTAATGGATGGTTTTGAGACGGTCAACTTGTGGATTTTAATTGAGAAATTTTAATGGGTCAGTTTTGGGAGATCTGATGTGATGCTCCGGATCCGGGACGGGATCCGGGTGTTACATCAAATGTCGGAGTATATCATGTTTATAAATACAACTTTTAAAAGTTTAATTATTATAAAAATATGTAAATATTACAATAAAAATAATATGTTTGCACGTTGAAAATATTTGTATTCATTGATATTTTCCTTGAAAGTTTTTTTTTCAAAACTAAAAAAAATACAACTCTATAACTTGTGAGAAATAATTTTTACTCTAAATTTGTTTATTTTTGAATTTAATATATCATTGAAGTCTTTCCTTTCCTTTTCCTAAAGTAGCATTCAAAACTTTGACAAAATAAAAATAATTAACATTATTTACTAGATTAATTATAAAATTTTAAATAATTTAATTATATACTTTCTTAGTTAAATTTTATAAAAATAAAACTATATAACTTCTTGTGAGAAATAATTTTTATTCTAAATTTATTTATTTATTGGATTTAATATATCAATGAAGTCTTTCCTTTTCCTGAAGTAGGAAAAATTATTAGATGGTTTGGCTCACCACGTCATCCATGGTCACATCCAATAATATTTTTCCATGTCATTTTTTTTCAAGGTGAATATTCACTTATTTCCTACATGTATCTAAGGAGTGGGTAATTACGTAAAAGTTATGCTGAAATGGGTGAATATTATTGGATGTGTCATGGAAGACGTGGTGAGGCGAGTCCATATAATAATTTCTCCTAAAGTAGCATTCAAAACTTTAACAAAATAAAAAAAATAAAATTATTTACAACATCAATTATAAAATAGGCATAAAGCCAAAAAAATACCCACAACGTTTGACTGAATAGTCACTTTGGCACATATTTTTTTGGGAGCAATTCAACTCTCAACGTTTCATTTTAGGTCAAAATGACCTCTTTGCGGATGAAAACAATCAGTCAACTGAAGGTAAATGGCTTGAAATGACGGGACAAAACTATATGACAGTGCACGCTGACATGACAGTATCATATAGACAAATGTGTTAACTTAAAAAATGTTACATCAGTCAAAATAATTTTATAAAATTATATAAAATATAAAAAATTGTTTCTACTAACTTATCATTCTATCAAATCATTTGAAACTGTTTACCATTAGTTTTCTAACAATTTTTATCCGCATATGGGTTATTTTGACCCAAAATGAAATGTTGAAAGTTGAATTGCTCTAAAAAGAAGAATAGGGGCCAATGTGACTATTCAGTCAAACGTTAGGGGTATTTTTTTTGACTTCATGACTATTTTATAATTAATCTTGTAAATAATTATATGTTTTATTTTGTTAAAGTTTTGAATTCTACTTTAGGAGAAATCATTAGATGAACCAGGCTCACTACGTCATCCATGGTACATCCAATAATATTCATCAATTTCAGCATAACTTCCACGTAATTACACATTTCTTAGTTACATATATTTTATATAAAATAATTAGGCTAAAAATTAATCAGTAATGTAACACTAAATCTCTAAACCCTTACGCCTAATTATATTATATAAAATATATGTAGTCATTCTATTCTTAAATTAATTAAATCAAATAAAAACGGTACCAAAAATCAATTTTAAATCAATTTTATTTTTTTTATAACCACGACATTCGACTCATTGGTTGACTAATACAAATCTAGTATTGTTAAGTAGACCTGACAAATTTGATCCGAGACTCGAAACCCGAACCGATTTACCTGACCCGAGACTCGATATAGACCCGAACATTTTTTGTCTAAACTTGACCCGAACCCGAACCAAAATCGAACCGAACCAAAATCGGCTCAATTTACATAACCGAAAATCAATTTAAACCAAAAATAACCGGAACCGAAATCAACCCGAACTGAAAGCAACCCAAATCGAAAATCAACTCGAATCGAAAACAACCCAAACCGAAAATCAACTCGAATCGAAGTAACCTGAACCAAAAATCAACCCGAACCGGAAGTAACCAAAATCGAAAATCAACCCAAACCGAAAGCAACCTGAACTGAAAATAAATCGAATTTAATTTGCCCAAATCCGATCTAAACCGAACATCAACCTGATTTTGACCAGATAATTGAGTTGAAATGAACGGATAAGTTATTTTTATTAATATTTTAGTAGTATTATAAATAGTAAATATGTATATTTTATTTTTATTATATTACCGATTAGCAACGAACTTTAGTAAAAATTTAATGGTTTAATATATCTTTTCTCCTTTAAAAGAAAATCTTCATATCTGATTCGATAATTTTTTATTTAAAAATATTTGATTTGGTGGATTGCAAAATAAAGTTACACTATTTCACGCCAACTTTGATATATATATATAATATTTTATTTTTACTTTTAATTGTTTATTTGGTTTAGTCTTTTATTTAATTTATGATATTAATTAAATATCTAAGTAAAAAAATTAAATATCCAATTAAATCTCAAACAATTAAAACATACCTAAATTAATTTTAATCCATAAATAAATAAATATGATAAAATTATATTTTATTAAATAATTTTCAAATAGTCTAATTTCGTAAAATCAAATTTTTCGTCTTAAAAATTATGCAAAACTTTATTTTAAAAAATAGAAAACAATCAATTGAAACTCGATAATGAACACAAAACAAAATTCAAGTTTTAAACTTTAACAAGCCTTATAGGTTGAGTTTGTGCCAGATTATCATCTCTTAATGATGATTTAATTTGAAACAATGAACAGTCAATAGTTGAATATGAGCCTAAATGATAAAATTGACAAAACAAATATATTTTTTACGTAAATATATCAATAATTCTATATATAATCAATTGAATACATACCCAACTCAACTCGAATTGACCTAAAGATCCGAAGTTTGACTAAAATCGAAGATTGGTCTATTTGATATTGACCTGAACTGAAAACCGATCTAATCCGATATTGACCCGACCTAAAATATCAACCGAACCGACACTGACCTGAACCAAAAACTATCAGATCTGATATTGACCCGACCCAAAAAAGTAACCGATCCGATATTAATCTGACTCGAAATTCAACTGGTTAGATATTGATCTGACCCGATACCTGACCCGACTCGAAATTTCATAGACCCGATCTAAATCCGAATCAAACTCGATCCGACCCGAATCGAACCTGAACCGAATGCGACCCGAATCGAAAATCAAATCAAACCGAACAACCCGATTGCCACCTTTATAATGTTAAGACTCACTATAAGTGAGGTAATCTTAGTCTCAACTCATTTTATTGTATTCACAATATCAAGATTTAAACATCTGATATTGCTTAAGAGGTTTAATACCCTATCGTACTAGGCCAATTGTTTATTGACAATAATTTTTTTAATACGAATACATTAGTTTTATTAAAAAAATCTAAAAATACAATGAGAGTTTACAACTCATGATTGATAATAAATTTTTGTTAACATCAATAGTGACCCAACTAAAAGATTTATCCTTTTGATTAGTTTTTTTAATTATTTGAGTAATATAATAGTAGAATCATAAATCATTAATTAGTCTTAATCATAATTATTCAAAGTTTTAATTTAGTAAAAAAAAAAGAAGGCTTGGCACATTATACATATAGATATAGGCTGCATTATGGACTTCTCGGTATGAATTGCAATCAGGATACACCGAGAGAGCTTGAAAAGTAGTGGTATCTTAAAATTTTAAAATTTGTATATATTTTAAAATAGTTTTTATGTATTTTTTATTAAAAATTTATTTTCGTCTCTTAAAATTTTATAAATTCATCTATAGCATAAAATCTTGTGTCCGTCTCTAATTATAATAGAGATTTCAAATATTTGTGATTTTTTAAATTTAATATTGTAAAATCAAATATTATTTAAATTTAAATATTATTATTTTTTTGGTGGTTTTGAAATAAATAAAAATAATAATTTTGAATATTTATTATTTAAATTTGTTTTATTTTTTAGAATAATATAATCGGACATTATCACATTATATTAATCAGCGGATAGAATGAAGGTGATTATCACACGTTTGAGAGCCACATTTAAATATATATATATATATATATATTAATCAGCGGATAGAATGAAGGTGATTATCACACGTTTGAGAGCCACTTTAAAAAAAATCGTATAATTAAATCATGCGTGTGATTGTAAAAATCATCCAAGTTTAGTAAAGTTTTTAATTTAAAATATTCAATATATAAAGTCTTCTTCTTATTAATTTTCACAAAGTTTTTTCCTTAAAATGTTACCTATCCTTAACAAATAGTACGTGATTGTTTTTTTAGAAATTTAAGATTTTATGATTAAATAATCTAAATAAAATATTATAAAAATTAAGTGATTAAAATATGTAATTTATCAAAATAACTTTGGTTACTATGCCAAATGTAACACCTTTAAAATAATATATATATATATATATATATAATGAAAAATGGTGATGATAAAAATGAGAAAGATTACAACGGCAAGGACTTAATCCCGTGACCCATGCTTAGTGAACCCAAGCCTTAACCATTTAGGCTAAGGATCACTCTTGGTTAAATTCCGCATCAGTTTATTATTAAGTTATGTTTTATTGGGATAAACCAATAATAAGTAAAATCTAGCCTCTCATAAACTCCTCGTTTTTGTCACCTGCATAGAATGTGAGAGACAAGAGGGTTTTAGAATTTTCCCCAACACCTCCACTGTTCATGCTTTTCGATCTTTGCCACCATTGGTCGGTGTTCGACATCGCCTCATCCATCAGAAGCACCGTCATCCCGCGAACTTGGCCCTGATCTCTACTCACAGCCGCTGTGCTCATTCCCCGTGGAGGCCTTTTTGAAGGTTCGACGGGAAAAACCAAACGTCGTCCCCCTATTTTTTGCATTTTTTGATCGCCTCCACTGTCCCTTTGTCGCACCGCCGCCAACATTGAACTCCTGGTGTCGAGGCGAGCAAACCCTCGGTCGCCAATCATCAGACCGACGACGTTTAGAGCTTCATCGAAGTCACGCCTTCATTTTAGATTTGGGTAAGTTTGGTAAGGTTTTTCGTTTCGGTTTGAGTGGATTTTAGCTCTAGTTTGTTATTTTTTGTTGATTGGTGGTTTAGTTAACTTTTGTCGTCGTTTGTGGTATTCTTCGGTGATTTTGGGCCGTACGTAGCGTTGACGCGCCACTAATGGCGATTTTTGCCACCACAAAGATAACTCTAAGGTGAACTGGCTTTGACCCAGTCCAATATCTTGAACCGAGCCAACCTAGCCTTGAACCAATCCCGACAGACCGGCTTGGTTAATTAACCAAGTCTTGGGCTATCCTGTTAGGCCCAATCCAGAAACTGACTCGTTAGATCTGAGCCCAAGCCTAAGCCCAACCCATCTGTCTGACCCGATTCGAACCTGGTCTGCCAAACCTGAACTGACCTGACCTGATAACTGACCCCACCCAAGCCCAAAACCTAATAACCCGAGTCCAAGCCCTGAGTCAACCTGTCTGAGTTAACTCAATGAGTCAACTCAATGAGTCAACTCAATGAGTCAACTAGCCTGAGTCAAGCCAGTTGACCGTTGACTGACGTCAGCATTAACCGTTGACTGACGTTAGCATTGACTGTTGATTGACGTTAGCGTTGATCGTTGACTTTGACAAAAAAGTTAACTTTTTTCAAAAATCCTTATTTTAAAATTTTTGCGTTCTGAGTTTGTTTTTAAAGTCTATTTCGCGAAAATCTAACCCGAAAGCCTCCGAATTTGACCTTGAACCCGAGAATGCACGTGTTTAGTTTTTCAGTTTAAGAGTTATGCAATCAAGCTAAGGATTGATTATGGATTATGTTTAATTCAAGGTATTCACATATCTTTTTATTCGAGATGTTGAGGACGTCGAATTCGAGTTCAAAAGTGTTCGAATATCGTTTTAAGGTCCGACCGATATAACAAGGATTCAAGGTAATATATTGCTGCCTCATGTATGCTTTATGAAACATATTGGTATCCAGTAAATGTTTGCATGATCATATTTAAGCATATGATTAATTATATTAATTTCAAATCGATTACGAAAAAATGATAGTAAACTAGTTAAAACTAAAATGCTTGGTTAGGAAGATGGGTGACCTAAAAGAACTTCTAAGATCTAAGAATAATTGATAAGAATATTATACATTAAATCTGGTTATGCTTGTTAATGATTTAATTTCTGAAATGCTAAGTTAAGAAATGAAAGAAATTTTTTTGAGGTGTGAGAATGACCAAAATACCCCTGACAATAAAAGCGATATGGGAATCTACATTGGAACTGGTAAAACAATGGATCCATCTGAAAACCTTGATTTACTTGGAAAAATTCTATAACAAGATTTATACTTCCGAGAATGTAAAATAATTGAATTTTCCTGAATTTAGAATAAGTCTCTGAGGATAAATTTTCTGGGAGTTCTTCGTAAGTCTGAATAAATTAAAATTATAGAAAATACTGGATTGATTGAAATGACTGAAATATTCTATAGCATCAAATTTCTAAATTAATTGAAATAATGGATATACCATCAGGATCTGAAATAAACGAATAGTTGGAAGGATCGAAATGATCAAAATAACTAAAACACCTCTGGGCATCGAAGTGTCTGAAATACCCTCGAATATTAAAATAAATGAAAACACCTCTAAGACTTGGAATAAGAAATACCAATAAAGTCAAACGAGTGTAATGACTCTAAAAGTTGTAATTCACGAGCCGTGATTGTTGGTCATTTTTTATACTAAGGTAATATTGGAAAAATATTATATGAAGGTATGTTTGATCTATTTGAGAAAGTACATTGTTAATTGTAAGAGTATCATGTTCCTCTAAAATGGTACATTCGGTGCTAAGGATTGAGTTCGTATGAAATATACAAGTCTGAATACTTGGTAAGTACCGTGATAATGAGGACTATTCAGTACTAGTGGACTTGGAGAATGGATAAGCTGTTAGAAGTCTTGGATACTGCAAGTAACTGTTCTACCTTTATTGGGCTAAATTAAGAAATTACCCTTGAAAGTTAAAATGATCAAAATGCCCTTATGAACAAAACTGACTGGAACTCTCCTGATATATCCAGAATCTTGATTGATCATGTTCTACCCGAATTTCCCAAAATCTATCCTAATATATCTGAATTAATTGAAATAATGGATATACCATCAGGATCTGAAATAAACGAATAGTTGGAAGGATCGAAATGATCAAAATAACTAAAACACCTCTGGGCATCGAAGTGTCTGAAATACCCTCGAATATTAAAATAATTGAAAACACCTCTAAGACTTGGAATAAGAAATACCAATAAAGTCAAACGAGTGTAATGACTCTAAAAGTTGTAATACACGAGCCGTGATTGTTGGTCATTTTTGATACTAAGGTAATATTGGAAAAATATTATATGAAGGTATGTTTGATCTATTTGAGAAAATACATTGTTAATTGTAAGAGTATCATGTTCCTCTAAAATGGTACATTCGGTGCTAAGGATTGAGTTCATATGAAATATACAAGTCTGAATACTTGGTAAGTACCGTGATAATGAGGACTATTCAGTACTAGTGGACTTGGAGAATGGATAAGCCGTTAGAAGTCTTGGATACTGCAAGTAACTGTGCTACCTTTATTGGGCTAAATTAAGAAATTACCCTTGAAAGTTAAAATGATCAAAATGCCCTTATGAACAAAACTGACTAGAACTCTCCTGATATATCCAGAATCTTGATTGATCCTGTTCTACCCGAATTTCCCAAAATCTATCCTGATATATCTGAATTAATTGAAATAATGGATATACCATCAGGATCTGAAATAAACGAATAGTTGGAAGGATCGAAATGATCAAAATATCTAAAACACCTCTGGGCATCGAAGTGTCTGAAATACCCTCGAATATTAAAATAACTGAAAACACCTCTAAGACTTGGAATAAGAAATACCAATAAAGTCAAATGAGTGTAATGACTCTAAAAGTTGTAATACACGAGCCGTGATTGTTGGTCATTTTTTATACTAAGGTAATATTGGAAAAATATTATATGAAGGTATGTTTGATCTATTTGCGAAAATACATTGTTAATTGTAAGAGTATCATGTTCCTCTAAAATGGTACATTCGGTGCTAAGGATTGAGTTCGTATGAAATATACAAGTCTGAATACTTGGTAAGTACCGTGATAATGAGGACTATTCAGTACTAGTGGACTTGGAGAATGGATATGCCGTTAGAAGTCTTGGATACTGCAAGTAACTGTGCTACCTTTATTGGGCTAAATTAAGAAATTACCCTTGAAAGTTAAAATGATCAAAATGCCCTTATGAACAAAACTGACTGGAACTCTCCTGATATATCCAGAATCTTGATTGATCATGTTCTACCCGAATTTCCCAAAATCTATCCTGATATATCTGAATTCTTGCATAGTCATGATATATCAGTAATTCTGAATGATCTTGATCTATATTTCCTGAATACCTAGATGAAGTTGATAATTATTGAATTCCTCCGAATATGGTTCTTGATTTCTGAATCAGTCTAGAATGGACTATAATTTAGTGTCTTATTTTCTGTAATTAACAAGGACCCCTGAGTGATAAAACGAACAATCTAGTGTGTCTTATGTTTACATGAATAATCTTCATGATGAGAAACCATCATATCCATTCTGATTCTAAGTAATATTGTTATCTGAAGTAAAAATACAACTTCTGGTTCCCGATTTCTGAATTAAACATCTGCGTGTATCCTGAATTCCTTTCATACTGTTACTAATTACTGAGATGATTATTACCGTTCAATACTGTTTTACTGGATATTGGGATATTGACTGAAGACTTTAGGTTCAGCCTTGATCAGGCTGGTAATTCCTCCCGTATTCGGTTCTTATGCTTCGGCTAGGGTAATTTTCGCCTGAAACCTATGGTAACCCCTTAGGTCGGTACCTACGCCCATTGGGCCTGGTTAACTCTTGTATAGATGCAGTTCTGGGAAACTGCATATTGGAGTTCGGTTGGAGGGTAGTTAGTGTTGCGTGTGATAAGTGCTACGCAAATGTGCAAGTATACACGTCGCAAGTAATAAAGTGATACGAGTATCGATTATCGTCTCCACAGGGATTGGTTTGGGCCACTTTGCTTAAGTTATCATCGTGACCGTGAAAATAAAAACACAATTGATAATAGAGGTTTTAATTAACGAGAAAAGTAAAAGCAATAAACTAAAAGAATAGATGAAAGAAAAAGAGAGAATAGGCCAGGTTATCGTGAGTTGAGGTGTGATAGCCGATTGGATCGTCTTGGTAAAAGAGTGCAAGGGCAACTCAGTTGCCGTGGCAACTTGTACAAATGGTTGCCTTGGCAACTAATCGATGGTTGCCTCGGGCAACTAGTCGGGCAACTACTTGGTCCGGGCAGCAACTTCAAGGTTCGGCGGAGCGCGTTCTTCAATGGTTTCTTCTTATCCCTAAGTCGAAACTCTAGCTACTTGTGCATGCCTTGATAATACATCCTCGCGTGAATCAAGGGTGAACAACAACTAATCTTGCGCTCCTCTTAGCCGTTGAAATCCTTAACTTATTCCTAAGCCGGATTAATCTTCACCATCAATAGATTGAATAAAGACCATACTCATTCGTTTCTTGAATCTAACTCTCCCGATATTAGATAAATAGATGAAGTTACGAGATCCTCTCCCAATTCACTCGCAAACAAGAATAAGAACCAAGAATGAGTAAACCTTGAATTGAAAGTGCAAACTCTTATTACCTAAACAAAATCCAATTGTTTTTCACAACAACAAAACACAATAACCCCAACCGATCAAGTTAGTTCATGGTTGGGTTCAAAAGATATACAAAGAATAATCCACAAACCATGAATCTAATGGAACCAAAGAAGAAGAAGAAGTCGAAATTTCCCCTAATGCTCTCTATCGAAATTTCTCTATTTTTCTCTATCTATAGATTGTCGAAATCTCCTTGCTATTTATAGGGCTAGGCCAAAGTCCTTCTTTGAGGAGGAGTTTAAGTTGGAATTAAATTATCTTTAAAGAATATAATTCTTTATTATAATTGTATTCCTACTAGAACTTCTCCTATCTTCTTGGAATTTAATTCTTCTTTAATCTCTGCATGGAAATCAAATTCCTTTGGGTTTGGGCTTTGCTCCACGTCATCTTGGGCTTGTCTAGTCATTAATTTCGACATCCCTATTGCATCTTCTCTTTGTCGACAATTGCCATGGCAACTGGCTCGGCGTCTCCTTCATGCATTGCCCTGGCAACTAGCTCGGCATATCCTTTATGCATTGCCCTGGCAACTAGCTCGGCATTGCTTTGGCAAGTGATCCTACACATACACACACAAAAACACACCAAAGCAGCATCTTTTTCCACAAAAATCACCAAGTTATGTAATCAAGCTCAACAAAGGGAAAGAAACATGAATTGCATGAATAACTAATTATGCAACTAATATGAGCTTAAGTCTAACAATAATATGAGTAAAAAGGGTAATAAAAATAGTACTTTTGAACACTTATCACGCCCCAAAACTCGAACTATTGCTTGTCCTCAAGCAATGCAAACTAACAATTACACCGCCAAGACTTTAATCATCAAAGACATGCTTCAAACTTGAATTCAAACCTCGGAACCGTGGCACAAAGTATGATCACCTTTTAAATTTTTCAGATAGCACAAAAATTTCCCGGAACAAAACTATAATGCTCGTGACAATGTGTGTGCATAGTTGTGTACAAGTTGATTTTCAAGATTCTATGTGAACAATAGGCATTTATCAATTTAATTGCCGGGGCATTTATTTTCATTTTCACTAGAGCCAATTTCGGGCACCTCTAGCAAAGTAAGCAATTTCTTATTTTATTTTAGTTGACTAGAGCCAATTTCGGGCACCTCTAGCGATCTTTAATGTGCATTAACTACTAGAGCCAGTTTCGGGCACCTCTAGCAAGAAAGTGTATTTACTACTAGAGCCAGTTTTGGGCACCTCTAGCAAGAAATTAACTTTTAATTTTTAATTTTAAATTTACCCAAATTTTAAGCAACCTAAGTTCACTAAGTTTCTTTGAATCAACAACCCACAACCGTGTAAAAAAAAATTCAGCATCATAGTAAAATTCTAAATTCTTTTCATGCAATCCTAAAATTAAAGGTTATTTCAATTAAGTGCAGTGGCAAAAATTCATCATTGGATATTCAACAAGTCTTAAGCAATTAAATCCAATTAAAGGCATGGCAAGTAACATATGCAACCTATATGTGATTGCTAAAGATGAATGCAACTAAACATGAAACTAACTAGAAACCAACACCCCCCCAAACTCGAGAGAAGCATTGTCCTCAATGCATGTAAAAGTGAAACAAAATTTAAAAGAAACTAAATGAAATGAGTTAGTCAGAGAGGTCGTCACCTCGATTGATGAGTTTCCTTCGTGCCGTTTGCTTGATTCAATTTTCGGTCAGTGGTTGAATGCTTGTGGCTGGTACCGCGTGAATAGCATTGCCTTGATTTGGTCCATGTTTGCCGATGCAGTTTACTTGCATGTGCATCGATAGTTGCCGGCCATTGTTGTTGCCTCGGGCATCGCTGATTTTCATTGTAGTTCTTTGTGGCAAGTAGTCGATAGTGAATTTCCTTAGCATGGTGGCTGTGAGTCTTGTTATGGAAAAGAAAACCTGGAAACTAAAGATAATGAAGAAAAATAAAATATATCCTAAAAAATAAAGAGAAAAAATAACCAAAAATAATAGAACAAAATAGTTCAAAAAATAAAAATAAAAATAAATGTATCAGTAGTTGTCGTGGCGTCGAGGGTTGCCGAGGCATGCACATCCATGGTTGCCGAGGCGTTAGGGGTTGCCGAGGCGTGCACGTCCATGGTTGCCGAGGCATGCGTGACGAGAGTTGCTTTGTGTTGAAGGTTGTCGCTTTCGATACTTCTTATAGTCCATCCGCACCCTCCATCGGGTGATAATATTGCCCAAAAAGAGTTTGGCCAATGTGCTTGCCACTACTCCCTTTTGCGTTACCATGGTGGAGGTGTCTTTCTTCTTTGTTCGCTTGTAGTCCATGTATACTCTCCACCTTGCTACTATTCCCGAAGGCACAAATATATTAATAGGAAAAATTATATCCATTCTCAACCATTCAATTACCTCATTCTTGTCGACTTCTATCATGGTTGGATGTAGCCTTTGTTGTTGTGGCAATTGTTGCTCAAGCCAATTGCCGTGGCAATCGATTGTCAAATTTTGCTCTAAGTCAAGGGAAAAATCAATTTTCTCAAGAGCTTTATGAATCCAAACACCTTTTTCTTTTGGCCTCTCAAACATCTCCATCAAGAGAGATTTCGATGGCTTCAAATCTACCAACCTCGGTTCCTCAAGACATACATGCAATGGACGAGGTGAGTTTTAAAAGAATTCAAAAAAGGTTCAACTATTACCTGCTCATATTCCATTGGCAAAGTATTATCATCTTGTTGATCTTGTATGTGGTCGAGTAAATGCCGTGGCAATTGTAGATGAGAGCAATCTCTGATTCCTCTGCTTCAACATCAACATTGTAACCTTCTCGGGCATCAGGTTCCTCGAATTTGCTGTAGTATTGTTGTTCTCGGCTTCACCGAGTGTTGTCGCGGCATTGCTCGCTCGTGCTCTCAATCACCGCCGAGGCAATTTGTTGTTCAAGCTCATCATGTGTTGGGCGTCTCTCTCATTGGCATCCTCTTGACTTTGAGGTTTTAGTTGTTCCTCACACATCGTAGAGATTTCTTTGCATTGCTCCTTATCCTCTTGCCTTAGGGACGCCAAGATCCCTAGGAATGAATTGTTGGTGCATGTTATCCATGACATATGTGGATCTCCCCAATTGATCTTTTGAATCCCCTAAGGTTGCATCCCACCGAGCTATCCTCGTATCCATAGATTTTGATAGTTCTCGAATCTCTTCAATTGATCCGTCAAGTCTAGCCAAGGAAGCTAGTAACGCTTCCTCCAAGGAATTGGAATGCTCTTGAAAATGACTACATTGCCATGGCATATCTGTTGTCGCGCAAAATTGTTATGGTAAAAAAATTTGAGCTTGTTGACCATACCATGAAGAATTTTGCTGCTGGTTCCCTCTATGGTCCTCCATGTAGTTATATGCACCAAAATGTGAGGGCAATTTTTAAACACATGATGTTCTCCACACATAGCACAAGATTTTTCCACAAAGATAAGTTCTTTGGGCTTTTCTCGGTTGGTATAGGTAATCATCAAAGGGTGCAAGAAACTCTTGATTGGATTGATTCATATCTTCCAACATCATCTCTCGAATAGATTGGCTTTTATTTCCCGACATGTTGGCGTCCCATAACTTGTAGCGCACCTATTTTTTTTTTTGATAAAACAAACAAAAAGAAAAGTTAGTAAAACTAATAGAAAAATGCAATAACAAAAACAACTAACACCAATTGCCAATCCCCGGCAACGGCGCCAAAAACTTGTTGCGTGTGATAAGTGCTACGCAAATGTGCAAGTATACACGTCGCAAGTAATAAAGTGATACGAGTATCGAGTATCGTCTCCACGAGGATTGGTTTGGGCCACTTTGCTTAAGTTATCGTGACCGCGAAAATAAAAACACAATTGATAATAGAGGTTTTAATTAACGAGAAAAGTAAAAGCAATAAACTAAAAGAATAGATGAAAGAAAAAGAGAGAATAGGCCAGGTTATCGTGAGTTGAGGTGTGATAGCCGATTGGATCGTCTTGGTAAAAGAGTGCAAGGGCAACTTCGGTTGCCGTGGCAACTTGCACAATGTGGGTTGCCTTGGCAACTAATAGATGGTTGCCTGGGCAACTACTTGGGCGTCTGGGCAGCAACTTCAAGGTTCGGCGGAGCGTTCTTCAATGGTTTCTTCTTATCCCTAAGTCGAAACTCTAGCTACTTGTGCATGCCTTGATAATACATCCCTGCGTGAATCAAGGGTGAACAACAACCAATCTTGCGCTCCTCTTAGCCGTTGAAATCCTTAACTTATTCCTAAGCCGGATTAATCTTCACCATCAATAGATTGAATAAAGACCATACTCATTCGTTTCTTGAATCTAACTCTCCCGATATTAGATAAATAGATGAAGTTACGAGATCCTCTCCCAATTCACTCTCAAACAAGAATAAGAACCAAGAATGAGTAAACCTTGAATTGAAAGTGCAAACAATTATTACCTAAACAAAATCCAATTGTTTTTCACAACAACAAAACACAATAACCCCAACCGATCAAGTTAGTTCATGGTTGGGTTCAAAAGATATACAAAGAATAATCCACAAACCATGAATCTAATGGAAGCAAAGAAGAAGAAGAAGTCGAAATTTCCCCTAATGCTCTCTATCGAAATTTCTCTATTTTTCTCTATCTATAGATTGTCGAAATCTCCTTGCTATTTATAGGGCTAGGACAAAGTCCTTCTTTGAGGAGGAGTTTAAGTTGGAATTAAATTATCTTTAAAGAATATAATTCTTTATTATAATTGTATTCCTACTAGAACTTCTCCTATCTTCTTGGAATTTAATTCTTCTTTAATCTCTGCATGGAAATCAAATTCCTTTGGGTTTGGGCTTTGCTCCACGTCATCTTGGGCTTGTCTAGTCATTAATTTCGACATCCCTATTGCATCTTCTCTTTGTCGACAATTGCCATGGCAACTGGCTCGGCGTCTCCTTCATGCATTGCCCTGGCAACTAGCTCGGCATATCCTTTATGCATTGCCCTGGCAACTAGCTCGGCATTGCTTTGGCAAGTGATCTTGCACATACACACACAAAAACACACCAAAGCAGCATCTTTTTCCACAAAAATCACCAAGTTATGTAATCAAGCTCAACAGTGGAAAGAAACATGAATTAATGCATGAATAACTAATTATGCAACTAATATGAGCTTAAGTCTAACAATAATATGAGTAAAAAGGGTAATAAAAATAGTACTTTTGAACACTTATCAGTTAGGTTGATACCAAATTTTTCATGCCTCTTTCTTTTCTCTGTCAAAATTCTACAATTGTCTAAAATTTTCTATCTATCTTTCTCGATCTGTGATTGTTGGGACACACCAAACCCTCTGGCTGAATTCCTATAAAATATCTCTCATTTTTTATTCTTCTGATTGTAGAACGCTCGACTGATATTCAGAAGTTCAAGTATTGAACAACCATGCTGCCTCTAAGTATAGCGTAATACAAGATTCTATACCGTAATGGGAACCTATTGATGCCATGATCTTTATGTCCGTTCTGTGCTTTACCTTTTGCCTGCATGTGCCTATAACATCTTTTGGTTGTTCTGTATTACTGAGCTTTTCCAAGCTCACGTTGTTTTTATCATCACAGGTTAAAAAAGTTTTATCATGTTTCAGTGACCGACATCAGTGTCAAAAGTTCCTTTGACGTTGCTTGCGGAGTACGGTACTATTATAGTTAGTGGGCATGCATATTATTTCATGTCAGAGTCTGTAATATACTTTTTGGATTTCTGTTTTATGATTTTCTGTAATGACGTTCTAACAAATAATTTTTATTTTTATAGTTTTCAATGTATTAGAAAGAAAGAATTTTATTTGGGTTTTTATTGTGGGTGGCTTTTGTGACCTCCTAGAATTAGATGTAACGCATAGACGAGTCTAGGAGTTACACCAAACCCATATGAATTAGTATTTAAAATTTAAAAATTTTAAAATTAGAGATTTTAATTTTAATTTTTTAAACATAAACATATAAATTTAAATATTTTTTATACAATGTATAAAAAAACTACCCTTTCCTCTATTGTATATAAAATAGCCCGCCATGCTGTTATCGTTTGCAGACAATAAATATGGATAATGGACCATTCATCCAATTAAATTATTCTTGATTCCCAACTAAATTAATTAATTAATTATCATACTACACAATAATGCAATTAATCATATCTAAAAACTAGTCCTTCCCATCTCTTTTGTTAGTTTTTAATTTCTTCTCTTTTTAATTTAATATTAATATTTTTTATTGTCCTCTCGATTCTTCATGGTTTTACCATGATTAATTTGAATCAACTCACGTTGTACACTTAATTTTGGTGGATGAGTCTCTCGGTGATAATTTTCTGCATACACAAAATCTCAAACTTGAAACATGTTTAACCGATATTATATTGCTTGTCCTTTGGACCAACACATTGATAATCATTAATACTTTATTGTACTGTTTAAAAAAGAATGACAGAAGAACATAACATTAATAATAAAGCAATAAAGCATGATTAAAGCTTCGCTAGCCCACCAAAGTACCCCCTAATAATCGACTTTTAAAAAATAATAATAAATAAACAAAATTTGACCAGTAGCATCGTAATAAGGTTATGTTAGCATTAGTAACATGTGTTTGCCTGTTGTTCTCTTGTGTGTATATATATAACCTAAGTTTTCTTTTAATATTTTTTAAGCCTTCTTTTTTTTGTTTAATCGGTAGCAACATCAATTTTAATAGTGGTTGCCGATAATCGATGTTTATTGTTCTTTTATTTTTTTCATACTATGTCTTTTGTTTTTTTTTTCTTGATTTTTTTTCAATTTTAAATAATTTTCTTTGTTTTGTGTCATTTTTTTCTCTGCTCTTATGGCATGTTTTCTCTCTATTCATGTGGCATGATTCTTATGACTTTTTGCTACGTTTTTCGTATACCTTTGCAGTCGTTTTGGTGGTCGTACAAAGACCATAACGATATTTGTTTTTTGATTGATTTGTCGGTGGTCACGTATAGTTAAATCACTTCCTTGGTAAAAGGTTGTTTGTCGATATAATCAAAATTGTGTAGCGAAGCAGTTTGCCATATAGTTTGGTTCGGTCACCACTCTTTATCACTTCGTAAAATGTCTCATTCGACAGATACAATGAATTTTTATGAAGGTTATTGTGTTTTTTTGGTGTTGGATGTCACTCTCAAGGGAAATTTAGTTTTTCTTCGTATCTTTGGATTTGATATTATTATTTTATGTATGAGTTTTTTTGTGACTATTATCTCCAATTTTCTCTCTAAGCTATGGTGCGTTGCAATTCTAATTTTTTTCATTGTTTTTATTAATAAAATCCAGTTGTCATTGTTCAAATATATATAATATAATATAATCATTCGGTTAAAGTCTATATAAATAACCTATATCTCTCGTTATTATGTTGATATTCTCTGTTTTGGATCTTTGAATTGAATTTGGATGCACCATTTGCGTTGTGGATAGTTTTCTCACAACGGTCAACTCTAGTTTGTTGTTGTCGGTGGTCTTTTAGTAGTTTTATCCATTTTTGGTTCGTTTGCCTATGCAGTCAGGTCTGTTCGTATATATTTTATTTGAGTCTTTTGGTTGAGTTTTTAACCTCTTCCTTGTATAGTCTTTGTTTGATCTCAAATGGCTAATTTATTGTGTCATTGACGTAGAAAATGTCAAAATTATATATCTAATTTACGATTATAATGTAAATCCTAATTATAATTTTAGATATTTTTTTCTTTTGAATAAAATCTAACGGTTTTTATATAAAAAAAATTAACACATATCTCTGGTGAAGTTAATTTTACTGTCCTTCAAAAGAATTGACTGAGTTTATTAAGTTGGATAAAGCTTATTCTTCAACTCCAGAACATATGTAAACTGTAGTAGTAGCCTTCATCTTTTTACACTGTAACAAATTGCACTACTAAAAATTTATTTTTGTCCGTCTATTATTAAAAAAATATTTTAATGCCTATACATCATGAAAAGTGAATATTTTAATATAAAATATTAAATTTATTGATAGTTAAACTTTAATATCGGATTTAAATATTTATTAGATCCCTATATCAATATATAAACTGAACAAATCGATCATTCTCGAAAAAAAGAGTAATTTGGTCCGTACACATTTAGAAAATGAACAATTAAGGACGATTTATGATGTCATTAACTTTTTCCATTAGTACATGATGTGTATGACTATGACATTGATTCGATGTACTTTTTTTCTCCTCCATTTAAATTTAAGAATATTTTTTTCATGAGGCTCGTATTAATGTCTAACTCGCATGATTCCTCCCCTCTAATTATACGTTTATCTTAAAAAAAGATGTGTATAACCGTGAGTGGATAAATTTTACTATATTTTTTTTATAAAAATGTTAAATTTATATAATATTCAAAACAATATAAAGTTTTAAAATTGTAACAAAAAAACTAAAATTCAATAAAAATTCCAAAAACTGAAGTTATTAAAAATTTATAAAACTGAAAACTAATAAAATATAAAAATATTATTTAAAATTTTAAATAATGTAAAAATTCTAAAGGCAATAATAATAACTTTTTAAATTAATATAATAAGTAACTCTACTTGCATAATAATTAATATAGTCGTAGCCTAGGCATATAATTATTTAGTTTGTTTTATCTACAAATGGAATATTGGTAGTTGATTGGTGGTATTATATAAAATAGTAGTATTACTTTTTGGACATTTAAGGCCACGACAAAGTGTACAAATCTAAACTCAGCCCCGCCCGTGATTATTTCATTTGTCCACACGCCTCTAAAATTACTAAACTTCCAACTAATTCAATTTACAGGGACGGATTTTGGTATAACTAGTTAGAGGAGTCAATTTAAATTTTTTGAAAATTTTAAACTAAAATTTTTGAAAAATATTAAGAATTAATGGTAATTTTTTAAGAAACCAAAGAATAATTAATTAAAATTATTTTTAAAAAACAAAATTTAATAAAAATTTTGAAAGGGCCAAATTTTTTTAAAATTTGAAGGGGTAAAATATAAATATCCCAAAAGTTTGGGGGCAGGGCCCCAATGGCCTTCAAACCAAGCTCCGCCTTCTGTCAATCTATCTATAATCTTATCTATATCTATAATAAATAAATATATAATATAATATCAGTTTAATTTTTAGTACTTAATAAAATTTACGCACATCATAAAAATAAAATTATTCAAACTCGAATTAAAAAAACAACATTATCTTTTTCACTAAAATCATTCCTTAACTTCATACTTTGAATATTTATAATTTATCACGATAAATGTATACAATTAAGTAATTATATTAAATAAACTATACAATATAAAAGGAGTATGTACTGATTTAGGCCCATTTGATAACTTGTAAAATATTTTCAATTAACTAAAAATTTAATAATCTAAAATGAAATACTTTTATAGAAATTTTTTTCTATAAAATAGTATGAAATATAATAAATAGACAATGACCTATTCATCGGTGACAAAGCCAAGATTGAACTATGAGGGGTAAGTAAATTAACTTTGAAATGAATATAGTTCTAAAAGATAATTAAATCATAAAAATTAAGAAAGTTAAAGTTTAATTTCACTAATTTGAAAATTAAAAGGTCTTAAAAGTAATTAAACCATAAAAATAGGGACAAGTGCTTAATTTCATTAATTTTAAGTGGCATGGTCTTAAAAAATATAGTAAGCCAAAAAAAATTTGGAAGGAAAAGGGACTTAAATGTAATGGTTTTAATACTATCAATGGCCTAAAAAGAAATTAAACCATTTAAAGTTGGAGAGAATTAACCCTCCCACCCTCCATGTGACTCCGTCCTTATTACTCATTGCACATACTTTGCTTGATTTGAAGGATGAAAAATATCGTAATCTAATAATAAAACTATAAAACAAGAAAATGAGTTAGATTTATAATTTTTCATCATTAAAATATTTTATATTTGATACGAGCATCCAAAATTATATAATATTTTGAGTCTACGTTATTAACTGCCAATCCTTGTACAAAATTTAAGGATAATATGTTAATAATCTCTAGAGCAAGTGGTTAAAATTTTCGATTGACATCCTCCCGTCAGAAGTTCAAAACCCATTAAGAGTATCCCTCTTGGCTTCTCCCCTTAGGTATTTTTTTTTAAAAAAAGAAAAGATAATTCATATTGTCGGTGGATTGTCTGTTTAATTACCTACCTAATCATGCTCTTACTAGATTGATTAAGAATATGAGAAAGGTTACTTTAATGAGATGAAGGGTGGGTAGGTCCATTTACTTTTATCGTTCTTTCCCCAACTAACGAAGCATTTTACTACTTATCTTCGGACAATTGTTCTGACCGACAACTCGCATGCAATAAACGCTGAAGAAAAGAGCAAACCGTATTCCTCTTCGAGAATAGAAATCAAATTATGTTCAATATGTTGATAGTTGAGCTCAATCTCTGAATGTGATTCAATGTTTATGTACATATAGAACATGCTCACAAGCCCTTTTTGGCTTCAATTCCAATGGCCGACGTCTGAGTTTCAGAGTCCAAGCTGTCATCACAGTTTCACACCTACCAACAGAGGTTTTGATCAATGCTCATGGTCCCCCAGGCCAGTATCAACCCGCCAGATAGAAATGAAGACTAAGATTCAAATTATTAATTTTTGTGATTTTCAGAAAAGATTGCATCAAAGATTTTTAGATTTAAAAGAGCAAGTTATACAGGGTCCTCTCACATTATTAGTTCCAAAATGTCGAATTGGAGAGGCGATCAAGTACAAACTGACGAAACGAACCTCACATTTTTCCTGCGGCGATAGCGGCTTGTACAAAATCCTCACACCGTGTAAATCCGCCTGATAACACGTCGCCCAGGGCGCCGATGATGTCAAACGCCTCCTGTAAGTCGCTTGCGGAATTCATGTCATCAAGCCATGAGAGCAACTCTTTGGAAAACCCTAGCATTTCCTTCACATTCAACAACCGCTCTTTCATTGCCAGCCCCCAGCCTTCCAACCCTTCGCCTTCGGTTCCGGTCGATGTTCCTTCGGCTTTGCCTTTGACGGTTGCCGTACTTGATGATTTCTTAACCTTGAATATTTGCTGCAACTGCTCGATCAAGCCGGTATACACCAGCATGGGTCGAACAATTGAAAGTAGCTCATCACCACCAGATTCTGAGGTGGAGGTGGGACTTTTGCTGCTACTTGCTGGTTCTATCTTAGCCGTTGACCGACCGTGAGTGTGCTGCATGTAGGCGTGATATATTCCGCGTTGCAAAAAGCCACGTCGATGTTGCAGCCAAGACTCGTATGACTCTGAAAGCAGTGAATTTACCATCATGAATTGAACAGTTTCTTCGGTTCCCAATGAAGGCTGAGTCACACTGGTGGTGGATTTTGAATCTAATGTTGAAGAGGATATATATGTTGCTACAACGTTGGCCATGTTACGCCTCTGAGAGGAGCCTGCCTGTTCGAGAAGGTGACGAGCCATTTGGATCATGAAAGGCAAAAAGCGGGAGTTGCTTTCCCTTCCACCACCCCTACTCTCTGCACTGAATGATGCTCCAGTTGCAAATCGAGCTAGCATCTGTAAGGAAAATATGCAGATATATAAGGCATCT